>OY783192.1:27642986-28085486 GCA_963678675.1 Xiphydria camelus | reverse complement strand
TACGGTAACTGCCCTTTATGCGTGTTCCGACAAACGTTGGTCGGAATTTATACGCATTGATATCAGTTCTTAGTAATTAGTAGTAGCACGACACTTGGGTTAATTTCGATGGTAAAACGAACGGTATATTCCGCGAATCGTATCTATTCTTGTACTAGTAGTCCGTTTTAATGATATCCGTTGACCTGAGTACACGCATCCAGGTATAACTTAATTACCGCGCATACCCGGACCCTCGAACCTCGATGTCTTCCAAAAGGGATTATCCTTTAGCCATTAGCTTGTTTCCTCGAACGATAATATGTATTACGTCACGCCAAATTCCACGTACGGAACGCATTTGCATTTCTTCGAAAACCTCCTCAGCCCTTTCGGAATACTACGAAGTTGTACCCTCCTTACCTTACCAGGGGAGTTACTCACTTTCCTGGCCAAGCGAGACGCGTCGATAGCCACTCCCATCCAACCAATTGGCGTGCACCGCGTTACCCACGCTATCCCCACTTAGCTATTAGTTTCTCTGTATATAAACCGCTACTGAATGTATCTTCTTTAATGTGCGATGTGCGATGTGCAAGCGTGCCTCAGTCTGCACCGGGATCAGTGCCTCAGTCTGCCAGTCTATCCAGCGCATTCAGGTCGTAAGTCCTTCAACTTACTCCGCGATTCTCTTAAGTGTACATCCGTTAATGTGTAAGCGTGCCTCAGTCTGCACCGGGATCAGTGCCTCAGTCTGCCAGTCTATCCAGCGCATTCAAGTCGTAAGTCCTTCAACTTACTCCGCGATTCTCTTAAGTGTAAATCCGTCAATGTGCAAGCGTGCCTCAGTCTGCACCGGGATCAGTGCCTCAGTCTGCCAGTCTATCCAGCGCATTTAGGTCGTAAGTCCTTCAACTTACTCCGCGATTCTCTTAAGTGTACACCAGTTATAATTAAGTGCATTCGAAACAGTCAATTGCAACCACGGTTAATCGGCATCACCTGTATTTCGTTATTTCAAATATATCATTAGTTGTATAGTGAGTGCAGTGTCGAATCATTCCATTAACTGCTCGGTCTCGCTCCTTTTCACCACGCGTCGAACTCAATTCACCGTGGAAGTCTCAAAATCCGCCTAGCGGTATGTTTGGCCAGTAGTCGTGTCACGAGCGAGTGTCTGCGGGATTTACGACCCCGCGAAGATCTATCAACGATCGCACGGCTCCCAGACAATGCGCTTGTTAAATTCCTCCCAATTACTTTACACAACAGCTTTCAGATGGTGCCCTATTCGCCTTGCACGGTCCCTATTCGCTCCGTGCGTTTGAGGTGGCGACACCTATCGGGCGCTAGTCGGAAACCAGGGTGGACAAAAAATGCCTTTATATATGTACACGTTTTAGAAGAAACAAAAAGATAAAGTTTATAGCGGATTGTGACTGTTCCGACAAACGATAGTCGGAATTCTAAATATCGGTCCTTACTTTTGAGTATCACCGCGATCTATATACCTCGGTAATCTAGGGTCAATCTTGATATAATGCGGACGGTATATTTCGGGAATCTAGGCGGCAAATACGCTTGTAGTACTGTACCTTTTCCGGAAAGATTAATTAACGAACGAATCGGAAATAAGCCGTCTCCCGCAATATCTGCTTTGACCGATACCGCTATCCGTCGATTAATAAGTCAGCTTTGTAATGGGGAGATATAACAGACTCAATAAATGACCGTTCGGGTAAATCTGATATTTGGCTTATTAGGAGGATCGCTTCACCTTCCGTGTAGTCCGATCCCTCTTTATGGCCAAATTCGAGCAACGGTACCCTTGCCAACAAAATATACAACGTCATCCATTGTTCTAATGTCATTCTCTCCTAGCCAATTAGGGCGCATCGCATTAGCTCACGTTATCCTTATCCAGCTAATCAAGGCATATCGCATCAGCCCACGGTATTCCCATCGTCTTGCAACTTTTAGATGTAAGATATATAAACCGCAACCGACTGCGTGTTAGTCAGTGCATAGAATGAAGAGTACTGCGTGTACAGTGCATTCAGTGTGCAAGCGCTCTAACTTGCAATTAGATGGTTCGTCTTTATCTCAGTTTCATACGCTATCAGGTAATCGATCCCTTGTACCTCGTAAACGTAAGTGTAGTGTGTCTTCTGCAGTGCATTTGCAACAACTAATTGTAAACCATGGTTAATTCATTTACCTCTTTAACTCGAATATATTATCAGTTATATAGCGAGTGCAGTGTCAAAATCTGGATCAGATCTTCTGGAGCAGGGGCCTGGAGTGTAGTTAGAGGGACAAGATCATTTTTGTTCTTCTTCCAACCCCATTGATCTGCAGGTTTTGCGTTATCGATCCATTGCTGTACCTGAAGATACGTTCGGAACGAATGTTGTCTTGCTGCTGCTTCTGTAGGAGGCAATGACACGACGTTAAATGTATTCCTGTACACTGATTTTATGAAACATTGGTGCCTATAGGTGTTTGGAGGTATAATTTCCTTTTTGTTATAGCCGTAAAGTCTGAGAAGGAAGTATTCTCCAGCTTTAGCTATAACCTCTTTGTCGGCTTCGTTTTCTTTAAATACTTTTATAACTTCGTCAAGATTAGGGTTTTTTCGCAACACATTAAGGAATTTGAACTTGCCTTGCGTGAAAAGAGATGACGTGTCGCAGCCGCTAAATGCATGCAGGAATAGGTAGTATGTTGTCTGTTATAATTTTATCTGCTAGACTGTTTATTGAATATACAGGGTGTCTCATTTGAAACAGTACGGCTGAATAACTCTTGAAAGAGGGCAGTAATCGGAAAAAGTTTTAAATGAAAATTATAGGGTTCGAAGGGGGACATCTGACACAAAGTATGTTTCGAGCATAAATGTTTATGCTTTGATGCTGCGAGTTATGTTGCGTTTTCTTTAATGGCAACCAAAAATTTTACCTCTACAAAAGTTATTTCTTTTGATGAGACGAATTCAGACATATCGTACATATTTTATGCCAATCTACCCATTTTTTATGCAACCGGTTGCAATGCCGTTCCTGATACAATCGAGCGGCAGCTCGATATCCACCTCGACATTCTCCTAAAATCAGTAAAATATTCACTACTTCACTCGCTGAATAAACCGTGATACGCGAAATCATTCTAAAAATTGTCAACTCAATAATGGTTCGATTCGTACTGACTGGAAAACAAACAAACTTAAGGTACATCAGGTAACTCTGGATAGATAAAAATGGATAGATTGACATAAAATACGGTATGTCTGAATTCGTCTCATCAAAAGGAATAACTTTTATAGGGGTAAAATTTTTGGTTGCCATTAAAAAAAAACGCAACATAACTCGCAGCATCAGAGCATAAACATTTATGCTCGAAACATACTTTGTGTCAGTTGTCCCCCTTCGAACCCTATAATTTGCATTTAAAAGTTTTTCTGATTACTGCCCTCTTTCAAGAGTTATTCAGCCGTAATGTTTCAAATGGGACACCCTGTATACGTTGCAAAATCTTTCTTTTCGCAAGTTTTAGGAAATAGATGTTGGCTTGTGTTGATATGCTTGCCAGGATGACCAGGAGATCAATATCTTCACCAACAACTATCACACAGTCAAACAAATGGGACATGCTTATCGCTGTGGTTATTATGAGCCTATCCACATTCTCCGTGGCTTGCTTTACAGTGATGTTAGCAGCTTGAAATTTTTTCTTTAGTAGTGCAATTAAACGATTTTTATTTGTATCGTTACTTAGATATTTTACTTGCGATACGGTTGGAATCATTGTCTCGTCGAACGACATGTCTGTTGAAGCATGCATTCGTGATCTACATGATCTCTCCATATATCGAAATATATGGAGAAATCATGTAGATCACGAATGCATGCTTCAACAGACATGTCGTTCGACGAGACAATGATTCCAACCGTATCGCAAGTAAAATATCTAAGTAACGATACAAATAAAAATCGTTTAATTGCACTACTAAAGAAAAAATTTCAAGCTGCTAACATCACTGTAAAGCAAGCCACGGAGAATGTGGATAGGCTCATAATAACCACAGCGATAAGCATGTCCCATTTGTTTGACTGTGTGATAGTTGTTGGTGAAGATATTGATCTCCTGGTCATCCTGGCAAGCATATCAAACACAAGCCAACATCTATTTCCTAAAACGTGCTCTGATCTTTAACATCTTCAGGATAACCACCAAATATGATGTTGGCATTAGTTCCATAATGTGACTGTGTCGCTAACAGTACCCCGCTGGCGAATTATTTATGACGTGACGCTATTAATCGGTATGAAGCAATACTCAGAATTCTGTCTATCGACGGAACACTGATAACTACATAAACGAAATAATTACATTGTTAAATTTATATGTCTGCTATTTTATAGTTAAGAAGGTCGTAGTGGTGGGGAGGGCGAGGTCAACAGCCAACTTTTGCATCCGAGCGATAGGCTGAACACATTAAATTCGTATTATTTTACACGTTGCGTACTTGGTCAATTTTGTAATTCTCGTTCGCGAAAACGGTTAGTTTTATGAAAAAAATTGATAAGAACCAATTTTGTAGAGAAAATTATGTAGTTTCATTTATTATAGAATTATTTTTGCTGTAAAAGCAACGAGTAACGAGATATCTTGAAAAATCTATTTTTCGCAATTTATTACAATATGGCGGCGTCGACGGCAAAGATACGAGATGGCAAAATAAAAAATCGAAAAAAGCAATTCAAAATACATAGAATCACCAAATGTCAAAACTTCCGCAAATTTGTCTAGGTAAATTTACGTGGTTACTGCACGAATCCTTCTCCAGCTAATCAGGGCTCATTGCATCAGTCCGCGCTATCCCCACCGTCTTGCCATTATTGGCAATTATTACTGTTAGATGTAAGCTACATAAGTCGAAACCAAATTTAATATAGTCAGTATACTGTAACGCATCGAATTTCCCCTTTAGGAGCTAACACAGATAGCAGAAACTAGCAGGAGTTAGCCGGTAGATTGGAAGTCTCCAAGTACGTGTAAAACTTCACAAACATCTCTTGAAGTTTATTAAATAACAATGAATTTTGGCACGATTGCTGAAAACATTTAAAAATTGCGCGTGAAGAATGAAGCCCCTTTCGCAGTAGTTTGTTGTGTTTTCACGTGTGCGAGCGCAATCTTTCGTGTGCGAGTGCACTACTTTCTCCCATCTTTCATGCAGCGTACAAATCCCGCGTTGAAAAAACTAGTCTTCTAGAAGCGATCAGCGCGGGAAAAAACGGCGGAAGCAAAGTTGTAGACCTAATAATAATCACATTAACAGATTATTCGGGTGAACAATAGACAGCCTCTTGTCACTATTGTGAATTATACGCGTGAATGTAAAGTACAAATAATAATGTAGTACCTTAGGTTTTGTTCATGGTAATGCTGTTAAAAGTATACAAATCGCGCGCGCGTATCCTGTTTTTCTAATTATAAATTACGTTTTTCTATGTGAATGATCGAGTTAACAAATCTACATTAATTATACGAATGCTATAACGCTCTAAACGTATCTAACTTGTAATTTCTTATCAAGAGTAAATAAGTATAACGATGCATTAAAATTTTACATGACTTTTGTTTCAGAATAAACATGGCAATCCTGAGTCCCATGGATTGGTTTGATATCGATAAACCGCTCACAAAAGTTTACATTCCACCGGGACTTAGTCGGAGACGTATACCTGATGACGAGTCGGTCTTGGATAAAACAGAGGAGTTAAATGGGACTGTTGTAGAGGAAAATGGTATTGATTATGTTGATACATACGTGAAAGAAGAAGAAAAGGAGTTGTTAAAGGTAAAGATTGAGGAGCAAACCACAAAATATTCTATCAAGCGATGTAATTCGTTTATTACTTTGTACATTTTCAAAGGATAATGAAAATTAAATATTTTCTTAGCTTCGAAGATTAGCATCTGAGAGACCTTTATACATTTTAAATGTTTCAAAACGCTTTAAAGAGCGAGTTGTCAATGTGTAATCTAAGCAATATAGAATCATTCGTTCTTCTTTTATGCCATAAAGTACCTTGTTTTGCTTCTCTTCTCACGAATCTCTCAATAGAATGGTTTTGATGGACTGCACATAAACACATACCTATGTTGTTTCCAAATCTCATATTCCTTTAAAAATTATTATTTCTTTCAGATGATCGCCTCTGATGTGACAAAGATAGATAGCTACGAACTGACTAAGATTCATGAAATATACGACTTTTCGTACAGACCAAAGTCCAAATTGCCTATCGCCGAGATGAAGGATCGAATAGTGTCCATGGTGGAGACTAATCCTGTTACAGTCATACAGGGCCCCACGGGATGCGGTAAAACTACTCATGTGCCGCAATTCATTTTGGACGCCTCTTTTAGGAAGAAAGTACATTGCAATATCATTGGTAAGTTTACAGACTTCTGAGGCAGATGTTATGTCTTATTACGCATGTCACTTTTCAATGCCTACAGTACTCATTGTTTTTCCTCTCTATTATTAAATGAAATATTAAATATAATTCTTATAGTAATACAGCCTAGACGAATTGCTGCAATGGGCATCGCAAGACGAGTTAGCGAGGAAAGACAGTGGCCCCTTGGTACTCTAGTCGGATACAAAGTAGGGATGATCAATTATACATCTTATGATACCAGATTGACGTATTGCACACCGGGGGTACTCCTTCATACGTTGATAAATATGCGACACATGCACAACTATACCCACGTCATTCTTGACGAAGTACACGAGCGTGGTCAAGAAATGGACTTTCTCATGTTGGTTGTGAGAAAGTTGCTTCGCACAAATTCACAGACGGTGAAGGTCATCCTCATGTCGGCAACATTTAACGTTTCGAGATTCTCAAAATACTTCTCTTTGCCGAAGGGGAATGTTCTGGCTCCAGCTCCCATAATCAATGTGGAGGAGCAGAACTTCTTCACCGTCAACACCTTTTACCTCGGTCAGATAGGACAATTGGGAACGGTGAGTCGAGAGGTTGCGAGAGACTATTGAAAATGCCATTGCTTTGAGAAAATACATTGAGTAACGATTCTTTTCGTCGCGTAGCCTCCAACTGTTTCGTTGAACGAGCCAAAAGTATCCCAGGAAATGATTAAGCTGTGCGTGAATCTCGTGATCACCCTGGATAAAGATTCGGAGGACGGCAAGGATCGCAAGAGTAGCGAATTCAATCGACACGCTGTTCTCATATTTCTACCAGGAATCAACGAGATAGAGGATATGCACGCGATATTGACGTCGCCGAAATACGAAAGCCGCAAGTGGGATATAGTCGTGTTGTATTCGTCCTTTGATAGCGAAGAGCAGCAGCGTATATTCGAGCAACCTATGAAGGGTCATCGTCGTGTTATCCTGTCAACGAACATTGCCGAGAGTAGTATCACAGTTCCTGACTTAAAGTATGGTAAGTATGCCGTCCAAATCGATAAATAAGATGACGAATGGACATATAAAATGATGGCTATTTGAATTTCGTAAAGATAATAATTCAAGGCAATTACGTTTAAACACCTGAGTTAGATTAATTCGCATTTTAATTCATTCATTTTCATTTTCATTTCAAGTGATCGACTTCTGCTTAACGAAGAGATTGGTCACCGATCCACGAAGTAATTTCCAATGCCTCGAGCTCACCTGGGCCAGCAAAGTGAATTGCGATCAACGCGCAGGCCGTTGTGGGAGAGTTATGGACGGAAAAGTATATCGATTGGTGCCGAAAGCCTTCTACGATGTACGTTCCTCAGCATCATCATGACGATTTATGAAAATTGTTTTTAACTAATTCATCGTTGCCTTCCTTCCGATTACAGAATTACCTCGATAGCGAAGGATTACCAGAAATGATGCGGGCACCCTTGGAACAACTAGTTCTGCAGGCCAAACTCCTCGCCATGGGAGAACCGAAAGCCATTCTCGCGCTAGCTCTCGATCCGCCGAATCTGAGCAACTTGAAACGGACTATCCTATCGCTCAATGAAATCGGCGCGTTGTCGTATAGGCAGGACGATATGCAGCCCTTCGACGGGGAGCTTACGGATCTCGGCAGAGTGATGGCACATCTTCCCGTCGAGATTCATATAGCGAAGTTGATTGCTTTGGGGCAAGTCTTCAGTGTCTTACGGGAGACCATAATAATCGGTGCGAGCATGGCAACGAAGAGCATGTTTAGCGCGCCGTTTCAAATGCGATTGCAGTCATACAGCGAGAAGCTTATCTGGGCCGAGAGGTCATGCAGCGACTGCATCGCGTTTCTCCATGTTTACAACGCATGGATGCATGAGAAGCTAGCGCAACGCTTCAACAGCAACACCGAGGAAAAGAACTGGGCTCAACGGAATCACATAGAGATTGGAGTGTTGCGCGAAGTAGACGCCCTGGTGCAAGATATAACGCGTCGCTTGCGTAGATTGGGTATCACGGAAACGGTCGGCGCCAATCGAGTCGTGTGGGACGAGATCGAGCGGCCGTTCGTACTGAAGATTGCCATCGCTGGTGCCTTCTATCCGCACTACTTCGTCAGGTCGGTGCAAGGCGGACAGCTCGATGAACGCGACGGTATCAAACTGTTGGCTGGTCACGATCCCGCGAACACGGTATACTTGCGAGGATGGCCGACGACGCAACCGGGACCTCTCTACGCTCGACACATCCAGAAGTTCTTCGACGAATGGCTGGGCTCGTCAATGGGAACGACAACGGTGACTTTCAACGGATCCACTCGAGTCTTCGTTCAGTTCGGCAAGAATCACGGAGTCCGCCAATCGAATCGGCTCTCGGAAATTCCGGGCGAAGTCTCCCTTTCCGTTTACAAGGCGATTAAGATGAGACACTACAACATACCGATTATGATACCGGTACTGGATCCAACAACGGCGACGGTGCGAGCGAAAGAGCTGAACTTGTCACGAGACTCGTATAATATCAGAGGAGTTTCAAATTATGCAATGAAGGGTCATGCATTTCAACCGATACTGCCTGGGAATGATGTCTCGTACATTCCACTGAACATCTACTGTGTGAGTACATTTTCGTAATCCAATTCTTGCTTGAACTTTGTTGCGCTAACTTTAATCGTTTCGGATAAATTTCCTTCCGCAGGTTATCAATCCCGGTCAATTTTGGGTGCGTATGGATGATGAGGAGACATCGATGAGAGCGGTAACGATAAAAGCATGCATCGAAAGTTTAGAGGAAACATGGGAAAAGTATCGTAAGCCACCGGCGATCGGCTCCCTGGTGATCGCACCTCTCGCAATCAATCATCACAACGCCATCCACGCGAGGGCCGTGGTGCAAGCGCACAACGTGCAGGGCCAAGAAATGCTGATCGATGTGCTCTTCATAGATCACGGCAACACCGAGAGACTTCACTTGTGCGACATAAGACAAATAGACGGATCTAACGAAATGTTCAACATTCCTGCGCTCGCTTTCGAATGCGCTTTGAAGGGCGTACGACCGTCGATCCTGCAGAATCTCAACGAACAATGGACAAGCGAATCGTGGGAGGAGTTCACGAAATTGACCTCCGGCAAAATCAAGCTCTACGGAAAGATATATTCCATCGTCAATGGCGTTACGTCGCTCGAATTGATTCGCTTGGCTCGAGAAAACGATACCAAATTGAATATCAATGAATACCTAATCGAAAAGGGTTACGCGGAAGTGAAAGAGGAAAGTTATATTTCGCGATCAAATCACGAATTGAGGGAGCGACACGACGTCATGACGCCGTTGCAGCGTCATCAGTGCGTTCAAAACAGTGTGATGAATTATCCGCCGTCGCCCGATCCGTCGAAATGCCATCAGAAGATATACTTGAGGGGCCCATACTCACCATTGGAGACGCAGCTGAAACATCTCGCCAAGATCGGTTGGAGCAAACAAATACATATAGAGGAGAACTCTGTCAATTCTGTACTTCTGGACACCAGCCCGAAAGACTCACGGGAGCAGCTTCTGGTGGCCGCTATCGTCAGGCAGAGTACAAACGGCGACCAACTGACGCTACGGAATACTACTCTGATGCCAGCGCTGCCCGGTCTAACGGCAATGCTGTCGTTGATATTCTGCCCGCAAATGGAATTGCGATGCAACAGTCTGGGCACTTATTACACCGGAGCGCTCTGTGGATTGGGCTTTGATCCGTCGACGGGTCGCAGCCTCTTTCCCGGCCACGATATGATAATACCGTTCAACGTGGAAATCACCAATGACGATCTGCAAGATGTAAGTATTTCTACGACAATTCGCAAAGAGACGAAGTCGAGTTATGGTTTTTATTAGACACCTCGTGATTCTTTTTTTCTTATCGTTAAATTATAGGTAAATAGACTGCGACATTGGATGAATATGGTGATACGCACGAACGTAGATCTCGACTTTCGCGACATGGACGAAATAGCCGTGTGCCAAAATGAAATTAAGTCCGCGCTCTTCAAGTTGATCAAGAAGAAAAGAACGTCGCAGGAAACCGAGGTCGATCTAAAGTTTGACAAGTGGAATCGGTACGACGAGAGCTTATTGCTGCACCCAAATCAAAACGGAATGGAGAAGAGCAATATCTTCAAACTGCATTGCACTCTTGAATTGGAGGAAAGAAATCATGAGCTCGAAGGAATGATTGCCCACGTGTCAGAGTTGCGCGACCTTGTTACGGAGTGAGTACAGTTGAAAAAGCTACACATATACCTATACACACATGAAACATCCTTTTAGAAGTAAATTGCATTTTAATTTGTTTGACTTGCAGAGACGAGCGAAAACACTTTCGAGAGATCGAGTGCAGGCTGTGCAAGAAGTCAGTATTTGGCATATGGAGCCTTCGCGGTCATCTAGGCTCAATAGAGCACATGGAAAATGAAGAAAAACTCGGAATAAATGTTCGCTAATGAAACCAAGTGCTTCCATCTTTGAAAAAAGAGAGGAAAATAGAGCTTTAAATATTACTGACTCATCAATATAAATTATAGGAGATATACAGGGTGGACCAGGTTAAACGTCATTTTTTTTTATATGTGATAGAACAACAAAAAAAAAGTAGACTTTCATAAGAAAATTTTTTTCAAAAATGTTTGCTAACAAAGATACAGGGTGTCAAAGTTTCGAAAAAAAATGGTTTTCTCATCATAACTTCTAAACTACTTGATCGATTTCCATGAAATTTCGCACACAGGCTAATGTCGTACAGCTCTAAGTAATAATTAAATAATTTTCAAAAATTCTCTAGTGGCGTAGATACTGGGAGCCGGTACCCCCCCCCCCCTTCCCTCTTCCCAATCTTCGGCGCCACTGGATATTTTGCAATGAAAATTTAATTATTGGATTCTCCGTTTAATTTAAAGAAAAAAATCACCCTTGCAAATTTTTGATTTGTGACCGTTTTTGAGATTTTTTTCTTTAAATTAAACGGGGAATCCAATAATTAAATTTTCTTAGCAAAATATCCAGTGGCGCCGAAGATTGGGAAGGGGGAAAGGGGGGTACCGGCCCCCAGTATCTACGCCACTGGAGAATTTGTTTAAAATTATTTAATTATTACTTACAGCTGTACGACATTAGCCTGTGTGCGAAATTTCATGGAACTCGATCCAGTGGCTTAGAAGTTATGAGAAAACCATTTTTTTTCGAAACTTTGACACCCTATATCTTTGTTAGGAAACATTTTTGAACAAAATTTTCTTATGAGAATCTATTTTTTGTTGTTGCTCTATCACATATCACAGTTAATGGAGTTCAACCTAGCTTTGGCCTGCTTGCAACCCTATAAATTAAAATAAATATCTGAAAAACGAAGCCATAAATCAAAAATTTGCAAGGGTGATTTTTTTCTCTAAATTAAACGGGGAATCCAATAATTAAATTTTCTTTCCAAAATATCCAGTGGCGCCGAAGATTGGGAGGGGGAAAGGGGGGTTCCGGCCCCTAGTATCTACGCCATTGGAGAATTTTTAAAAATTATTTAATTATTACTTAGAGCTGTTCTACATTAGCCTGTGTGCGAAATTTTATGGAAATCGATCAAGTTGTTTAGAAGTTATGATGAGAAAACCATTTTTTTTTGGAAACTTTGACACCCTGTATCTTTGTTAGCAAACATTTTTGAAAAAAATTTTCTTATAAAAGTCTACCTTTTTTTTGTTCTTCTATCACATATTAAAAAAATGGCGTTTAACCTGGTCCACCCTGTATAATCGTGTTTTGTTACATGTGCTCAATTTTTATTTCTTTTTTCCTGTATACTTGTAGCCAATAGAATTAATTTGAAAAGACGTGTCATATGATGATATTTTTATTGACTGAATAAATAACTTTGTATAAGAAAGAATGTTAGAGAACGGGGCAATTTCCGTTGTATTGCTAGAGCTTCTTTGCTGTTTAAAGAGTATAGCGGTTACTTTAATTTATCATATACAGTAATTCTTCGTTATCCGCGGATTCTTTTTCCGCGATTTCGGTTATCCGCGATTTGAAATTCCCGCGTATTATCGTAGGATTTCCACCTCCCCACAGAAAAGAGCAAGCGCGAGCAAGCAGTAGCACGAGCACGTTGTACACCACATCCAATATTTGTGTAGCCATTCATGCGTACGTATTAAACGTTAATACGTAATAATTGTTGTGCTTAGAATTAGCGAGATTGGCGAATTTTCACTAAGTATTTTATAAATGGGCTTCTAGTTTCGTTATCCGCGGAATATTGTAAGAACATAACCCCCGCGGATAACGAGGGATTACTGTATTGTTTTATGAGTTTCATTAAATCACGTTTTACTTCCTTCTCGATTAGAGTTCCCGGAGGAAGGGCGTTTGTACATACCACAAACTTATGTAGCAGTATACAGAACTTACAGTACAAAAACATTCTAATTGTTCCATCGCATGATAGACGGAATGCGACACGTTGATTCATACCGTTTGATAAAATCACAATAATTGAGGGTACCTCACGAACTATACGGTTAATCTTGCCAAGTAAAAGCGGTTTAATTCGACGAACGTAGACCGCGAATGCCACGGTCAGACCTTTCTCGGAAGGCAATAACCGTACGAATCGTCGCGAGCCCTTTCAGCAATGCCCACTCGACGGGAGATCGCCAGTACGCGAATGCCGAGCCGGATTAAGGGCCAGTTTTACCAAAGCCAAGTTATACCTAGAATAAGTATATCGCGAGGATAAATTTATACTCTCTCTCTCTCTCTTCTTTATACCTGGTAAAAAGCGCAGGCGTTTTACCAGCTCCAAGTTTGCCTGGGATAACTATTCCAGGTATAAGCGTTGGCCATCTAAAATTATTTTTAGGTTGGTAGTAAGAAGTACGTACTGCGCATGACATTTGGTCGTTTTGACAGCTGTTCCGGCGCAATAAATGAAATTCGGAGTTGTTATTCTCAGTATAACCTAACTTTTTGTTTTTGACGTCTTTATTCTTTCATGACATAATCATAACCTGATCGTTGTGGTAAATTGTTATTAATTTTGAAATAGTTGATTGATGTACCAGTTTTTTAATCATCATCTGATGATGACATTGACGTATTACCAAGAATCAGAAATCCAAAGAAAATACGTGCCCGGTAAATAAAAGATATCTATAACAATATATTTATATTTTCGTAACAATAACTTTTATTTTCGAGTCGTCGATAAAAGCATCAGGTACAAAACACGTCCAAACATTCGATATCTCACCAACAAGAATGTGTTCAGTCTCAAAAAACTATAAGGGTCGTCACACAATAATAGTAATTACAACGTAAAATTGTACCATTTGATCCAAATCTCGTATCGGACAAAATATATTCTAAAATCTATAAACTTTTAAATCGCTACAACTTAAGATTTATCACGCGGTGACATTACTCTGAGATTACATAGAGCGGTACAATGTTATCGTTTTTTTAAGTATACGCGACCCTATCTAAAAAGTATACAAAGAGCGTTGTACGACTTGATGTCTAATGCCGAGGTATCTTACAAAAGTGTATCAATGCAAATCTAAAATTTTTTCATATTCTACATCGTACGACGGATGTATCACTTCTGCTCCTGAAAACTCTGCAATATCACGCGAATTGAAGAAAGGTATAATGTCTACCTAGATAAATTTAAATGTTACTTATAGAAGACAATGCAATGGTAGATGACTTCTTTAGTTGATATTATTGGATACCGTTGAGATTCTCGCGATTAGAGACCCGCGTGCGTCAATTTTAAATTTAAACTTGCATTTTCTGAGTAAAAGAGCGAAGAGAGAAAACAAAATTTTCCCGATGTTTCTATGAGCTTCTATCCTCCTATTAAAAAAGAACTATAATCTAAAATGTGTCATGCGAAATTACCTCGCAGAGAAAGACTCATTTATAAAAAAAGAAGAGAGATCTATTAATTTTGATTCTCCAAAGCTCTGACTCAGATAAAATTATAATCATGATTCAATCTCACGCGTGGAAAGGAGGGCTACAATAGCCGTTCCTCGGAGCACCATCCGACGCGATTGCTGTGACCCAGAGAACTTGAGTATCATCGAGTTCTTAATCTAGAACGAATTATCGAACGTCAACGTCGCGGTGGAATTTCTACTGTCCGGCGATTGCATTGCGATATATCGTTTCCGTAAGATCTCTTGAAGGTCGTTGCAAGAGCTATTTTCTCGTTTGGCTCGCAAAGGTCTCCCACCCGGCGATCTGAAAAACACGTTTAAAAGCCCACTGTTAACAAAATCAATCCTTCGCAGCCACGACATTCTGACAATGCGAAACTCCTCTTTGTTCCTGGCGAATAAAAAGTTTACCGCGATAAAATTGTTTAATCGTACCTTGTGACGAGTTTCATTTTGACTTTGTTGATGTTTTTCAGTATGTCGCCCATTGATTTCTGGGAGATCAGTGGCGGTTTATGCCGATCGATGAACTTGTAGCCCTGTAAACTAGCTCTCCTCGCGATGTTAGGAGTCGTTGGAGGTTGCAGAGGTGGCGGCATATAATAATGACTAATTAAAAGTTTTAACATTATGATAAAAACGATTACAGTAATTAGCATTGATCCCGAAGCAAGAAATCTTAAAGTCGGCAATAATTTTGTTGCTGGCTGAATTGCTGCATTCCTTGGCGACCTCGAAGCAATGCGATGTCGTATTTGTCCCAATAATCTCTGACAGGTTTGTTTTTCCAAACGAAATCAAGTGAAGAATTCTACAACCATTGCATTCTTCGAAATAGTCAACTCTGGAATAGTTTTGTATTAGATATTGGTTATAAATTAGTAGGTATAGATATCCTTTATTTACTTACCGGGCACGTATTTTCCTAGGATTTCTCATTCTTTGTAAGACGTCAATTTCATCATCAGATGATGATTTGAAAACTGGCACATCAATCAACTCTATTTCACAACTAATAACAATTATTATGATTCTGTCACGGTTGTGATTCTGTCACGGAATAATAAAGACGCAAACAAAAAGTTAGGTTATACCGAGGATAGCTAGCTTATCCAGCGCTGAAACTACCGGATAAGCTATCCCTGCATTTATTCCAAAGTTTATCCTATTCCAGACTTATACCATCGTGGTAAAACGCTTGCGTACAGGTTATTCTCAGTATGGCGCTATACGGCGTTTATACCGTGTTGGTAAAACCGGCCCTAAAAGGAGGAAATTCAGTCGATGGCCAAGGGAAATCCAATGATGGCATATCAAGGTGTTAAGGAATCAATCTACGATCTGAGGTAGTCTGGCGCATCCTCACGGTCGAGAATGAGCATCCGGCCTTCTTTACCGTTAAGCGCGTCACTCGGACCATAGTTAGCAACGGTACCTTCGCCCTTTGGACACAGACTAGGAAATTTCTCCAGCGCCGTTTTCTGTTCCACCGATGTTCCTCCGTCGGCCAATCAGAGTGCATGGCGTCACACACACTATCCTCTCCGTCAACCAAATACAGTAAAACCTCGTTTAATAGGGAGTTTTTGAGCTCCTTAATTTTAGAACGTTAAACGTAAAACGTTATGTTGAGCATGCGCAGTGGCTTCATAATAACCGATTACGCTATTAAACGATAACGTGATACCTTATTAGACGGAGAATACGCCTTGTGCGTATCTCGAAAGTGCGCCGAAAGCGCCGCGTAGTGGCCAAGATTGGCACAAATGGGTTACACTGTCAACCAATCAGACCTTCCGGCTTGTGCTTATACAGGCAAACCTAAGTGTACATGTGACCACATGTATAGTCGTACACCCCCGTGCCGTGTAACCCAGTACAGCACTTTTTGCTCACCAGGCGAGTAAGGCGGCGCCACCATCGATGCGCACAATGCGTATAGGGTACGCTTAATAAGCGATAACGGAAATGCACTCTCGCTAGAGTGCGCTTAGAGAGTAGAGAGAAGAACCAATGGCGTCAGAAGAAAGACCGAGTCTGGAGGAAAGCGGCACGTGCCCGACCGATGACAGCGTTGTAAGCGTTGTAGTACCTACACCTGAGGACACGAAATCTGTCGTTGGTGACTTTTTTTAAATGTTATTTTTAAACGTACTAACCAATGAACAATTAATTCTTATGCGCTCATTAGCTACGGTGGCGTCTACTCTTGTTGATGAAAGCACGAGGATTATTAATCATTGGTTAGTACGTTTAAAAATAATATTTAAAAAAGTCATCACAGGGACAGATTTCGTGTCCCCGGGTGTAAGTGAAATAAAGCGGCCACGCGTCTCCGAGGGTCGCCGCTGCCGGGCGTGCCCATGCGAACGCATAGTGTAGTCCGCTACACTTACGTTATACGTAACGCCTTCTTGAGGATCAAAAACTAATTTCAACAAGGTGGTGTTAACGTTAAGAGAATAAATCTGCGCATGCTCACAATAACCGATAACCGAAAACCAGGACGAGCAGTTTAGCAGTCCAAAAACTCTCTATTGCAAGTCCCTCGAATCGTATATGCCTCTCGTTTATCGCAACTCGAGAGGGGCCCCCACTCCGCTTCTCGACTCAAGGCGATTTCGCACTGGTCGCTCGTGATTGGCCCCCGTGCGCGGTGACAGTCGGAAGGGTTGCAACTACCATGCGCGGTGGGAGACGAAGGGGTTGCAATAAACGAGACTTCTGCCTTGCAATAAGTGAGAGTTGCGATAAACGAGGTTCTACTGTACAACTCGTATAAGCCGTACGGTATAAGCCGAGACACAAACCGCGTCTACATATTTTAATGTATCTATAGTCGGACTGGCAAAAGAGTGGTCTTCGGGAGAGCTCGGAGCAATATTCCCCCACTATGTATCTTCAACCACCAAGCGAGTTAGGCGTGCGCACATCAAATTTTCGAGTATTGGGATCTGATATGTCTCGATACGCCGTCTGGTGGCAAGAAGTAAAACTATTCCTAGTATACCGTCTAGTGGGTTAGCGAGTGACTGGCATTGGATTAATGTATGTATGAGGCCGTGAGCGCAATAGTGGACTAACCCACAAAGTGATTTTTGTTTTAATGCGGAATTGAAACTGTTAAATTAGTATCTATCAATTACAAAGTGAATCAAACAACATTATGTAAACATAGGGTTTAAACTATTTAACTAACAATAAAAGATACTAATTTAATTAACAGTTTCAATTCCGCATTAAAACAAAAATCACACTTTGTGGGTTAGTCCACTATTGCGCTCAGAGCCTCGTATGTCGCGTATTCGCTGAAATGCTTCTCACATTTGGGCCCTAGACCGGTGCGAGGGAAAAATTCGACATTTCTTGGGACCCTTTGAGTCATAAATTAGAGCCGGGAAAGTTCCTCAATGGGTGCGTTCAGCAGATCATACCGCTCCGCAACAGTTGCGGAGCAGCTCAGCAAAAATCTGCCGAACGCACATGCTACCGAGCGCTCCAAGTGAGCGTAAGTGGTAGCGGTCGCCATGTTTTGTAGTGAAGAAAA
Organism: Xiphydria camelus; assembly: GCA_963678675.1. Classification (NCBI taxonomy): domain Eukaryota; kingdom Metazoa; phylum Arthropoda; class Insecta; order Hymenoptera; family Xiphydriidae; genus Xiphydria; species Xiphydria camelus. The sequence continues at coordinate 28,067,497 of OY783192.1, read as the reverse complement.
GTTATGCTCCCCAGCGCTCCCGCTCACTTCCATCGGAGGAAGTTTTGGCGCATTTTATGAATGATGTCGAGCGGTGTGAACCGATGTGTCGAATTCCGTCTGTCGTGCGACGGAACATCTTATATTTTATGTATTATTACGAAAAAAATTACATTTTCTTGCCACCGGCAATCGTAAAACAACTTGTTACCATATCAGTACCTCAGAGCTAAACAGTATTAACTCCATTTTTTTCGAAACCCGTATTATTTCTTCATTCTGCTATTTTCAATGTAAAATAGCATAATGAGGAAATAATACGGTTTTTGAAAAAAATTGTGTTAATACTGTTTAGCTCTGAGGTATTGATATAAACAACACAACATTTTGTAACCAGAGATAACACTGGACAATAGTGATTTTGTTACTCGAACCAGACCAGGTGATCATATGTGCACTCTAAAAACGAATCTGACTCTCAAATTGATTGTTCCTAAACAATTTTATAAAGCCAAATTTCAGTACGACAAGTCGATCGTTTAAGTCCACCGTGCCACTCGCTTAATGTATCGAAGGCCACGGGCGAAACTTGTTGTCGGCAGAACAGAGAGCGTTACTTCTGAGCGTACTGAGCGGTAGCGGTTATGCTCGATCTGCTGAATGCAACCAATGCTACAGGGTCCCGCGTACGTGTACGTCGCCGGGGCATAGGAACCGAGCACTGGAGTTTCCTCGGGATTTACAACACTTAATCCTGCCTTCCACATTTATTCAATATATGTACAATTTTTGATGTGTAAACATCTATGCTATGGCTCTACGGTGGGACCTTCCTGGGGAATCGAGCGTCAGACGTAAGCCGTGTACATGTGACTGCGTCAGTGTGTGTGTGGCGCTACTGCGCATACTATTCGCGCAAGCTGGATTATCTCAACGGGAAAACATTTTAGAGAAAAATGGTTAATATAAAACTTTAAGGATTTTCCCGTGGCTACCCAGTGGTTGTATTGGATTTGACCTTGACCGTGACCTTTAAGGGAATATCAAATGCCTTCCTATAAACCGTTCATCCGATTGCGGTGAAACTTTGGGGAATGGTTGGACGCATGCCCGCGAAGGTTTCTGAGTTAGTAAATCTTATACAGGGTGTTCAAAAAGTACCGGTACTGATGATTATTATGCCTTCCTAAACCGTTCATCCGATTGCGATGAAAAGTTGGGGAATGGTTGGACGCATGCCCGCGAAGGTTTCTGAGTTAGTAAATCTTATACAGGGTGTTCAAAAAGTACCGGTACGGATGATTATTATGCCTTCCTAAACCGTTGATCCGATTGCGACGAAAATTTGGGGAACAGTTGGACGCATATCCGCGAAGGTTTGAGTTAGTAAATCTTATACAGGGTGTTCAAAAAGTACCGGTACGGATGATTATTATGCCTTCCTAAACCGTTCATCCGATCGTGATGAAACTTTGGGGAATGGTTGGACGCATGCCCGCGAAGGTTTCTGAGTTAGTAAATCTTATAAAAGGTGTTCAAAAAGTACCGGTACTGATGATTATTATGCCTTCCTAAACCGTTCATCCGATGGTGATGAAAAGTTGGGAAATGGTTGGACACATGCCCGCGAAGGTTTCTGAGTTAGTAAATCTTATACAGGGTGTTCAAAAAGTACCGGTACGGATGATTATTATGCTTTCCTAAACCGTTCATCCGATTGCGATGAAACTTTGGGGAATGGTTGGACGCATGCCCGCGAAGGTTTCTGAGTTAGTAAATCTTATAAAAGGTGTTCAAAAAGTACCGGTACTGATGATTATTATGCCTTCCTAAACCGTTCATCCGATTGCGATGAAAAGTTGGGAAATGGTTGGACGCATGCCCGCGAAGGTTTCTGAGTTAGTAAATCTTATACAGGGTGTTTAAAAAGTACCGGCACGGATGATTATTATGCCTTCCTAAACCGTTCATCCGATTGCGATGAAAATTTGGGGAACAGTTGGACGCATATCCGCGAAGGTTTCTGAGTTAGTAAATCTTATAGAGGGTATTCAAAAAGTCGAACTATACTTGACCTAAATTTGACCTCCGCTGACAATAAAGGTAACATGAAAAAAATGGTCAAGGACACATTTGAACGTGAAAAAAAATTAATTTGACCTTGATATAACCTTGAAGGTCATGGCCAAGGTCAAATCCAATATGACCATTGCGTAGCCCGGGAAAAATACTAAAAGTTTTGTATTAAAAATGTATTTAAACAATGGTGGACGGACAAAATCAATCCACAATCTACCCGTGCGAAGCCGGGACGGGCTGCTAGTAAGTTATAAATCTAATATAATAATAATAAATATTTTATTATAGAAAAAATTAAACTTCTTTATGTCGAACTACGACGTCATATATTCCCCAATTAAACTCGGACCGCAGATAATTGTAAGATGTTTACACATCCTCCGTGAGTACAACGGCACTCACACCTTTTTTTATAAATATGATACTACAATACTCGTAAATTCGATCAACAGGTTTTCTTCGCGAGTGCACTTCGTTTACGACTACGTACCTAATGCGGGGCTCGCGAATTCTCGGCGGATCCGATCGACCCGCACGGCTCTGATTTTGATCCGGCTTTGATGCGAATGGGTTAACATAAATACACATAAGAGAGAGTGACGTTTTTAATCTCAGAATCTCACCTGTGTAAATGAAGGAGTGTTGCTACCATGTGTTTGCATTTTTCTCCTTGGCCTGCTGTACAGGAACACACAACACTTTTGATAGTCCCATCTTTAATTTCGCCTACAATGTTGTGCACATGTCCCCTGATGTTGTAGTTTGGTAAAGGCCATCACACAGAAAATTCCGTAAGGCCGTAAGCAGTAAGCGTAAGACGTAAAACGTAAGGTTCATCACACAAACGCAGCATAAGACGTAAGCTTTGACCAATCCTGAACGAAGACGCTGTCCCCACCCTCTATTTACATGTAACTTAGAATCTAGAAGTGTCAGTTTGATAATAATTTCATTTCAATTGGGAAGAAAAGCTTAACAGTAAGTACATTTAATTATTGATTACACTCAGTTCCTATATATAATAAACAGAAAAGCCATCCCTAGATTGGCATAAGGATACAGTGAACCGAAATGTAAAATGCATGCCGTAAAGTCAAAACTGTCGTATTTATCTGAAATGAAAATATTTTTTTCCAGTTCTTCAAGAGATATTTATGTGATAAAATTTCAGAGAATGCTATCACATCATGTTCATCAAACTATATCTCGAGAATAATATTATTGAATGTTATTATTTATATTTTTTATTAAAAAAGCAGATGAATACGACAGTTCTGACTCTTTACGTCATGCATTTTACATTGCGATTCACTGTATCCTTATGTCAATCTAGGAATGGCTTTTCTATTTATTATATATAGGAACTGAGTGTAATCAATAATTAAATGTACTTACTGTTAAGCTTTTCTTCCCAATTGACGTGAAATTATTAACAATATCAAGCTGACACTTCTAGATTTTAGGTTAGATGTAAACAGGGCGTCTGTATGCACGCGTGGCGCGGTGAACTTGAAGAATAGACTTATCGTATTGAAATTTAGCTTAATAAAATCGTTTAGGAGCAATTAAGGAATGTATTATAAAGCTCAAAAACAACACTTTCAAATGCTGCATGTGCAATTAAGAACAATTTTTTACTTTCATTGCACGGAGCTGTGAATATGGCCAAAATCGCTCGTTTTCGTATATTTAACCTCAAGTATCTCGAAATTCTGACCTATAGTACGCAAATTTGAGAGTCAGATTCGTTTTTAGCGTACACCCAGGGACACGGCATCTGTCGCTGGTGACTTTTTTTAAACGTTATTTTTAAACGTACTAACCAATGAATAATTAATTCTCATGCGCTCATTAGCTACGGTGGCGTCTACTCTCGTTAATGAAAGCATGAGGATTATTAATTATTGGTTAGTACGTTTAAAAATAACGTTTAAAAAAAGTCACCAGCGACAGATACCGTGTCCCCGGGTGTACATCAATCTACAAGAATCACACCTGATCTGGTTCGAAATACAAAGAAAAACATTTATTTTTGTGGGCCTATAATATCAAATAACCCGGGAAACTTTGTGATTGGTTGTCCGTAAGACGTTCGCCGTAAAAATTTCAACCGGACGAAAGTTTTCGACGTTACGTTTTTCGTCTTACGGACGAAAGTTGTGGGGTTCTTACGTCTTACGGACATCAGAATACTTGATCCTAATTGGTCTATTCGCTTACGCTTACTGCTTACGGCCTTACGGAAATTTCTGTGTGATGGCCTTTAATACATAGATTTTATTTTCGGGTTAACAACGAATGTCCGGGAACACTTACAATTAGAATGAGTGCGATGCAAGTGAGGAGCAGAAGGAGATACGAACACGATAACGAATTTTTCACGACTGCCGGGAAACGGCTCGCAAGGAATGCCGTATGCTTCGGCACAAGGGCGGGTTTTTTCCAATTCACGATGTGAGAAGAAAGTTTCGAGAAAGTGGGAGAGTAAAAACGTGAAAAAGACTCCGGGGTTGCGCGCAGATACGTTGACGTTCCGTGATGCGCCCGTCCAGGGACAGGCATATGCGCGCCTCGAAGGCTGAATTTATATTTATGGGAGGTCAACCTCAGACGATAACGGAGGGCAAAGGGTGCTCATGTCCTCCCGTGAGTCTAGTGAAAGTTGGGAAGGATTGGCGGAGCCCTGCGCGTGCCAAAACAATAGAGAGTTTTTGGACTGCTAAACTGCACGTCCTGGTTTTCGGTTATCGGTTATTATGAGCATGCGCAGATTTATTCCCTTAACGTTAACACCACCTTGTTGAAATTAGTTTTTGATCCTCAAGAAGGCGTTACGTATAACGTAAGTGTAGCGGACTACACGATGCGTTCGCATAGGCACGCCCGGCAGCGGCGACCCTCGGAGACGCGTGGCCGCTTTATTTCACTTACACCCGCGGACCACGAAATCTGTCGCTGATGACTTTTTTAAAATGTTATTTTTAAACGTACTAACTAATGATTAATAATCCTCATGCTTTCATTAACAAGAGTAGACGCCACCGTAGCTAATGAGCGCATGAGAATTAATTGTTCATTGGTTAGTACATTTAAAAATAACATTTAAAAAAGTCACCAACGACAGATTTCGTGTCCTCAGGTGTAGGTAGGTACCTACAATGCTTAGGGCCGATATTACCATGTCAGGTTAAACTGCTGGTTGAGTTAACCTTTACCTTCAGTTTAAACCTAAGGTTAACGAAAATGCGTATTACAAAACGTTTTCTACCCAAAGTTAAGTTAACTAGGAGTGATAGCATTTCAAGCAAATATCCCTAGATGGAACATGCCGTAAACTAGTTTATTCCTGAATTAGCGGCAAAATTTAACACGTTCCCTGCCAGACCGTTTTTATGAAGACTTTCCGCACACGCCGCGTGGGGCGTATAGGTTAAAATACGGTTTGAATGGTTAAAAAATTATGAGCATTTGAAGTTCGTAAGCTCATAACTTTTAAACATAATTTGATTTTGGATGAATCATTGATTGATTTTGATATACGCATCGAAAAACGTTGAATTTAGAGACTTGGTTCTGAGGACATTTTTTGCAGAGCATTTCACTTTCTTTAAAGTCATATATTTGCACAATTGTTTACCACTAACTGGCAGAGTAGTCCCAACTTTAGAAAATAATCAACCTTTCTCATGTTAATTAGATGGGAAAACTATTAATTTCCTGAGCGACTTTTTAATATTTAATTTCGGCGTCGTTATTCTTTCGCGACAATTTTTTATCTATATTTAAAAAGTTTATCAGGTGCGCAAATATTGCCTTGAAACGAGTCACCCTGATGCATGTATTAAACCGATATTTAAATATTCTGTAAATGCAACGCAAAAATGTCATACTATCACGTCTGCGAATTTAATTTTTGCAGCGATAGAGCCTGAAAACTCCAGAAGGGCAGCGAATTTTTTCTAGCAAGGAGGTGGAAATTCTTTCTGAACTTGTTTCGAAGTATCAACACATTATAGAATGCAAGAAATCTGATGCTGTCTCGTGGAAAGAGAAAGAATCCACTTGGGTAAAAGTGGCTCAAGAATTTAACAGCACAAGTGGTGTAGTATCTCGCACCACCAGGAATTTAAAAGAAAAATATTTAAATTTGAAAAAGACTGCGAAAAAGAAACACGCTGCAAAAAAAATGTAGTTATTCAAAACTGGAGGTGGTATATCAGCGAGGATAAACACAACGTTAACAGTGGAAGACACTGTGAAGGACTTGACAGGCCTTCCATCTTCGTTCGATGACGACGCCGAAGAAAGTATGATTGGGAAGTTGTCAATGAGACAAACCATCAGGATGCAGAGTCGACACTCCCTGTACCGAGCTGGTCGTCATGGTCACCAACTCTTCTTCGAGTGCCAAAATCTCATAAATTAACAGTGAATAATAATTCACAAGGTTAGCTCGGTATCAATTATTATCACACTTCCAAAGTTCGGTTAGGTTAGGTTACATTAAAAATTAGAACTTCAAATTTTAGAAATGAAAAGAATATTTGGCGAGCCACGAAAAATATTTTTATTTTACAAACTTAATATTCAAAATTAATTTCAATTAAGTGGATATTTATTTTTTTTGCAAAAACAGAAGAGCAGCCTAGGCAAGTTGAGGAGTTGCTGAACATAAATCCAAGCCAACAAGTAACGACCAATCATCGATTTGTGGGATGGGATATCACAGGTTCGATTTCTTGTAATAATAATTCCGTGCTTCCTTTGGAAATGCGGAACCTGTCCAAAAATTCCTCGTCATTCCACTGATCTAAATGGTTCACTCTGGGCCGAAATACTTTGGGTGCACGAGGCATTTCAATCTATAAATTAACGTTAAATTTGTGACAGTTATAATGTTTATGCTTATTATTTTGAGTATCGTTACTCTTGGCTTCCGGGTTTCAGCCGCGTCTGTTCCATTTCTCGGCGCGGCTTCAACCCGGAACGAAAATGTAGCAATACTCAAAATGATATATACACACGTAGGCCGTAAATGCCTGAAATTTTTGAGTATTTCTACTTTTCGTATCTACTTTGTAAGAGTACATACCAGCTCCATGTAATCTTCCTCGTCGTCGGTTAATATTTCCTCAAAAATGTCAAAAATGTCCTCCATATTCGTAGCGGTACAACTTCAAACACGTAATAAAATAACCACACAACCAAAATGTAAAACACGAGTCGTGAATGTTTACAGCTGCATTCCCGGACGTTTGTAGGTTAGAGCAGCGACCGACCACTCTGCGCATGCGTCAACCCCGAGTTAACCTGAACTCTATGGTTAACCGACAGATATCTGACGGTAAAGTTTTTCAGGAAGTTAAACTCCACTCCTTAGTTAACCACATTTTGTAATACAGTCATTTTGGCTAACCCGAAGATTAACCTGCAACCTTCGGTTTAACTTGACATGGTAATACCGGCCCTTACACAACGCTGTCATCGGTCGGGCACGTGCCGCTTTCCTCCAGACTCGGTCTTTCTTCTAACGCCATTGGTTCTTTTCTCTACTCCCTAAGCGCACTCTAGCGACAGTGCATTTCCGTTATCGCTTATTAAGCGTACCCTATTCTCCGTCTAATAAGGTATCACGTTATCGTTTAATAGCGTAATCGGTTATTATGAAGCCACTGCGCATGCTCAACATAACGTTTTACGTTTAACGTTCTAAAATTAAGGAGCTCAAAAACTCCCTAATAAATAATGACTTCACTCCCATAAGACTCTGTGTCGGTAGTATACTCATTTCGGCCATATTGGATTTTTCGAACTAAGCTCCTCCCCCATGTCAGATCCCAATATGCACACTCTGGCAAAGTCTTGCCTCCGCCACATGAAGTAGCCCCCTTTTTTTTTAAATTCTAGGTTATGGAGGAAAATTTGTTTAATTAGTTCATTGTAAATTAACTCATACTTATTATAACAACGCATATCATCATTCATGAGTAACATGAAATTCAAATTCAAATTTGAATGAAATCATCACTGGCGGAGTAATACATGATCACCTCTACGCGCATGCGACAATGACAGAGTGGGAGACGCCACATGGTAGGGGAACGTTGCTCCGAGTTCTGCGGAAGACCACTCTATTGCCAGTCCGACTATACTACCAATCATCAAACGTGGCGTGCTCCGCCGCTCAATCTCACTTGTAATCAGTAAGTCAACCAAGGATCTACCACAGCTTATTCAATACCAGCTAGTTATCTCCGCGTTAAATGGAGAGTTCGCGCATAGCCTGCTGCGCATTTTTCTCAAAACAGTCGCACCATGGGCGCTGGGCCTAAGAGAAGCGGTGGTAGTTTACAGGACCGTATCTAGCACAGCTTAATTTACCTGTTTGTGTTCGTTACCGTCATTGAGTGCTTGAAGTGGAAATAATGTGTGCTTTCTTAAATAAAGATTGATATTGTTTCATGGCTTTTTGGGCATTTTTAATTATAACTTTTTTGTATACCTACCATCTTCCAGTCACGAACACGGTACCTACAAATTGCAATGAATACGGCCCTGTGTCAAACCGTACGAAACGCGCGTTCGTAATCCCCACCACTTTGTTTGCACGCGTTACGGGTACAGGTACAGGAATGTTGACCAAAATTCGCTAAGGTCGCTTGACGTGTAAAAATCAAAGGAAGCCGCCGAGAGAGAACTAGCTGGTATTAAATAAGCTGTGGTTCTACATCGAGTCAATCTGGTATCGCGGAGCGTAACGTAGATAGTAGAAAGTTTTTGGACTGCTAAACTGCACGTCCTGGTTTTCGGTTATCGGTTATTGTGAGCATGCGCAGTAAAGAAAGATTTATTCCCTTAACGCGTGAACACAATCTTGTTGAAATTAGTTTTTGATCCTCAAAAAGTCGTTACGTATAACGTAAGCTTAAAACCTAACCTTCAAGGGTAAATCGGTATTTTGTGTGAGTTTTGTTATTTTGAGTGAGTTGTGTGTGTTATTTCTAACAAATACTTTGCACCCATTAAAAAAATGGAAAATCAATTAAGTTATGTCATGAGAAGGGGTGATAATAATGGAATTGATCAATATCTAATAAGAAGAGTAATTCTTCATGATATTTTTGCAATGGCAAATCCTCATGATGCTAATGAGGGCATGAGAATTAATTGTTCATTGGCTAGTATATTTAAAAATAACATTTCATAAAGTCACTAGCTACAGAGTCCGAGTCCCCGGGTATACATACGTCCTTCATCTAGCAACAGTGCATTTCCGTTATCGCTTATTAAGCGTACCCTATTCTCCGTCTAATAAGGTATCACGTTATCGTTTAATAGCGTAATCGGTTATTATGAAGCCACTGCACATGCTCAACATAACGTTTTACGTTTAAAGATCTAAAAATAACCTTCATGCAGGTGCGTAATCGGCCGTCACACATGCAGGCGTGTGACGGTAATTTACCGTCCCACCTTTCTCTCCTGCTACATGATGATAGATCAGACAGATAATTTTTCCGATAACGTGAAATGTATATTTTTAAACGGAAAACCCTTATTCAAAAGTAACAGGAATATAAATTCAGTCTTATGATAATTGTACTTAATATACCTACATACAGGGTGACATTTTGAAAACTTGCCACCCCAATATCTCAGAAAGTTACAGAGATTTTCTAAAAAAGAAAATACAGTTTCGGCAGTGGAGAGGGGGAACCAAAATGACATAATCGGAGACGCACCCCCTCCAACCCCCTTAGGGGTAGCCCCCCCAAATTTGTAATCTTAAATAGCAACCCCCCATGTGTGATACAACGTTGGAAAGCTCTTCAAAAATGCTTTACAACAACACCAAATTTTTGTACCTTTCGATGAGTAGTTTTCGCGCAAATCGAGAAAGAAACTGCTAGAAGTAAGTTTTGTCAGTCTATTTATCAAAGGTAAATTACGTTACAATAAATTTTCGAAGTGATTTCCATCACCTGATCTTACCCCCTACGATTTCTTCTTATGGGGACATCTGAAATCTGTTGTTTTTCAAACTCAACCAGCAAGCATTAACCAATTGAAATAAAGAATTACGCAAGAATGTCGCAAAATTTCAAGAATATCTGAAAAAGTTCGAAAAATCAATGAAACTCATTTCGAAAATGTATTGTAACGTAATTGACTATTAATAAGTAAATTGACAAAACTTACTTCTAGCAGTTTCTTTCTCGATTTGCGCGAAAACTACTCATCGAAAGGTACAAAAATTTGGTGTTGTAAAGCATTTTTAAAGAGCTTTCCAACGCTGTATCATACATGGGGGGTTGCTATTTAAGATTGCAAAGTTGGGGGGCTACCCCTAAGGGGGTTGGAGAGGGTGCGTCTCCGATTATGTCATTTTGGTTCCCCCTCTCCACTACCGAAACCGTATTTCTTTTTTTAGAAAATCTTTGTAACTTTCTGAGATATTGGGGTGGCAAGTTTTCAAAATGTCATCCTATATATGTAGATATCTACTTTGGTAGGTATAGAAAAAACGAAGAATGGTAGGTTAACAAAATAGTTAGGTACTACTGGAAAAAGTTCAAGAAACTATAAAAGGAGAAAAAAACTTCGAAATAGGAACCTTAGGTAGGTATGACCTAAATTAAACTTAAAAAAGTAAAACTCAAACCTAAAAAAATTACTAGAAAAACACTTGAAGTAAGTAGATAAATACATCAAATAATATCGGCGTTTATATTTTTATCTACTACGCATCACTATCCTCTTCAGAATGTTCCAAGCAAGCATTGCATGTAACAGCACAATGGTCTTCGCAAACGTGTTTATCGCAATCCTTGCATACAAGTTATGTACAGCGATTTTTTATTGATCTACAAATATAGCAGAATGGCCTCCAAGTAGATTTAACTGTTTTTTGTGAATCTCTGGCCGAGCTTTTTCCTTAAGGATCGACGAAAAAAATGTTAAACTTTCGGGCGCGTGACGGTAATCTACCGTCCTACATCACTATTCAAACTTTCGGAATGCACTGAACCCGAATCCTATCAAACATCGACCTTCAGCTATTGTCATCTGCTAGAGAACTGCATATACCGCATGTCCTATGGCCAACCGCGCAGGTGAGCTGCGACCTGAATTCTTGACTTCGGCAGTATTTATGGTACAATTAGAGTGGGCTTCATAGTCCAGTCATTGAAGTCCTGAATTAGAAATAATTAAAGAGGATCTGAATTTTTTATAGTAGGTACTGTTTGCACCCTACAACAACTTCCTGATATTTTGAAGGATCATCCCCGGTCGGATTGTTTAAAAAAGAGATGTGAACAAAAAAAAACCGATTTTTTGCGAATATCTCTTCAACTTTCAAGAATAACGAGAAAATCTTCAAATAGAAGTTGTAAACAATCGAATTTATAATAAAAAAGTCTTAGTGAAATTTTTTCCTATATGCAATAGGGAAGCGGCAAAATGCGTTCAAAGTTTGCGCACCACCTAAGGGAGCATGCTGCGCTTAAAAAATTCATAAAAAATCGAAAAATTACTCTTTTTCGATGATTTTTTTTTAAATCGCATCTACAGGAGTAGACCTACATTTTGAGCGATATAGAAAAAAAATTAATGCATTATTAATGCGATTATTGATTATTTTAGATTTTAAACCGATTCTTTTCACTGAAAACATTGGGGAACAATTTTTTTTCTTTTAACCTGGTATTCGTTAGATTATTATCTAAAAAAAAGTCCTCTACGGCTTCGCACTGAATACCTTCTGTGTGGAGATATAATATAATATAATACAACTGATTTTCTGGTGAGTGGCAGTCCTGCATGAAATCTGTGGCCGCACCACTGTACTGGGGACCGACAGAGAACGCGCATATATTCCCGACTCTCTCTTACAATTAGTCATAAACCCGTTCTGCACTGCGCGAAGCCGTCTGTGCCTCTACCAAGGAGTAGGTGTCCAACTACCTGCTCTTTACCTCTGTAGACCTTCGGCACGCTGCCAAAAAGTGCAATGGTAGTATCATGTATGCCCTTTGAGGTTTCGGTAATAATGCATATGCTGATAAATGACCAAGCAAAATTGACAGGTCCCCGTGGAACTTGTGTTGGAGAAGTTAATTACTTATTGCAAAAAAAAATCGCATCTTGCAATGATAGTATCACGTATGCCGAGCATGTGAAACGATATTTCATAGAAAAAATAATATATATTGAAGAGAGAGAACGATCGGCATACGTGTATCGTAGGGACTAAGGGTCGGTATATGCTCTAAAAAGTGTTGTAAATTCAGAATTTTTTAAATGATTATATCACACATCATGTCCAACTACCTACTCTTAACCTCTACTGCGCCATGAGGACGACAGAGGTGGGAGCTAAACAGTATTTCTCTCTGTTGAAACACGTGCGTGCTAGCGACGAATAAACGTTGTTGGAGCAATGCAGGCAATTTGTTAGTGTATAGTAATATCCATTTTATTAAGGAAGAAAATTCTTTTATTTTGTGAGTGATTGTAAATTTTTTTTTTCTATTTTTACAATACCTTTAATTCAGAATTATCTTCTACAGGTGTCATCAAAATACTCCTGAAAAGTTGAATTATACAGTTTTTTATTTGGGCACAGAAGTTTTTAACGTTTAATAGAAAATTTCAAAAATAATACAAAAATTATAAATACCTATTATATTATAACACATATACTTAAACTTGTTAATCCATATCTTCAAATATGATTATAAATAATTGAATTTTTTTCAATACAGCATTTTTAGAAATTTCAAAAAGAATCAAAATCAATATCATTATCTATATCATCTTCTTTGAATTCATAAACGAAATCTATCACTTTGCACGAAGGTAAATATAAAAAAACCTGTTAAATAAATTTCAAGCATGCTTGGTTTTTCATTCTTCTATTTTTCTGCTAGTTATTTTAACCCTTCTGAGGTCACGCCTTTTCACCCACGCTTCGTTAATATATTTTCTCCATTTTTCTAATAAATGTAGAGCTATCATATTATAAGCACATCGTATTCGCGACACTTCAATGACGGAATACGTAGCCGGTGATCATTCAAATGGAAGTAGTTAAGCAATTATGACGATTTAAAAAAAATGCGGGGCCACGCTCGCCGCGCGACCTCAGAAGGGTTGAAAGTAATGGAAGACAAAAATTTGTGTACTCGTATTTTGTACACTTCTGAATTTTTTTGACCAAAAATTAATAATGCAGTTTTTGATATTTAGTTTGTCTTGAAGACATCGTTAAAAATATAATACATGCAAAAGTTATTCCATGTCATTTGGCCTATTCGTTGGAATTGGTTAAAGCCCAGCTAACAATTTCCTGTTCTATACAAATTATCAGAACGTTTCTAGAGCAAATTTTTTAGAGCACTGTTTCTTCTAAGAACATTTTCAAAGCGTTCATACAACTCTTATACCATAAAAATGAGCACCGTTCTATAGAACTTTTTAGTTCTTGAAGCTGTTCTGTAAAGGTACGTTTAGACCGGGATACAAAATGTTGGCAACATGTTGGCAACACGTTTATGGCTGTTGGCAACATCGCTGTTGGCAACATCAACATCGCTGTTGGCAACATCAACATTGAGTGTTGCCAACACGATGTCGCTGTTGGCAACATACTGTTGGATACATCGACTTGTATCCGGATACATGCGATCAGAACCAGTTGAGCGTTCAAACGAAACGGAGTCTTGATGTTAAAAAATGGAACCGTCTATTGCTGCTGGTGTTAGTCCTGCTTTCATCATAATAGCCTCCCAGAAGCGAAAAAGAAGGTGGAGGCAGCGACAGTTTTTACAAAACGGGACAAGCTATGGTGACAATTTAAGGGGGTATTACTGTCTAGACGCTTCAAAAATTCGATTTTTTTTTCTTGCATTTTCTTATAATTTGGGAGTTTGAGAATGTATCTCAAAAATACTAATTTGAAATTCGTAGAACTATAGTTACAGAGGCTTAAAGGCTGCGGTGCGTTGGGGCGCAGCAGGTAGTCATCAACTTTAAACGCGTTTTTCTCGAAACGACATTTTTCAAGTCGGGCGCACGTTTTTCTCAAAAACTATTGGACCGATTGACTTCTGGTTTTGCACACATTTCGAGGGAACCTTCACCTATGGTCTGAACTAGAATAATACCGATAGCTTGAATATTTTAGCCCTGCTCTCATGTTTTAGTTGACAATTTTTCGGGAAAATTAAACTTTAATCTTCAAACAGCTGCGATTGCGATAAAAAATTTCGTACCTACTTAGTTCTAGTTCAGACGATAACTACATTCATATAGATTTAAAAAAAAATGTGTTCTTCTCTCTCAGACGATTAGGACCGCCACAATATGGTCGCCCGATTGGACGAGCGTCTCACGCCACGATTTGCATAACAGCGCATAACTTGTACAAATTCTAATAAAATGTTTTATTAAAATTTGTATTGTTAGTTGAAACATGTCTTATTATGCGTCAAAAACCCCGGCACTCTGTAGGTTTGATAGTTTTCGCAAAATTAATTCCTAAAAATTACATTAAAAACAAGCGTCTAGACAGTAATACCCCCTTAATGGCGGAGTTACTTGTCATTAAGTGTTCCCTAATTGGCCATCAACTGCATCAGTCATGTATTGAATTCATTTCTCCCCTTTACAAAGCTGATTTAATATTCAAAGTATAGCGGTATCTATTACAACGGGTATTTTTTTGTGGTAAGGGGTTCATTACGACTCGTCCGGCAATTAACCCTTCAGGTAGCCTAGATTCGCCGAAACATACCCCCGGCGAGGCGGGCGATATGGGACAGGTCAGAATGAGTCATTTTCTGCAGTGCCCGCGGTAATAGATACCGCTATATTTCGAAGCTCCTTTGACGCGGTTCAAATTTACCGACAGAAGCCTAAACGTGGCTTGATATTCGCACGTGCCACTTGGCAGCCGTATGCGCGAAATCACGCATCGGGAGAGTGCCTCTGCCGAGAGAAATAATTACATGCCTTTCTTTTCAATCTAGAAAGAACATACACATGTAGTGAGAGAGTACTGCTTTGTAAAATGAGAAATACGATACGCCGTCCGATCTGCCATGTGAACACTGTGCGGCCCGTATAATGTGGCATTCAATGAAAAATTTAGGCAAGAAATATATGTTATTTATGATCGATACTATTAAAAGGTTTCAATCGACCTTCTGAAATTCTGTCCCTCGTGCGACGGAACATTATCGTATGTAGGTAGGTAGGTATAGGTAGGTAGGTAGGTAGGTAGCTAGGTATATATAGGTAGGTAGGTAGGTAGATTCTAGTCCAGAGAGAGCGATGTTTCCGATGTTTCCCATTTCAAATGGGAAACTCGGATACAAGCAACAGGCAACAGCTTTCTTTGATATCATGCCGCCCGCAGTTTACGAGTAGCAATTAAATTGTCGCTAGTTGACGGGATACTCGTGTTGCCAACATGTTGCCAACATTTTGTATCCCGGTTTGTACCTACATTCGGATAGTGGCTGTTGCCGAGTATCCGTCGGCGAGTTGCAAGTCGGCGGGATACATGTTGACAACACCGGATTATCGTGTTGCCAACATATTTGTATCCCGGTATAGATTTACCTTAAGGTCTGACGGGAAACACTTAGAGAATTGTTGAATAAATGTTCTCACAAGTCTCTTAAAGAATTTTTATAACACAGTTATACAAAGCAATCTCATAACAATTCTATAGCAGTTCTAAAATGTTGTCTTAGAATTCTGGCATAGAACAAATAAAGAACACGTATATAATTATTCTTTAGGAGCGCATATTGTTTCGTTATACAATTTTTGGGTTGCATGGTGTTCTATTTAGAGAACTTTAAAATCGTTTAATTGTATCTTTTAAAAACAAAATATTTATGTATCGCATAATGGTAATTTTTTGACGCGCCCTTAGTTTACCTTATATTACCTTGTGATTTTGATTCTTTTTGAAATTTTTAAAAATGGTGTATTGAAAAAAAATTCAATCATTTATAATCACATTTGAAGATATGGATTAACAAGTTTAAGGATATATGTTATATATTTATTTATATCATGTGTTTATAACAAGTATTTGTAACAAGTACGACATTCTTATTAACGCAAATGAGAACACTGTTTATGAATTCGAAGAAGATGATATAGATAATGATATTGATTTTGATTCTTTTTGAAATTTCTAAAAATGCTGTATTGAAAAAAATTCAATTATTTATAATCATATTTGAAGATATGGATTAACAAGTTTAAGTATGTGTTATAATAATAGGTATATATAATTTTTGTATTATTTTTGAAATTTTCTATTAAACGTTAAAAACTTCTGTGCCCAAATAAAAAACTGTATAATTCAATATTTCAGGAGTATTTCGATGACACCTGTAGAAGATAATTCTGAATTAAAGGTATTGTAAAAATAGAACAAAAAATTTACAATATCACCCACAAAATAAAAGACTTTTCTTCCTTAATAAAATGGATATTACTATACACTAACAAATTGCCTGCATTGCTCCAACAACGTTTATTCGTCGCTAGCACGCACTACGTGTTTCAACAGAGAGAAATACTGTTTATAGCTCCCACCTCTGTCGTCCTCATGGCGCAGTAGAGGTTAAGAGTAGGTAGTTGGACATGATGTGTGATATAATCATTTAAAAAATTCTGAATTTACAACACTTTATAGAGCATATACCGACCCTTAGTCCCTACGATACACGTATGCCGATCGTTCTCTTCAATATATATTATTTTTTCTATGAAATATCGTTTCACATGCTCGGCATACGTGATACTATCATTGCAAGATGCGATTTTTTTTTGCAATAAGTAATTAACTTCTCCAACACAAGTTCCACGGGGACGTGTCAATTTTGCTTGGTCGTTTATCAGCATATGCATTATTACCGAAACCTCAAAGGGCATACATGATACTACCATTGCACTTTTTGGCAGCGTGCCGAAGGTCTACAGAGGTAAAGAGCAGGTAGTTGGACACCTACTCCTTGGTAGAGGCACATAGTCCAGTAAACGAAGGTCTGAAATACGAACTTTTGACATACAGGCTGCGTTTTTGTTTAACGTTGTCATTTGACCCTATAAAGCTCTGGGTGAAGTATCGCGGTTTTTCGTCTTGCGGTTTGGTTGAAAAACAATAACAAATACCCCAAAAATGGGTTATTCAAGAATAACTCGAAAACTAAGCGAGATATCGAAAAAAGTGTAAATTCAAAATTGTATAGCTTAAGATTCTCTATAAAAAAGGTTTTACACAGTTTACTCCCACTCCCACGGTTTATTCTCTAGAGCCGCGCAAACATTAGGGGGAAATAAAAAATCGTAAAACATCGAAAATTTAACATTTTTGAATGCTTTTTGTCTTAAATTGCTTAAGAAAGTTTCTACTTTTAAAATAAAATTATATATTTTTTTTTCACTCAATTGTTTAAAAAGTGCCAAGTAAAGTCAACGATATCTTTCGATATTATGAATAATTTTTTCTTCTTTGTGTTCCATAATTTTGTTAGTTAAATTCCCGACGCATTACACTCGGGTCATTTTTCTGTAATTGTCGTGATTTGTAAGATATCTCAGTCTTTAAAAATTACTTTGATAACCTTGGTGCGTCCGTAGAACCACTGGTGCCGTTCGCACACATTCTAGCGGTCGCCGGAGTTACGCGCAGAGGCACCCCTTCCCAGACCGGGAGCCCGTCCCTATTCTTAGGTAGGTACCTACATACATTTTACGAAAAGCACCTCACGGCTGACTGACCGGATTTTTTCTCCGCTAAACCGGGAGCTGAGAGACATTGAGTATACAAAAACCGATCACCACATTCTGATTGATGATTTAAGTTCAGAAAGGTTTTTGTACGGGATCCCTCATAAGAAAAAAAAATGATTACCACTCCTCTGAAACTTTATGAGCAGCTTCATTTTGCCGAGTCTGCCAACTTTTTTATTTGCGAAAAATTTGGTTGCCGCCGGGGTTTCGAGATATTAATAAATAATCATATAAAATTTATAAATTTTGTTTATTGATGACCAACAAGCTGATTCTATGCCCGAAGTAAGATAAATATTTATGAAATCAAACGGTAACATTGTCCGATAAGTTTTCTGCCAGGTATGTCCAGTCCGACACTCTGAACATGTGAAATTGATAAAATTTGTTAACTAATTACCAACGAGCTGATTTTTCGGCAAAGGTAGATAATTATTTGTAAAATTGATGGTAACATTGTCCGACAAGTTTTCTGCCGGGTATGTCCAGTCTGACAAAATTTATAATTTTGACATGTTTGTTAATTAATATCTCGAAACCCCGGCGGAAACCAGACTTTTCGCAGATAAAAAAGCTGGCAGACTCGGCAAAATGAAGCTACTCACAAAGTTTCAGAGGAGTGGTAATCAATTTTTTTTTCTTATATGAGGGATCCCTTACTATTTAACAAAAATGATATCGTCGAGGTTACCGGACGGAATTAGTGGTCTATTTTTTTTAGGCAATATAATAGGAGTTTTCGATTCCGTCGCTGTAGCTGTGAGAAAAACCTTGTTCTTGACTATTAAAAGGTTATTTGGGTAAGGTATGAAATAAAAAAAAACGGCATCATCATAATGCAATACAAATCTAATTATTAATGGAAAAAGAAATAAGTGGTTTACATAATTAATTAGTATTGAAAAATAACAAAATTGAACACTTACGCAGGTAAGTTTTTACAATGGTTGTGGATGCATTTGCAAAGAGAGATATAATTAATCTTGTTCTTTTGAAACTATAGGACATTGTTCTGCAATCAGCATTACATTTGCAAGGCCTGATTAAAGAATTTAGCAAAGGCGGTTTTGTCATTTGCACCGGGTGGAGCTGTCCATCTCGTCTTTTATAGCCGAATTGGAGAAAGTTCAGAGGCTCACATATTGATTGTGAGGAATTTCTCCACAAATATGTTTGAGCTGCTGGTCTTAAGCAATGTAAATACAAAGCACCAGAAGTGCAAATAACTTTGGATACATTGACATTGAAACCGATATTACGGATAATTAACTTGTGGCGCAGTTCATCTGCTGTGGATTTTTCATTGGCAAATAAATAAGTGCAAACTCCAATGTTCTTAAAATGCATCGGAGTTTTGGAGTTATTTGCAAAAGTCGAGAGAGCATCCTGAACGAATACTTCAGATGCAGCATTTACACATTGCTTCTTTAGTTATAGCTGAACGTTATTCCCATACGCATCGATGTAATATTAAAAGTACATTTTTCAATTTGTATAATAGCAGTGTTCCGTCTCGCCTTAAGCGGACGTCTATATCGGTTCTTACTGTTCATTATTATCGCGATCTAAGTGAAGCGTTAATTAAATTTAGAATTAATCCCGCTATCAGTCGCAATGGCGAGACGAGCGGTATGTTTCGGCGAATCTAGGCTGTTCATGATCTTTTTCCCGGAAAGGTTAATTACAGAACGTTGCAATTAACAAGTTGCAATGAGCCGCTTTCTGTAATATCCATTCGCATAGGTACCGCTATACTTTGAATACTACGTCAATTTGTAAAGGGGACAAATGACGAATTCCAACGGATGATCGATCGTTATATTTTCGCCTATAAAAGACGAGATGGACAGCTCCACCCGGTGCAAATGACAAAACCGCCTTTGCTAAATTCTTTAATCAGGCCTTGCAAATGTAATGCTGATTGCAGAACAATGTCCTATAGTTTCAAAAAAACAAGATTAATTATATCTCTCTTTGCAAATGCATCCACAACCATTGTAAAAACTTACCTGCGTAAGTGTTCAATTTTGTTATTTTTCAATACTAATTAATTATGTAAACCACTTATTTCTTTTTCCATTAATAACTAGATTTGTATTGCATTATGATGATGCCGTTTTTTTTTATTTCATACCTTACCCAAATAACCTTTTAATAGTCAAGAACAAGGTTTTTCTCACAGCTACAGCGACGGAATCGAAAACTCCTATTATATTGCCTAAAAAATATTGACCACTAATTCCGTCCGGTAACCTCGACGATATCATTTTTGTTAAATAGTAAGGGATCCCTCATATAAAAAAAAAATTGATTACCACTCCTCTGAAACTTTGTGAGTAGCTTCATTTTGCCGAGTCTGCCAGCTTTTTTATCTGCGAAAAGTCTGGTTTCCGCCGGGGTTTCGAGATATTAATTAACAAACATGTCAAAATTATAAATTTTGTCAGACTGGACATACCCGGCAGAAAACTTGTCGGACAATGTTACCATCAATTTTACAAATAATTATCTACCTTTGCCGAAAAAATCAGCTCGTTGGTAATTAGTTAACAAATTTTATCAATTTCACATGTTCAGAGTGTCGGACTGGACATACCTGGCAGAAAACTTATCGGACAATGTTACCGTTTGATTTCATAAATATTTATCTTACTTCGGGCATAGAATCAGCTTGTTGGTCATCAATAAACAAAATTTATAAATTTTATATGATTATTTATTAATATCTCGAAACCCCGGCGGCAACCAAATTTTTCGCAAATAAAAAAGTTTGCAGACTCGGCAAAATGAAGCTGCTCATAAAGTTTCAGAGGAGTGGTAATCATTTTTTTTTTCTTATGAGGGATCCCGTACTAAAACCTTTCTGAACTTAAATCATCAATCAGAATGTGGTGATCGGTTTTTGTATACTCAATATCTCTCAGCTCCCGGTTTAGCGGAGAAAAAATCCGGTCAGTCAGCCGTGAGGTGCTTTTCGTAAAATGTATGTAGGTACCTGCCTAAGAATAGGGACGGGCTCCCGGTCTGGGAAGGGGTGCCTCTGCGCGTAACTCCGGCGACCGCTAGAATGTGTGCGAACGGCACCAGTGGTTCTCCGGACGCACCAAGGTTATCAAAGTAATTTTTAAAGACTGAGATATCTTACAAATCACGACAATTACAGAAAAATGACCCGAGTGTAATGCGTCGGGAATTTAACTAACAAAATTATGGAACACAAAGAAGAAAAAATTATTCATAATATCGAAAGATATCGTTGACTTTACTTGGCACTTTTTAAACAATTGAGTGAAAAAAAAATATATAATTTTATTTTAAAAGTAGAAACTTTCTTAAGCAATTTAAGACAAAAAGCATTCAAAAATGTTAAATTTTCGATGTTTTACGATTTTTTATTTCCCCCTAATGTTTGCGCGGCTCTAGAGAATAAACCGTGGGAGTGGGAGTAAACTGTGTAAAACCTTTTTTATAGAGAATCTTAAGCTATACAATTTTGAATTTACACTTTTTTCGATATCTCGCTTAGTTTTCGAGTTATTCTTGAATAACCCATTTTTGGGGTATTTGTTATTGTTTTTCAACCAAACCGCAAGAGGAAAAACCGCGATACTTCACCTAGAGCTTTATAGGGTCAAATGACAACGTTAAACAAAAACGCAGCCTGTATGTCAAAAGTTCGTATTTCAGACCTTCGTTTACTGGACTACACAGACGGCTTCGCGCAGTGCAGAACGCGTTTATGACTAAGAGAGAGTCGGGAATATATGCGCGTTCTCTGTCGGTCCCCAGTACAGTGGTGCGGCCACAGATTTCATTCAGGACTGCCACTCACCAGAAAATCAGTTGTATTATATTATATTATATCTCCACACAGAAGGTATTCAGTGCGAAGCCGTAGAGGACTTTTTTTTAGATAATAATCTAACGAATACCAAGTTAAAAGAAAAAAAATTGTTCCCCAATGTTTTCAGTGAAAAGAATCGGTTTAAAATCTAAAATAATCAATAATCGCATTAATAATGCATTAATTTTTTTTTCTATATCGCTCAAAATGTAGGTCTACTCCTGTAGATGCGATTTAAAAAAAATAATCGAAAAAGAGTAATTTTTCGATTTCTTATGAATTTTTTAAGCGCAGCATGCTCCCTTAGGTGGTGCGCAAACTTTGAACGCATTTTGCCGCTTCCCTATTGCATATAGGAAAAAATTTCACTAAGACTTTTTTATTATAAATTCGATTGTTTACAACTTCTATTTGAAGATTTTCTCGTTATTCTTGAAAGTTGAAGAGATATTCGCAAAAAATCGTTTTTTTTTGTTTACATCTCTTTTTTAAACAATCCGACCGGGGATGATCCTTCAAAATATCAGGAAGTTGTTGTAGGGTGCAAACAGTACCTACTGTAAAAAATTCAGATCCTCTTTAATTATTTCTAATTCAGGACTTCAATGACTGGACTATTCAGACGAGTGCGCTGCATAAGAACGAAAAGTGTCGACTGCTCTTCTAATAGCTGTCAATTCGGGAGATCGAAGCGTTTCGTGTAACCTCAAAATCGTAAAGTTTTGAATTAGTAGTGAATAATTTGTAGAAAAGTGATGAGAAATAATCATAAATAATCTTCCGAATTGACAGCCATCGGGAAATCAGACGACGCTTTTCGCTCTTAAGCTGCGTTCTTACGAAAAGTGTGAAACGTCTGATCTCCCGATGGCTATCAATTCGGGAGATCGAAGTCTAAGCTCGAAATCGTGAATCTTTGAATAAATGGTAAGTAATGTTCAGAAGTGAGAGTTAACAATCATTCGGGTTTTTTCGATGTCTAACCGAATTACACGCCTCATGCCTATTTGTTTCAGAAACTATTTCCGCGCTAGCACCGCGCGTGTCTAGGAAGTAGTTTTACGAAGTGGCGTGAGCGATACCTAAGGTGTCACAATTCGGAAGATTATTTATGATTATTTCTCATCACTTCTACAAATTATTCACTACTAATTCAAAACTTTACGATTTTAAGGTTACACGAAACGTTTCGATCTCCCGAATTGACAGCTATTAGAAGAGCAGTCGACATTTTTCGTTCTTATGCAGCGCACTCGTCTGAAGCCCACTCTAGCTGTACCATAAATACTGCCGAAGTCAAGAATTCAGGTCTCAGCTCACCTGCGCGGTTGGCCATAGGACATGCGGTATAACTGGAGAATACATATAGTCTAAGATCCGAACTAGAGACGTTCTTCACCGATCTGCTTACCGGATGAAAAGTATTTTTGTCAAACATAATACGTCAATGAATATATCGCGAATGGGTAGGCTAATAAAATATGCTCAAGACTACCCTTAAAACTATATAAACAGGTGAGCTGATATGAGCAATTTGCACCGATCTGCTTACCAATTAAACTATATATGAAAATAAAGATAATTTTATTGCAAACACGATGGTATAACTCTACCTGCAAAAAATCGGTCATGAATCACGGTTGTAAGGCTTTGAAATTCATCGGAGCTAGCCAAGATGCTCGTATTACAGGGAAATTTGCTATTAGTCCAGTGCATTTAGGAATATTTTATAGGTGTGACCCAAAAATTTCAGAAACATTTTCTCTTTTGTTGCTCATTCGAAAGGGTCTTCGATGGAGACCTTAACCCTGAATTTGCGCATTCTCCAAATTGCCCCATCCGCCGCCATCTTGGATTCTTTTTTTTTTCAACTACTCATATCTCGCGTTCTAATAATCCCACAGGAGTCGTTCTGGGGTCGTTGGACTCGTCAGGATTTACTCTTTAATTGAGTTTATATCAAGTAAAACTCTCCAACGTACTGGAAAAGAGTTATTAGCGTTCAAAGTTAAAAATTGTTTGCCAAAAGTTCTTGCGCCCGGTTTTTCCGCGCGCAGTTCTTTTCCAGTGCATCAGAGACCCCTACCGATAGTTTACTATTTAAACTAGACTCAATTTCCAGTATTTTAAAAATAGAATCATCCCGATCGGTTGATTCCTCGCCCGCCAATCCACGCTCGAAGTTGCGCTGTTTATTATCGTGCTATTTTGAAGCCTCTAATACTCGCGCGTCGCGCTTTGGCGAGTTTGCGGTTCGCGCTGCATTTCTCGTTTTTGTAACTAATATAACGCAAATTACTTAAGATCAACGACATATTCGTTAAATCTATGCTAAGAACACGCGTTTTACATTAATTTTTTACTTAAAGGGTCTAGCCGGATAAGCACTTGAAAAGTGCCCCTAAAGGAAATAACACGAAATGGGCACCAAAACACTCTCTCGGACGTGAAAATTTTTTAGCAATTTTACTATTCCAAAAAGTCAAGAAGGAGCTGAGATTTTTCGAGAAATGTAATTGAATATTCAAAATTTCTTGCTGCTCACGTAATGGACCAAAGAATTGGAAAACATTCTGGAACATAGGGATCCTTAAAGGGAACTCAGAAAAAAATGTTGTCCGTGTATCTGCTTTGTTTTAGCCCGTGATTATAACCGATTTTTTGCAGGTAGGGTTATACCATCGTGTTTGCAATAAAATTATCTTTATTTTCATATATAGTTTAATTGGTAAGCAGATCGGTGCAAATTGCTCATATCAGCTCACCTGTTTATATTAGTTTTAAGGGTAGTCTTGAGCATATTTTATTAGCCTACCCATTCGCGATATATTCATTGACGTAAATATTATGTTTGATAAAAAATACTTTTCATCCGGTAAGCAGATCAGTGAAGAACGTCTCTAGTTCGGATCTTGTATTAATAGGGCCCTCTTTGCTCTCCCAACCCACAATAAAGCTGTACATGCTTTTTTTTTTCAAAATGACGGTAATCTACCGTCTACGCGCCCGCATGAAGGTTAAGGAGCTCAAAAACTCCCTAATATATTCATAGTACAGTAAATCTAGACCCACTTTGCATGTGCATCTCTAGCTTAATTCTCTGTGGATGATTTATGGACCAATGGAGAGTGGAAAATCTCACGAACAATATTCCAACGAGGTAACAGAAAATAGGTGACCGCAAAGTTGTTTATTTAACAAAAACGTTGCGTAATTTTGCTCTGACCGACTTTGGCGTAACACCGTTCAATTTATACCCTCAAAAAAAGTACCTTCTTGTAGAGCGTGAAATTCTCTACAAAATTGATGCGGGAAGTAACTCTCTAGGATGTATCCTTTATTTTATATACATTTTTAAAGTTTCTTGAGGCAACTGCTCATGAATAGAACAGCTGACCAGCCGTTCGCTGACAGCCGAGCGCTGAGCTGCCGTGGTAACTGTTCACTTACCGGCTACTCATACTTTTGCACTGAACGGGAGACGAATGTAAGTGCGTCGTGACACACTGTATCTCGAGCGTTTGTCGGAGAGCTACTCGCACTGGGCGGCTCGGCGCCGCTTTTTCGTTCGCTCGGACAATTATCATTTTTTTTTCAGCCGCGCAAGTGTACCTATTTTTTGAAAAATTGAAGCCACCGGCCGTTTCAAAAATGTTTAAAGGAAGCAATTTTTTTCAAAATTGTTCTAATAGTAAAAAATATATAGAATCACTTAAAATCTCAAAATGGCGGCGCCGCGCTCATACCTACAATAGCGAGTATCGGAGGGTTAACTCACTTTTTTGAAATTACATGCGATCTCTTTACATGTGAATTTAAAAAAAAATACACTTGCGCAACTAAAAAAAATCATAATTGTCCGAGCGAACGGAAAAGCGGCGCCGAGCCGCCCAGTGCGAGTAGCTCTCCGACAAACGCTCTAGATACAGTGTGTCACGACGCACATACATTCGTCTCCCGTTCAGTGCAAAAGTATGTTTCACACTCTCAAGTAGCCGGAAACAACTGCGTCTTCACCAATGTACTATCAAATATTATCGTGTCGTCTTTCGCATCTCAACCTCGCTCGCAGTCATCAAGGCAACCAAAGTCCTGCACCGAGTCAATCTACCATAATCCAGCGTAAGCATATAACAAAGGGTACCGCGAAACACATTCAGTACATTCAGGTGCAAGTCCTTCAACTTGAAGACGACTCGGTTACCCTCGATCTCAGTCATATCGCTACATTGTACAAGTCGACAGTTCTACAGTACTAAGTTCATTACGTCTAACAATCGTGTAACACATCGCATTAGAGAATCTAATTTAGTGTAATCTATTGTAAACCACGATCTAAATTATCCATACTGTATCTCTAACTCGAATATATTGCCAATAATATAGTGGGTGAAGTGTTCAGTTTATTGAATTAGCAGATAGGTTTAAATCTACCTTGCGGTACGTTCGGTTCATCACATAGCCGTGTCACGCAGTGTTCTCGGGATTCACGATCCCGAGGAGTTCCAAAAACTTAAACAATGTTTTAATCGGGATCTAATTGACTTCAAAGTTCAGGTAAAATCTAACTTATAATTTATTTATCTAATGAAGAATTTTAGATTTCATATACTGGATTTGCATTTCAATTGGATTTTGGATTTTAATTTAAAAAATTTACAGAATTCGCCACCAAGCAAAGTTCAGATACATTGGAAATGAACATAGTTATTATTTTCATATTTTCTCCTGGACTATAATCTTCTTTCTCAGTTACAGCGAAGTGTGGCACGGTACATGAGAAAACGAAGGAACTGTATAATTGACTAAAAACAACAAAGTAGGTCATAAGTGTATTGACAGGAAAAAATACATATAAGAAACACATCTATCTATATATATAAAAATGAATGTTTGTCTGTCTGTCTGTCTGTATGTCTCTTATGCCTTTCTAAACCGTTCATCCGATTGCGATGAAATTTTGAGAAATGGTTGGACGCATGCCCGCGATGGTTTCTGAGTTAGTAAATCTTATACAGGGTGTTCAGAAAGTCCCAGTACGGCCGATTATCTCAGCGGGAAAACATTTTAGAGAAAAATGTTTAATACAAAACTTTAAGGATTTTCCCTTGGCTACCCAGTGGTCGTATTGGATTTGACCTTGACCGTGACCTTTAAGGTAATATCAAATGCCTTCCTAAACCGTTCATCCGATTGCGATGAAACTTTGGGGAATGGTTGGACGCATGCCCGCGAAGGTTTCTGAGTTAGTAAATCTTATACAGGGTGTTCAAAATGTACCGGTACGGATGATTATTATGCCTTCCTAAACCGTTCATCCGATTGCGATGAAACTTTGGGGAATGGTTGGACGCATGCCCGCGAAGGTTTCTGAGTTAGTAAATCTTATAAAAGGTGTTCAAAAAGTACCGGTACTGATGATTATTATGCCTTCCTAAACCGTTCATCCGATTGCGATGAAAAGTTGGGGAATGGTTGGACGCATGCCCGCGAAGGTTTCTGAGTTAGTAAATCGTATACAGGGTGTTCAAAAAGTACCTGCACGGATGATTATTATGCCTTCCTTAACCGTTCATCCGATTGCGATGAAAATTTGGGGAACAGTTGGACGCATGTCCGCGAAGGTTTCTGAGTTAGTAAATCTTATACAGGGTGTTCAAAAAGTCGAACTATGCTTGACCTAAATTTGACATCCGCTGACAATAAAGGTAACATGAAAAAAATGGTCAAGGACACATTTGAACGTGAAACAAAATTAATTTGACTTTGATATAACCTTGAAGATCATGGTCAAGGTCAAATCCAATATGACCATTGGGTAGCCCGGGAAAAATACTAAAAGTTTTGTATTAAAAATGTTTCTATAAAATGATTTCCCGCTGAGACCATTATTTTCATGTGACCTTTATGGTCAGCGGAGGTCAAATTGAGGTCAAGTACAGCGGCTTCGTACCATGAAAGCTATGGGCCCTATAAAAATTCTTTTTGATAGTCGGGTTTAGGATTTTTCCGTAGCTAACAATGGTGGACGGACAAAATCAATCCACAATCTACCCGTGCGAAGCCGGGACGGGCTGCTAGTTATATTATATGAATAGAAAGAAACATGAACATACAGTATGTGATATAAGAAAAAGCAATTTTTATATTTCTAAAAGAAATTAAACCTGACTTCGCAGATACCCTCGTACTAACACTGTGAAACAGAATGAAAACCCTGAAAAGTAATAATATAATAAATACGCACCTTTTTGCATGAGAAATACGAATATTTTGAAACAGAAATAAAACTGAAAATTTAACACTACATATATCATCACCAATCATCTGTACGAATCAAAGTACCGCAAACATATTGCGATGACAAAGGTTGTTCATCATCTGAAGAAGATGAATCCTTGGACATCTTAAATAGTTTACATTTTTGTGACATCGCCATTACAAAATCTTGACCGGGGTCGACTCGTGGAAATTCTAATGGCATATAAGCCATCGATTCCGCTGTCACATCTAGAGAAATACCACTTCGAGTAATTTTTAAACCACGAATTTTTGCAAGAGCATCATTGTGTGCATATAAGTTTGATCAATTGTTCCCACTTAACCATTTTTATTTCTCGACTGGTTTTCTCAAAGAGAAATAAGGGAGAATTAATGCAACTAGGTATATCATTGTTATTAAAGACTTTGAATCCAAAAATGCCTGGACTATCTTCACCCGCAGAGGAACGAGAAGGCGCTTTGGCGGTTAACAATTTCTTGCGCAAATTTGCAAACATTTGTTTCGTGTTATCTAGAATACTGAACCGTTTACACGCTTTCACGAACACCGGAACACTTGCCAACACTTTAACATCCGTTACAAAACGTTCGACAAATTCTTGCATTAATTGTCTACTCTCTTCGTGCCACCAGTGACTTACTATGGGCACTAGCAGTTGAACTCTATGCTTCGGCTGTAATTGATTAATATGTCTTATATAATCATGCGATATAGAAAATCTTCCGAATGAGTAATTGTCAGATCGTACGCGTTAGTGACGAGAAACAATGTCGCTGTCTTTTTGTACACAAATTGACAGAAATGGGTTTTAGCAACGGGTCTTTTTAAAAATTTTAATATGGCCTCAATACACACACGACACACAACACACACCCGGGAGATATTCGTTTCCGCACCCCGAAGAATCGTTAGGTCCGATTCACACAACTGGTGCATGGTGGTGGTGTAGGACTAGCGTGGTACGGGCATTTCCCACCTGCATGTTAGCCTATAGGGACTGTGCAAAAACTATAGAGGGAGTTGTAGCGTCGATGATTGCGCTACATCTAGCGATTATAAGAAATTAAGGGATACTTTTTAACACGGGGAACACATACACCCCCCGACTCGGATTCTGTCGCTGGGGAATTTTCAAGAGGAAGTTTAGCAGAGTCTCGTGTAGATGACCGATACGGGAGACGACGCGGGAGATATATGGTTGACAGGATTGCGGGGTATGGAATGATGAAGTTGTTTTGTGAATTCGGTAGAGAAAAAGTAATCTAATTTTCTTTCAGTTTAGTTACCACTACTTTACAGTAATAACTTTTTACGAAAATTTATTTTTATACAACGAATTCACAAAATTTAACCTCATCATTCCATACCCCGCAATCCTGTCAGCTACGTCTCCCGCATCGTCTCCCGTTTCGGTCATCTACACGCGACTCTGCTAAACTTCCTCTTGAAAATTCCCCAGCGACAGAATTCGAGTCGGGGTGTGTAGAATAAGAAAAGTTAAAAATGTTAAAAATAATAAAAGGCACGGATTTTTTGCCAATACAAAATACCCCCACTGAAGGCCAAAATAAAGATAAAGGTGAAAAACTGTTTCACTCAGGTCATGTATTCAATGTTAAAGAGATAAATAATCCCGAAACACAAA
Source organism: Xiphydria camelus (assembly GCA_963678675.1). NCBI lineage: Eukaryota > Metazoa > Arthropoda > Insecta > Hymenoptera > Xiphydriidae > Xiphydria > Xiphydria camelus. The sequence goes on along the minus strand of OY783192.1, from coordinate 28,037,848 downwards.
AAGTAACCATAACCTCAAAGTTTGTAGCTCAGACCACAGTCTCAAAGGCTTATGACATTCATTTATCACGCTCCCATGCCTGATGAACGCTAGCAGTGGGAAATTTGTAAAATTTAATTTGTCCACTAGACGGTTTTTCATGATTCCCGGCACTTCAACAATTTTTAATGCAACATACGTGCTACGATGTACGCATAATGATATTAATTATTTGTCCAAATAATTAATATGTCAATAATTAAAAATTTCTCCCATATGAGAACACTTGTAAAATTGTCTCCCAAAATTCTAATTATTGCCATCAGGTGGCGTAGCAATCGTCATGCACGGTCCCTATGAGGCTATTCAGATAGAGGTGACGTGGCACTGGCGTGGTGACTCCCGCCACCGCCACGCCACTTCGACACCATGAGAAGCCTACAGGAGTGGCACGTGCCATATGAAAGTCTGGTATTCCGTCGCACGATAAACGGAATTCGGAAGGTCGATTCGTACCTTTTAACCCATTTGCATTAAAGCGCGGAAAAATTCCATGAGCCCGCGGCTGTCTTCTATCACCGAGTGCGGAATAATCCGCGAGCCCGCGACTGTCTTTTGTTACAAGTCGCTGAATATTCTTCAGACGCAATACATTCTGAACGAGTTTTACTCTTTTGTTGTGAAAATCTTTCTAATTGCCACTATGACTAAGTGCTATCATTGTTTCGACAAACGATAGGTAGTCGGGATTCTAAATATCAGTCCTAACCGCTCAGTATTATCTCGATCTATATGCATACCTCATTAATCTAGGGTCAATCTCGCCATCAGATGGGCGGTATATAGGGTGTTTCCAAATTACGGTTCGTAACTTCAGGGTGTAATTCCTTGAAATATTTTAATAAAAAAACTTATATAAACATGTTTTTCGGGAATCGCTTATATTCTGAAATATAGGGTGTTTTGAAGATGTCAAAAAATCAATATTTTTGCACATAAAGCTTGAATGGTCGTTCTCAAAATTGTGGAGTTAACCCTTTGCCCTCGAGGCCTTTTTCGCACGTGCTAATCAGCAACTCGAGATGATTTCGCGAATATCACGAAAATCTAATGTACACTGTGAAAAGATTGTATAGTAAACTTTGTGTTACTTTGTTTTCATCAAACAAATTTATCCATTAAAATTACTATATACGATTAAAACAGTTATATTTACTACAGATTTGATTCCCCTTTGCACTCGAGGACATTTTGCGCGCGCGAACCAGCAACTCGAGGTGATTTTACCTTTTCGCGCGGACAAACCTATTCCAGACGAATGCTAAGCTGAGACTAACTACGCTGAATAAGAATGCAGGCCGAGCCTCGTAGTATAGGTACGGGTACACTTAGCGTCACACCACCCGAGCGAGAAATCTTATCGCGCGTCGGAAATAAACATATCGAATTTATAAACACGGGAGACTCTTGCCGCTCTAGTGGACGAGTCAAACCATCCGCGGACTTCTATTTTTCTCACCGTGTCCATACCCTTCCAATTAGAATCTTGAAATTACCTTTATTAGACAGAGAAAATTGCAATCTACAAAATGATACCAAGATCAGCTCCCCACGCCCACTCAAACGCCCAGGGGTCGCGACCGAACATTTGTTACATTTTGAAGTTTCGTGCACTCCTACCTCAGAACACCGATTCCTTAAACATTTCCAATATTAAAATCATTTAGCAACTTCACCGCCGATGGAATCCACAAAAGCAAGTGTATATAGAACACGTAATTCATTTATATGAATGAATTTATGGTATCCGCCGGTTAATCTCGCGCCGTGCATGGAAAATATACTGATAATTGATGGTAGGGCTGGTTTCAGCGACTACGAGGCCTCCGGCACTTTCCGAGTACCAGTCTAGAATAAGTTCACTCTCCGCGGCATCGGCAACGAACGCGTCGACCTCGTGGGCCAGTGATATGGACGTCGAATCAGATCCTTCCGATTGGAGCCAAGGCATTTCCAAGGAGGTCCTTGCGCGCCTCACCGATTCCGAGAAAAAGAGGCAAGAAATCATCAACGGTACGTTTCGTTCGAGTATTTAAATTTATGCCATAGATCGCAAGTAGAAAAGAGAGTTGTAGTAGTAACTATAAACTAATTGCAAGTAGACTATGCGATACAGCCTGAAACAGAGTGACGTACCTTCGTATGTAGTCACTGGGTATCTCACGTTCGAATAGCAAGTCTTACTTTCCGTAACACACCCTAGAATTGCACCGAGATATTAAAATGACCTTAAAATCTAAGGATAGATCGGTGCGTATAAAAAAGACTTGCACCGTAAGAAAACATGACGTAAATGTCGCTCGAACGAATTCATCAACGACGAATTTCTAACCTGCTCCCCTTATAGAACTCTTTGGCACGGAACGGTCGCACGTGCGGACATTGAAGGTGTTATCTCAAGTGTTCCATAAACCCATGCTGGAGAATCAGGTTCTTCCCCTGGATCAAATCCAGTTGATATTCTCCAACTTAGACGAAATGTTCGATATACACTCGGGATTCTATCAGGAGATGAAGAAAAAGAAAAAGGAGAACCCCTGCGTCGGTGACATAGGCGACCTTCTTCTGGGGATGTTCGACGGCGAAACGGGCAAAGCGTTCGAGCGCGCCGCTTCGACCTACTGCGCGAAGCAATCGATCGCGCTAGAGGCGCTGAGAAATCGGCGTCGCAAGGATACGAAATTGAACGGATTTTTCAAGGACGTGGAAGCGAACCATCTCTGTCAAAGATTGCAGCTTATAGAATACATACTTCTCGGGATGCTCAGGCTCTTCAAATATCCCCAGCTTTTGGAGACCCTAGCCAAATACACTCCCACGAGAAACAGGAAGGAGACGACTGCGGTCTTGCGGAGTCTCGAGCGCAGCAAGAAGATACTCAGCCGCGTGAACCAGGCGATGTACGAGGCGGAGAACTACCATCGTCTCGCCGAGATTCAACGCACCATCGACAGAACCGCCTTTGATAAGTTCGATGATCCGATCGTGCGGGAATTCAAGAATATCGACATCACGAAGCGAAAGCTCATTCACGAGGGTTACCTACAATGGCGCGTGGACAATCGTACCAAACCCATCGATCTCCACGTGGTGCTCCTGGACGACATCATATTTCTCCTGCATCGACACGATGAGAAGGACATGCTGAATCTCATCGCCAATCAAATGAACTCCATGTTGAGCCCCATCATCAGGGTGTCTACGGTCATTGTGAGGGCAAACACGATGGATAGAAATTCTCTCTACTTGATCAACACCTCGCAAAAGGGAGCGCAGATCTACGAGTTGGTGGCGTCCTCGGAGACCAAATGTAAGCTGTGGTACAAACGCATATCCGAAGCTACCAAGGCGTATAATACGCGCGATCGGGAGGAGCGAAGACGCACGCCACCTACGATGTTACCGGAAGAATCTGTCGCAACGAAGCCTGAACCCGAAGCGCCGGAAGAGCCGCATGCTGAACCCGAGCCCGAAGTATCCGGCGAGAGATCCGATTCGGAGCCGACGCAAAAAGAGCCTGGATATCATCAATCCAAGAGCCACCAACCTCAGGAGCAGCAGCGACAACCACAACAGCAACACAACGATTCATTCTCCGCAGGTATCGTCGATCAGTCCGGTCCTATTCGGCACGTTTGACGCGTCATTTCGCGGTGATCTCTAAATAGAATTTCTACCATCAACAGACGGCAGTACTGTCACGTGCGCACAGTATTCGCTCGTAGATCCGATTGAGGTGCGCAATGAGGAGCGACCAGTCCACATTGCGGAATCTGCCCTTACACCAATCGGTACGTCGCTCGCACCATCAAGTGATTATGTATCAAATTAATCCGCTCTTCGTCGAAGGAATAAAATAATCATTGCTCTCGTACTCCTAGAACGCCTTAGACGCAAAAACGAACAGATCAAGCAAGTTCTGGCCAAGAAACAGACTTTAGTGGCAGACATCTTAAATATTCCGCAAGAAGATTTCGTGCACGTTGGGGACATAGCGTCGGAGTCTTCGGAAACGGAAAAAGAACCCACAGAGTTGGTACTCGCCGCTGTCAATCAAGGTAGTTACAAAGGTTCGACGGTTTTGTGGAACATTCATTGCAATGAATGCAGCTTACCCGTCGTCTTGCGTTCTTTCAGCCAATCAGCTGACGGCGATGCTAAACTCGGCGCTAACCGTTATCGAATCGAAGACGGTTTTGGCATCCCTCGGATCGTCAGCATCGATAGGCTGCCCCGGGCCACGAGCGCAACATCATCTTAATCAGTTGTCGGTATCGGTATCAACGTTACAACTAGTTTCTAACTCGTTGACGTCTCAATTTTCGCAGCTTCTGGTACGTATTCGTTAATTCTTCGCGTCGAGACGTTTGATCGATGGTATTTCAATCGGTCTTTTGCTATTTATGCGCGATACTTTAGAAGCGCTCTCGTGAAATGGTATTCGGCATGCCTTGTAAAACTAACAGGAAATCGTGAAACAACTGGAGGAAGAATGGAAAACGTTACGACAGGAACTGAGACGGAGCAGAGAGCACCTGCACTCCTTAGACGCAGATGCACAGCGTCGCGAAATCTCCAACATCCCGACTGTAATGACTGACAATGAGACGCAAACGGATCCCGGTTAGTGTTTTATTATTTACACGCGTGCAGTCTATCAAAGCCTGTCATATTTTAACGTTTTATTCAGGTCTCAATTGGTTGAAATTGTCACGCGAAAAATATTTTGCAGGTGACTCTTCGAACGGAGAAAGTGACTCGGACGACATCAACGAATATGTGAGCGAATGATCTTATTCATGCCAACTTTTTTATTTGTATGAGAAGAGTCTAGTTTTCTGCGACGCTGTTTTCCAAAATATCGCCTGCAGATGTTTTTACTGTCCCATCGGAAGAACTCAGTCGCGGTAATCGTGTTTACGTAAACAGCACCGATGACATATTGCGTGTCGGATGCGCGGTAGAAAAGAAAAGCGGCGCCTATATTCACGAAACTATTTTAAGTGATAGGGTAAAGGTACGTAATATGGAATAGATACCTAATATGGAATTCCTACTTATTAAGACAAGTTCTTTAAAGTATGAAATACCATTTGAAATGGAAACTTATCGAGTCGTGACTTCTCAAAACTATCATTTTTGGTGTTTCCCTGAATAGTAACTAATACAATAACTAGATGGATAGATTATCTTAATAAATAGATATTCCATATTAGGTACCAATTCCATATTACGTACCTCTACTCTACCAATTAAATTATACAGGGTGTCCCTAAATATCATGTACAAACGGAAGGAGGTAATTCTTTGGCTTATTTCATGACTAAAAGTTCCTATAAGCATAGGTCCGTAAAAGCTTCGTTACTGATCTACAGGGTGTTGAAATTTCAAAATTGTTTTAGTTTTTTTTAGCTCATGCAGTTTTTAAAATATTTAGTTCAAATTTGGAATGCAGGTTATGCTGTAGGGCTTATATCATTGGGCATGTCAAATGGTTGTGAGAATCTACAGGGGGTTATTTTTTTAGGGGTCGTAATCCCCTTTCTCCCCCTGAACTTTTTTGTGGTGCGCCTCTGGTAGATTCTAAAATACAAAATAAATTTTCTGTTCTGTTTACAATCTTTTGGGTCTCTTCTAGTTTTTTCGTATCTGCCACCGTTATCGAGAAAAAAACGTAAGAAATACTCCGGGAATATTCCAGAGTACGGGAATCAATGAGAAGAAGAACGGAGGTATGTGTAAGGGTTGGAGGAGGTCACTTTCAGCAGTTTTTGTAACGTTGTTTTGTTATATTTATTATTTAAGGTTTTCTTATTGTAATAAATCATTTCTACAAAAACCGCGTTATCTAAAAAAATTTCGAAATTTCAACACCCTGTATATCAGTAACGAAGCTTTTACGGGCCTATGTTTATCTGAACTTTTAGGCTAATATTTCATAGATCCCTGTATAACGTGAATTCAAATTTACATTTTAACATGGCCGTCGTGTTTTATCTCGACCTTGCAATCCCACGGAAATTCCGTTTACTATCCTGTGCTTATTCCCCGAGTCGCTACTCCGTGGCAGGTTGGACCATAGAAAAATGTCACTCGGAATATCCGAGTACTTGCAAAGGGTACGTTATACGAATTATGCAAAAATCTTAAAAATTATGTTTCTAGGTATTCGTAGATGCTGGTACCGAGCCTGAAACAAATGCGGAAGCGGAGGATGTCGAAGTCGACAAGGAAGTGTAAGAATTGGATGACAGCGTGGGTTGATGCGACTAGACGGATAGAGCAAGAGTTAGATGACACTTTATAAGATGTGACGTTGTAATTACTGTTATAGCTTTTTTTTCGTATAGCTAAAACAACTATTGGATTTCAATTCCTTGTAATTTGAGTTCACGTTGGTGTATCTACTTTTTAACAATACTTTTACTTTTTAACAGATAATAGATTTTTTCTTCCGCGCAGATTAATTGTATTCCCATTCAATTATGGGTATAAGCATCGCGCAACTCAATGCCAAATGTGTTCAGAAAACGTGATATAAGAATGACATATACCTAGGCGTATTTTAATTCTCGCTTTCCCCGCTCTCCACCCGCACCAGCATGTCTTTTTTTCCATTGTATTTTTAATTCCGAATAAAGGAGGTATGCAATATGGCATGCAATGGGTATTTGTACTTTAAAATTTTTTTACCGTAGAAGGAGTTAGCACTAAACTAACGATTCAACAATTTCACCGTGTTATTCAAATGGAATCAGAAAAAGCGATTGAGACACCCCTAAATATTGAGTGAGAATGTGCACCCGGCGACATATTCAAAGTTACATTAAATACTAACGTTTTAAGTGCCCGCCAAGAGAATTAATTAAAATAGCTTTTTTTTTGAATCAGTCTAATATACAGGGTGTTTCACCTAACTTGACCACCTCAAATATCACGGCAGTCTTTGATGATATGAAAAAGTATTGAGAGGAAAAATTGTTCGATACAAAGGGGCAAATACTGTTATTAGAAAAGAATTATTTTCTAATTAGTTTTTTTCAAGATATCAAGGTCATCGGTGTTATTTTAAATGGGTCGACATATTTTCATTACCACAGTCTTGTAGCTTATAAGAGGACAAATTCAGCAACTGTTAATATGATGACCTTCATTTGACTTTGAACGAGAAGAATCACGAAATGCGTGCCATGAATTCCAATACTTGTTCGAAGACGACATTCTCAGTATAGCGCTATACCGCGTTTATACCTGTTGGTGAAAACGGCCCTAAAGCGACTAATACCGTATGTCCGCGGAGAAGCCCCATTTTTTGAATTTCCCTGACATTTGGCCGGAAGTGGTTGGGTCGGTGCTCTAGTCATTAAATAGCTATTTCATGACTAGAGCGTCGACCCAACCACTTCCGGCTAAATGTCAGGGAAATTCAAAAAAATGGGGCTTCTCTGCGGACATACGGTATATGCATACAATAAATGCACAATTTGAATAGCGAAAATTCAAATTACCTAGTTGTAGTATTAAGGGGACGATATGTAAATGCGAAGGAATAGTCAATCCCCTGGTCGTAAGTGGTAAAGTAGCCCAACCCGAAGAATTTCCGAACATGGCAGCTCTAGGCTGGTTTTTTAAAAATGCGGAACGTTTAATTTTTTCTGCGGTGGTACTTTGTTCTCCGATCAATGAGTGCTCACTGTTGCTCATGGCACCCATTTCAAATCGTATGTGGGTACCGGTAGCGAGTCGGTCGTTGAACTCTTCGTAATTTTCCGATATGGCCATTTGAGTCCCTCTCGAAATTCTCACAAAAGAATAGTAAACTCTACACGTAATTAACGCAGAAGCAGTAGTAAACGTTTTAAATCCATCATAAATATTAAAAGTTTATTACCAAAGCATCGTCAATTAATAAATGGCTGAATGACTCGAATAAATTATATCGAACCTCATTTGAATTTTCAGACAATTTCCTATTTACGTACTATTAGGTTTTCACTGTTTAAGCTATGAAGAACTAGGCAAGATAATTATGGTAATAGTATCTTATGTCATTAGGCGGAAATCCGAGGTTTTTTCAGACTGTGTTTAATTAGGTCGTAACACGAGGCATGGTACAGTCTGTGTCAGAAAAAAGTGTACGCGTTTATTTCTACAGTACAAGAGATATCTATCTTTCGGGATACAATTGTAACGTCAGAGGGCTATGGCACAAACACCGATTCATCTAATTGTAAGTATCGCTCGAGACCTCGAAGTGGAAGACTTTGTTGTAAAATGAGTGTGAAGTACGCGAAGCGTGTTGAGGCAGTTTTCCTTTTAGTCCGTCAGATAGTGACAGATTCTGGTGCCCCATTTTTGCATACAAGCCTCGAAGAGGGTTGAAAAGTACTTCGATTTTGAGTAGAATGAAGGGAAATTTACGAATGGTCCCTGGGGATAACATATGGAAAATTAGATTTTTCTTAACAAAAAAATAAAAGGTGTCTCATGCCCATTTTTTCACGCAAGCCTTGTTCACTAAATGATTAATTAATAAAACCTGGCTTCGGAAAACCAAAGGCTTGAGTGTTGCAGGTGGCTAAAGGGTTGAAATAAGGGCGTAATCTTGTAAGGAAAAATCGAGATTTTGACCGATTTTCCCACACAAGCCTTTGATTTCCGAAGCCAGGTTTTATTAATTAATCATTTAGTGAATAAGGCTTGCGTGAAAAAATTGGCAAGAGGTACCTTTTATTTTTTTGTTAAGAAAAATCAAATTTTCCATATGTTATCCCCAGGAACCATTCGTAAATTTCCCTTCATTCTACTCAAAATCGAAGTACTTTTCAACCCTCTTCGAGGCTTGCATGCGAAAATGGGGCACCAGAATCTATCACTATCTGACAGTCTGTTTGCAAACACCCAAAAGGACCTAAATTATCGTTTTCAGCGGCTGCGAAAGCAATTAAAAAGTCAAAAAGTTTTGTTGCACAGTGGGTCGAGCAGTTTGAGGTGTATAAAAACGTCGATAACTACGACGAACGGGGTTTGAAGCGAGCAACCACAGAAAAGCAGGACAAAGTGATAGTCAATCTATTCAAGAAGACTCCCACTCTGCGATTGCGTCAGGCCCGCGCTCAACTGGCTAAGAGGGGAATAGATGTGAGTACCAATACAATTCAATGGTGTTTACAAGAAGCAAGGGTGAAATATCGTCCCACGACTTTGAAACCGCTGCTCTCTCAAAAGCACATCGAAAAACGCGAAGCCTGGGCTGAGGAAAACCAAGATCGCGATTGGACCGAAATTGTTTTTTCCGATGAAGCAACTTTTTGGGCCTGGGTTCCTCGGAAACGTGCTTGGTCCACCAGCAATACACGTTTCATCCAGCGTACCGTCAAACACCCGGTGAAGATCAATATTTGGGGGTGCTTCTCTCTGCGCGGTTTTGGCTGTTTAACCCTTAACACGTTCCCTGCCAGACCGTTTGTTTGAAGACTTTCCGTTAATGCCGCGTGGGGCGTATACGCCCCACGCTTTACAATTATTGTATTGTTTTGTTTCTGGCATATGCCTTACAATGAACACTTTCGCTGCGGATGACGCCGTAAGGCATCATCCCCAATATTTAAATGCTTTAACAAAATATCCCTTCCGCAAGGAAGAAAGGTCATCCGCAGCGAACGGGATAACACGTTGACTGCCGACAGTGCACAGACAGACGTTTATAAGTGTAGTAACGACTCACGTAAGAATTTTTTCGAAATTCCTATTCTTTACTAAATTATGTGCAAATGTAAAATTCTCGGTCTATTAGACCGAGACGGCGTGCGCGGAAAATGTTTTCTCGGTCATGTAGACCGAGACGGCAGTGAACGTGTTAACTACGGAGGTGCCGTGTAAGAGGCGACGTGAAAACGAAATACCTTCATTGGTCAAAAACGTTAACGCTCACAACGCCATCACCTCGTGTATTCCTGGTGTGATGGGTAGTTGACCGGTACACGAAATATCAAATATATCTAAGACTTGAACAGGTCAGTTGCCTAGAGATCTTCTCGCGGGGCATTCTGATAGACGGCACGTCCGGGTATACGTGATAAGATCGGTCGGAAAGTTTTCTCACAAATAAGGTCGGACCATCAAAACGAGTTCGCTTTAGTGATGTAAATTATGAGGAAACACTTCGGAAGTGGTATGATGAAGCAGATAGGTAGTGATGCTAGTGATATTGACAATGTCTCAGAGGAGGATTGCGAGAATTCTGATCATTACAGCGCCTCAGAACAATCAGCGGGCAGTAGTGATGAAAGTAAAGATGACGAGCCGCTAATAAATCGTGTACAATATTTTTATAACAAGCACAGAAATAAATGGAGCAAAGCTGAAGTACTTCCATTATCTCATACCCGTAAACATAACATAGCACTGAAAACGCCTATTTTGAAAGCCAAATCTCAAAGAATCGGAACACAAGCAGATCCTTTATCAGTTTGGCAGATGTTATTTAGCGACGAAATTATGACAAATATTATACGTTTGACAAATAAAAGATTATCTAGAAATACAAGTTATAAAATATATTTAAGATCTTTAGAGCTTTAAACCGCAATACCTGTAGTAGTCTGCCAGACGGCACGTCCGAGTTTATGCTCCGAACATCGCACCTCCGTAGTTAAGGATTAGAATTGTTCACCGAGAATTTGGACGCTAAGAAAATGATCAAAATTTATCAGCATGGACTCTTAAAGTCGGTGCACACAATGTTCACAAGCGAAAATGAAAATTGGGTGCTTTTCAAGAAGATAATGATCCTAAACATCGAAGTCGCTTGTGCAAGGCTTGGAAAGAGGAACATGGAATCGTGACAATGGACTGGCCTTCGCAATCTCCAGATGCCAACCCAATCGAAAATGTGTGGGGAATAATGGAAAGCCAGTGTACGATTTGAAACAATTGGCACGCAGTATTCGAAGAATTTGGCGTTCGCTGTCCGTCGACTACGCGGAAAAACTAGTCGAAAATATGCCCAGAAGGTGTGAGGCCATACTCGAAAATGATGGCGATTACACGACTTACTAAATAATTGCGCCATGTAAAATGTGATATAATTTCCTGTAAGAAAAGTTAAAATAAAATATGTTTCGTACTTTAAAAAAAAATCGCGTACACTTTCTTCTGACACAGACTGTATGTTTCTTCACCATGCCTCGTGCTACGACCTAGCTGCACCTTGATTAGTGGCGCCATCGGTGGAGACTCTCTGCATATTCTTGGTATAAACAATTCATAACAGTATTAGGTTATATCAAAGTTTAATAGTGATTTTAAAGTGAATCATGCGTGCTCATCGGAGCGAAACTGTTGTCACTAATTGCAAAAATGCTGAAAATTCTTGCGAAAACAGTAATATTAAGTTTTACTCATTCCCGGGTAAATCCTACGAAATGGGAAGGCGACAGCAGTGGATAAAAGCTATTAACCGAAAAAAGTAAGTTTAGTAGTCGTTGAGAACAAAATTATCATTATGGGAAGGCGACAGCAGTGGATAAAAGCTGTTAACCGAAAAAAGTAAGTTTAGGTTAATAGTCGTTGAGAACAAAATTATCATCATTGCAATATTTCAGTGAGGATGGTTCTTTATAGGTTCGTTCCAACTAACACGAGAACTGGTTCTGAACTCGACGGAGTGTGCGTAGTCTGATCTAGCCGTCCCAAAAATCAGATTGCGCACACTCCGTCGAGTTCAAAACCAGTTCTCGTGTTCGTTGGAACGAACCCTATGGGTACCAACAAAATATTCCAAAATATGTAGTGCAAATTTTGTCGGAGGCCAACGAAGTACCATGCAGTCTCATCCTGCGTATATTCCAACTATATTCTCTGCGACACGGTCCCAAATTTCAACAGAAGCGGAGACGCAGGCTATTTATCGTTTTGAAAGATATATTAAAAGGATCGACCGCACTTCTGAAACTTTTTTCAGCCCTAAAATTACGCAGGTGATACAAGCTGACAATGAAGATGAAGAGGTTGAAAGAATAATCCATCCCGTCAATACAAAAAGTAGTGTTGAAACACAGTGTTGTTTTTACTCTTACGAAACAAATAAAGAATATTTTGTGTTTGAAAGTTCCTTACATGTGGAAATAACTGGACTGGGAAAGGGGGGGGGGGGGTGGACTGTGGAAAGGGGGTAAATTGATAGACAATTGTGTTATAACATGTCTAGTTATAAAAAACAGTCCATGGTGTTCTATTTCCTGAACATTTATCACACGTTTTGCTTCACATAATTTCTCTCCTTTTAGCACTTCTGATGGTCTGTTATTATTGAAATAAATTTTTTCAAACCCACAGCGAATAACTTTGTCCATTTTTGGAAACAAATGCATAAAATACTTCAAAAATTACATTACACAAAGAAAACACCGACTTAAACAAATTTACTGACACGTTTTGTTTCTACCAACTATATTCCAGCAGCGATCACCAGGCGGCACTGTTTGCCGGTTCGTGCAGCTTCCCTATAAACACAGTCTTAAAAGTCCGAGCATTTTAGCCGAATGACATATACTATTTTTTTCTCACGAATTCCCATTTCTCAAAACAAAACAAATAGAAGTATACACGGCTTATTTCACATTGCGTTTATCAGTTTGGAAAAAGGACCCACTTCCCAGGTAGCACACTAACGTCGAAATGACGTTTTTTGAAGGTCAGATGACGTCACCCCACACGTAATTGCACATCCACACGACGTCAGAAAAATCACGTCATAATGACGTCCTACCGTACGTTGTGATGACGACAAAATTACGGTTCTAAAAGGTTAGGGGGGGGGGTCTAACGTATATCTTTCCATCGTGAGCGGTCACCCATCCAACTACTGTCCGCACTTTTTACTGCTTAACTTCATTGATCGGTCGGTGTCCTCGAGTCCTCATCTGCTGCACGCTCCTGTGGTTAGCAATTTTATTACTATTGGTGTTCATATGAAGTTTGATGAATAAATGTATGTTGCTTTTCCAGTCAATAAGAAAGAGCTTGAATAAATAAGATTTTATAATTGTATTATTCTTTTCTCAACATTTTTCTAAATTTATGATTGTATCTTTTGATAAATATTCTTGCATAGACGCAAATTGATATTAATAAATAAATAATTATATGAATGTTTATTCATCCTACATTAATTGATTTTCTTTCATTTACTTTAATAATCTGTGCTTTTTAATAAATAGTATAGATTATAACTTGCTCAACATACTCTGGAGACTCGAAATCAAATAATTTATTGATTTAATAATGAAACAAATTACATTTTTTGTCCATTTATTCACAAATAAATGTTCAAGTCCCTATATATGCAAGACACCGAAATTTTTCGAAGTCTCGTTCATCATTAAAAATGACGGAAAAGTTCCGTCAAAAAGACGTTGAATTTTGACGTCCAAGGAACGTCGTAAATATGACGTCTCGGTGACGTTAATATTACGACAACTGACGTCTGAAACCCTATACTGACCAAAAAATGACGTCTGAGACGTTATTCTAACGTCAGTGTACTACCTGGGGGGTCGTTGTCTAATAAAATCAGATTACCCGTTTTCGTTGCATTATTGTCTCCATAATTTAGATACTATCAGAAATGTCACATTTTGAAATAATTTTTCAATTCTTCAATAACTTAGAGGCAAATATCGCTATTATATAGATTATGATTGCTATCATATATCGGGACATTTTCTATCGAAATTGTACAGGTCACTATTTCGTGTAATGAGTGTTACTCTCCTAAAAGCTTAGTTAAAATATGAATAGCTACTTTAAAAAAAATAATAAATTTCATGATATTTCTTTCCTTTCGTAAATAGTTATTCAAATCGTAGTGGAATTTGAGTCCAATTTAAATTTTACTCCATAATAATAGTAGGTATAGAGGTAGAGTAATGGTGCCCAACCACGTACAGGCGGACTGCAGTCCATGGACTGACAGTTCTGATCTGCAGTCTCGAACTGTCATTGAACACACGCATACAGTTCTGCGGACTGCAGGCCATCGCCGGACAGTCCAGGGACTGCAGGCCGCCGGATGATTCGCCATACACGCACAGTTCATGAGTCAGTTCAGTTCGATCAATTATGTTTGGAAGAAGAAATATATGAGGGGTATATAGATGCAAAACCCGCCAAGTCACATTTATAGCAATTCACAGGAAACGTCAAAAACTGGTGCAGACGCCATTGCCTTGCATTGGCAAACGTATATTCTACCTTATATTATTAACGGTTTAACCCTTTCGGGGCGGCGACCTACTTGCGCGCCGTCGCACAGCACTGAGAAAAAAAAGATTAAAATTTATTCTGTTAGAAGGATAATCTCTGAGTACGAAAGGTAAAACAGATCAAAAATTATCCTTCCAGGGTATAAAATGTAACCTTCCTTAGAATAATTTTCGATCCACTTTACCTTTCGTACTCAGATTATCCTTCTAACAGAATAATTTTTAATCTTTTTTTTTCTCAGTGAGAGAGGGACGGAAAGTTTACCGCTTGCGAGGATTTACGTCTAGAGGAGTCTGAGCCGTTATTACTTGTTAATTATTTATTACAAATTCTTGTTTTGTTTATTTGTTTTGCTGTTTTTATTTTGTATTAAATAAAAAATATTATTAAACAAATTAGTTTCAATTATTAGTGTTTATAATAAACTAAACAGATATTTTATGAAAATAAACAAATATTGACGAAATAATATATATACATATAATATATATATATATTATTGATATAACTAGGGGGCTCCGCCCCCTACTCGCTTCGCTCGTCAACCCCCGGAGGGCTATCGCCCCTGCGCCGCTATCGCGGCGCTCTCCCAAGTTTTTGCAGTAGTATCACGTCATTGCTGTCTTCTCCGTTCAATACGCTCTTCTTCTTCTCCTTCTCCTTTTCCTCCTTCTCCTTCTTCTGCTTCTCCTTCTTCTCCTGCTTCTCCTTCTGCTCTTCCTTCTCCTTCTTCTTCTTCTTCTTCTCCTTCTTTTCCTTCTCCTCCTCCTGCTCCTTCTTCTTCTTCTCCTTCTTCTTCTGCTCCTTCTCCTTCTTCTTCTTCTTCTTCTTCTTCTTCTTCTTCTTCTCCTCCTCCTTCTCCTTCTCCTCCTTTTCCTCCTTCTGCTCCTCCTTCTCCTATTTCTTCTCCTTCTTCTTCTTCTTCTTCTCCTTCTCCTTCTTCTCCTTCTGTATCTTCTCTTTCTCCTTCTTCTTCTCCTTCTCCTTCTTCTTCTCCTTCTCCTCCTTCTTCTCCTTCTCCTCCTTCTTCTTCTTCTGCTTCTCCTTCTGCTCTGATCTACAAAAATTGTTAGATAATCTTGCTGGAGGCCGCGATTATTTACTTATAGGAATAATAAGTAATTTCTCTTAGCCTGAAGATCAAGTGAAGTTACTGACTGGTTTCTCATATAAAAATATAAATGAAATACGAAATATGCTTCCTTCTATGCGCGATAATGATAATCGATCAGTGCTTCAAGCGGTTGTTGTATTTCTTATCAAATTAAGAAGTGGGAATTCAAATAGTATAATTTCTTCCTTTTTAATTCAAGCGAGAAATTCAAGCGGGGGTAGTATTCATATGCTTATCCGATTATACCCTTTAACATTTCGATAATCTAAATGCGGTATATGCTAACTGCTTAGGGGTAAAAAGCGGTATGTGCACCGACGGTTATTATAGATACCACTGTTTGACTGTGTATAATGCAATACCGCGTTTCACGTTTCAACGGCTCAGAAATTGAAAGATGACGAAAAATTTGCGAAATGACAGTACGTTATCTCCCGCAATTGATGTCGTAATTGCTGATGGATTTTTTTTTAATTCGTCGTATTAAAGATGTGCCAAAGTCGCTCGGCAATATTTCAAAGAAAATTCTACAAATTCTATACAGTTCTGATGCTCCACGTGTACATTTAGTTTTTCATCGGTATTCTCTGCCTTCAGTCAAATATTACGAGCGTTCGTTGCGAGGAGGTTTCGAAATTGATTACGAGTATGTCATCTGTGTGTGTTTGTGTGGTCCAAAACAAGCTAGACCAACTGACTTTTCGAAAGAACTTCGAAATGATAAATTCAAAGAAGCTTTAGTCGTTTTTCTGATTTCACCCTAGCAAACTCGAGAAGTAGGTACCTTTATTGGTAATAAAAACCTCTTTATCTGTATATATAAAATAAAGTCGGGTTAGTTACACAATTTATAACTAAAGAACGGCTGGACAGATTTTTATGGCTTTTGACTCTTAGATTTGTCTTCGCGATGAATAGCAGAATATATAGATTTGTTTTAATAAAGCAAATGCCTTGCTGTAAAGTGAATTAAATTAGTTTAAATATAATTAAAATACATTTAGTTTTTAAGTTAATACAACATTTATTGATTCTGAGGCAGTACGAAGTTCGCCGGGTCAGCTAGTTAAGTATATAAAATAGTTTTTCGGATCGACGATCGACTCAAAACTCCATCCCCCACCAATCGCCTACCAGCCAGCGCGACGCCGCCACCGCCGCTCCCTTCCCATCCCTCTTTTCACCCCCTCCATCACCTTCCCCACCCGCCTGAACTGACAGAAAATTTTTAACATCGATAAAAGTTCAACACGACAGGCCTGGACTGCAGATCAACCGCCACACACACGCAGTTTTCTGACAGTTTCGACGGACTGCAGGCGAACTGTACGTGTATGGTGAAATTTGGACTGAAGGCGGGATTGCTCACAGTTCGGGACTGCAGCATCAATTTTCTCGTTTTTACTGTTCCTGTAGATTCCGCTTTTTAATTGTACTTAGCATTGTACTTAGCATTTAACGGGCACTCAGTCCTTTTTGGACCATTGTACCCGAGCTACACTTGGGGCCAGTCAGACAGAGAGGAGTCCCCCCCTCCGCCCACGACCCCCGGTGAGCCCAGGGCCTCCATGTAGATGGCATGCAGGAGTCCCCTAGCCCTCCCAGGTGTCCCAATCAGTGGGGGGCCCCTCCCTGTCCTCACTCACTGGGGAAGGGGGTCCTCCATGCAGAATCCCCCCTCCCCTCCCGAGTACAGCCGGTCTTAGCTCGATCTCCGGATCCCGGAAAAATTATTTTTCCGCAAGCCGGGATTCGAACCCTAGACCTATCGCCCGAGCAGTTTTCGAGAGGCTAGCATTTAGACCACTCGGCTACGCTTTTTAATTGTAGACGGCACTGTAGCAGCACCCCTAATCTTTTCGCACATCGGAAATAAAATATATCGAGTACCAAACTGCCGAATGCCGTAGAGGCACCGCTCGAGTGGAAGCATCAACCGCTATTTGGAGCGCTATAGCACTTTTCGAGCAATTTTTAAAAAATTTTGTCAGATTTTAGATTATAAAAAAATGTATAACTTTTCCTTATGAATGAAATCATTCTGACGTTTACAAATAGAGATATGCGGTTCTGAAATTTACATTGAAATTAATGAGACACAGGGCCGTACTACGCCGCGGGTGCGTAGTAACAATTGCTTCAATAGAAATTATTTTTGAAGTAAATTTACCAGGAGGTGAATAAACCGGTTATTAAATGTATAATTTATCGTTTCCCATTTTCAAAATTGAAGTTATGAAAATGTTAAGACCAAGCAGGTCTGTAAATACGCCATAGATAAATAGAGGATTTTGGAATGCACTCGCAGTCTCGTACCTTTCCCGTAAGGCTAATTGCCGGATGGCTCCTAATGAATTACGCACCATCGAAATCACTTTGCTAACCGTCGCTAGCCCTGGGCTATTTAATCCACTTGTAATGAGGAGTAGCGACGAATTCTGACCTAATTGGTCTATCGGAAAAGCCATCCTTCTAGGAAACCCTAACAACCACCGCTAGGTCCCGTTAGGTACAGTATGTTAAGTAAGAGCGTGTACGGCGTTATTCATAAACAAATTATTCAACAATGTTTTTTCCACATACACACGTTTGAGATATTCCAAGGCAATGCGCAATTGTGTTAATAATGAGTCTAATCACCACCATCGATAATCGCTTGGCATCTCCGAGGGACATGATATCCACCAATTTTTCGACATATTCGCGGGGAACTGCCTTCCATGTTTGTCTTTTCATATACTTTATTTCAATCGCCTATGGTTTATATGAATAACAAAAGGATACATTATGTTCTTTCTGTACTCATTTCTTCCTATCTATCCTTACCAAAGATAAACCATTTATCAAATTTACGATCAAGTTGTTCCGTCGCACCGAACGACGGAACCCCAAAATAGCCCGATCGAAAATTCAACCATTTACCGCTAATCCTACCTTCGAGGAAAGGGTTTGTTTCGGCAATTACGCCGATGGCAAACCACCCGAGTTCGCGCTTTCCTGGAAGGTAGGTATGAAACGGTACTCGACGCGTTGTTCCCTTCGGTACACGCTTTAGGCTAGGTTCAGATGGTCGCGCGACGACGCGCGTGTGTAGCTCGTTGCCGCGCGGTGTTCTATTCAAATGGTCGCGCGTTGGTAGCGCGACAGCGTGCAATGGTCTGTTCATGATTGGCGAGTGAACGCTCTCATTTTAGTGTCGATAGTCGTGGGAAATGGAAGTTGATCAGGCAATCTGT
Organism: Xiphydria camelus; assembly: GCA_963678675.1. Taxonomy (NCBI): domain Eukaryota; kingdom Metazoa; phylum Arthropoda; class Insecta; order Hymenoptera; family Xiphydriidae; genus Xiphydria; species Xiphydria camelus. Next base: position 28,019,191 of record OY783192.1, on the reverse strand, counting down.
TTGTGGATCTTGTATCGGAGGCTGAAACGTCGACGACGAAGAAGAGAAAGAAGGTACTGGGTGCATCCTGTTTTAAGTGAGAGAACCACTTTGAGTCTATACAATACCTTATATCCAAAGCTAAGAAGACATGAAGAGAAGTTTTTTAACTATTTCCGGATGTCGATCACGTCGTTTGATTATTTAATGAGCATTATTGAAAACGACTTAAAGTGCAGTGAGAATGCTATAAGATACTGCATATCGCCGAAAGAAAAAGTCATTATTACATTAAGATAAGCTGTCAATTAATTATAGATAGTTGGCCGCATTCAGAAGACTCATCCGATGAGCATCGGCCTATCATAACATTTCCGCCATCCCAAATAATTAAGTTAAATTTGACGAAAACTGTCAATCATTTATAAGAAAAATCATTCGAATGAGTCTGCTGAATGCGGCCAATAATAAATGTATTATTGAATGCAATAAGTCATATGCTTTTATTATAATTAATCAAACAAACAAACACATTTTTACAATCTGTCCATACTGCTTTCATCGTTATTAAACAAATCAAGTTCTTGAGATTCTGCACTAGACAATGGTGATGGTGTATATTGCGAATGCGTATCTGCAGTACCTGTTTGAGCATATGTCGTATATCCATACTGAGAGTGAGGATGATACTCAGAGTTCCGCACGGAATACTGTTGTCCTTGTGAAGCTAAGACTCTGTTTCTAGGCAGTGACTGGCGTTCCTGGGGTTGTGCGTGGTGTTGAATGAATGAAGTAGATGGCTGAATTGTTGACGACGAAAAATCATGTTGAGATGCGTTAGAAAATTGTGGAGAATTTTCCTGTACTTGCTGTCGTGCTATTAAATTATATATTTCAATTTTCAGTCTTAAACGGTTGTGCTCGGGTACTTTTTTAATTTCTTTAAATAATGAGAGGCAAAATAGTTTATCTTCATCATCTTCTGCTTTTTCTATAGGTTTTTTTTGGTTAATGCTCTTTTCTAATAATTTGGCAAAGTGTTCGTCAGCTGGATGAAGTTTAAATTTCTTTGTAGCAGGTGGATTTTCTCCCGGAGATCTGACGGTGCGATCACTGTTTCCATCAACTGATTCGACTATGTCGTTAATATCATCATCTTGTATTTGAAAACTACTGTCGCTTGTTTTTTTTTGCACAGTAGGCTGTAAAAATGTTAACCTTTGAAAATACGCAGAAGTAGATTTCGATCCAGCTGCTGAACCAGATTTTAAAGTTTTCATTTTTTTCATATCTCTCACATACACATCTCGCAAATTCTTCCATTTCTTCTGTAGTGTTGATCCTGAAATAGAAGTAATAATATATTCTATTTGCAGGTATCTCTCAAGTGGTTGTTCGCTAGCTGAACTGCAGTATGGTTATAAAATTGGAAAGTCTACATTATCGGGTGCAATTCATCAAGTGTGCAAGGTAATATGGAAAAAGTTAAAACCACTTGTCATGAATGCACCCAGTCAGGAAAAATGGATGAAAATAGCTGAAGAATTTGAGGAAAAGGCTTATTTTCCTAACTGTATCGGTGCATTAGACGGAAAACACGTTCGATTAATTCAGCCCCGAAACTCCGGATCTATGTACTACAATTATAAACATTTTTTTTCATTGCTGTTAATGGCTTTATGTGATGCTAACTACTGCTTCATATGGGTTGACGTTGGAGCTTACGGTAAAGACAGCGATTCAGGAGTTTTCAAAGAAAGCACCTTATACAAAAAGCTCACTGATAAGTCACTAAATATTCCTGAACCCAAATTAATACAAAATAACGACGGTAATAAGTTACCATATGTGATAGTGGCAGATGAAGCTTTTGGTATGATGGAAAATTTAATGAGACCATACGGTGGCAAAATGCTGCCACACGCAAAAAAAATATTTAATTATCGTTTATCGTTAGCTAGGAGGTATGTTGAATGCACATTTGGAATTATGTGTAACAAATGGCGAATTTTGCACCGAGCCATAGACGTTAAACTTGACTTTGCGGAAAACATTGTTAAAGCTATTTGTGTCTTGCACAACTTTGTGAGACTAAGAGATGGTACCACATATGAAGATACAATTCATGCTGCACCATTGTCAAATATGAATAGTTCGCACACTGGGCGAGCAGTTCGAGACGCAGATAAAGTTCGAACTGCATTTACAAACTACTTTGTAAATGAGGGAAAGTTAGACTGGCAGGATGGTATGATCTGAACAATATTATCTTTGTAATAATTACTTCATATTGTAGTTTTAAATTAAAATGAAATAAATGTTGTACTTACCTAAATTCTTCTTCTTTTCTTCAGTATCATCACCGTTGCAAAAAATCAAAACTAGTTGCTCCCAAGCACGTTTCTTCATTATTTTATTCGAGTATTCTTTCGAATTCAAGTTCCATATTGCATGTCTTTTTTCGACTTCATCGATAAACAAATCGGTGTTGAAATCGTCGTCCATCTTGCAGCTTCAGGTCTAAACGCCACCAATCGCACGGATCAACTGAACACATCTATGCCTGTTTGTAGCGTTTCAATACGCACGATGTCGCGCGTATTTCGCGCGAGTCAAGATACCGGCGACGTGCAGCGACGATCGCGCGCAATCGCAAGAATACGCGCGATAACGCGCGACCATATAAACAACTGTATTGAATTACTCCTGACTCTATACGCAAGTAGTCGCGCGATTTGTGGAACGCGCGTTTACGCGCGACCATCTGAACTTAGCCTTAATGTGCACCGCACAACCTTTACAATAAGCAGCCTCGAAAGTAGGAATGTCGAATCCAGGCGATGACCGATCAGGGAGAACCTTATACCTGGCGCATTCCGATCCGACGATTAGCCATTTCAGGGTAACCGGACGCTTCCTCACGATCGAGAAAGAGCGTCTCGCACTCTTGAACGTTTGGATACGTCACGCGGGTACCGTTAGCCACGGTACCCCGCTTCTTGGTTACCGATTCTCGAAAGTTCCCAGCGTCATCGCCTGCTCCACCGACATTTCTCCTTCGACCAATAAGGGTGCATAGCGTCAAGCGACGCTACCCCTTCCGCCTACTAAAGGACGGTTAAGGAGGATCGACTGTTTCTCTGGAGTCAAAAATGTGTTTGAAAAAAATGTTTTCATAGCGATCTGAAACTTTATGGAATAATAATTAAATGAATTATGAACCCATTTTATGCATCGTTCATGCTGAAAATCATTAGTAAATAAAATATTGAAAAACTTATGGCGGACTATTAGAGCGTCAATGACTCCGGAATCGTTGTCAGTGGCTTCTTGTCCAACATTTTAAAGAAAAATAAAAAATTACAAATAATCTATAAAAACCTATAAAAACAACTCATAGAGAATGCTGAAGGCATAAAACAGTTATTCGATTGATAATTCAGTATCATGGATATATGATTATAGTTTAAATATTTTTTATTGTGCGTTGCAATTTTCATTGTATTCTTGGCAACGTTGTACTCCACGATATTTTATATTGGCTGCAGTGACGCGTGAACTACAGTGGCCAGCTATGGCGGATGACGCGAGCATGCAGCAAAGCCAGTATTAAAGGGAAATTTTGTCAAAAAAGAAAAAGAGTTGTACAAGTAAAGGCATGATTTCGTTTAAACAATCATTCAATTTGGATAAAGATTTTAAGGACAATATTTTTTTATCGTTCTGAATCTTTCAAATTTCGCGCTCAGTTTGAATGGATGCCAGGTAAGGTTCGGTTTTTGAGCTTTACAACTGTTTCGCTGCCGTGTTGCCAAGTCTCTCACCGTTAATATGGCGTGCTAATGGTTTGCGAAGTAAAAACGAATTTCATGATAATATTACGTTGCAACCGTACGGTAAAACCCAATTTACTTATTTTTTACATAATCCTTAATATTTCATCTGTCAAATTACTAGTCTTTCAAAGTCTAAAGTTGGCGGAATGTGTGTTAAAGTCAGTGATAATCTACCTTACAAGGAAACGTTTCGAGGCCGCCGCTTCCGATCTTGATGAAACTTCGTAAATTTAAAGTTTATCGAAAAATAAGAGACCCCTATTTTTTTATAGCGGCCCAATTTTGGTTTAAGGGGGTGAAATGGACCCCTGAATTTTCACCCCCTTCGAGCTATCTCCGAAACGAAGCGAGATAGATGAAAACTTTCAATGTACGTTTTGTTTGGTTTTTTTAGTATAATAAAATCCCCTAAACAGATTTTGAAAAAAAGCATTATTTTTCAAAAAAAAAATTTTTTTTATCTAATTTTTCGAAATTTCGGTTTAGTCATGTGGACAAAAATTTAGGAAATTTTATTACAAATTCAACCATGTATGACATGATATATTTCCCTCCTACAGTTTTGCAAATTTCTAACTTTTATGTCTGATAATGAGCGGGCTACCAATGGCAGTGACGGGATAGGTCGGGGGTTATTACTTCTATGTATTTTAATGCCACTTTTCTTTTATTTAATAAAGTTCAACTTCTATGGCTCATAATTATGACAATAATGGTATTCCGTGAAAAAATGTTTTATACAAAGTTGTTTCTTACACCAAGCACACGTAATAACGGCAATATCGCCACATATGTGGCATCGTGGTTCCGAGTCCTGTGCAAAACAAAATTCTACAGGATGTTCAAATTCAGGAGGTCTCCTGAATATATATCCATTCTTGAACCACGAATATTTAATAAAGTTAGTAAACCGTGGTGAAGAAAACTGATTATGAGTAAGAGATTGAAGTTTTAAAATATTATCTCTCGAATGAAGGTTAATATCGTAATTGAAAAGAGTTACAATATCTGAAAACCTCCTTACAAAATTCTTCCACATTCGAAATCCGTATACGTCTAGCGATTGAATCAGTCCGGTGGTGCCTTGTGGAATCGTCATTAATATTATTGTCTTGTCTTCTGGTGTAGCTTCTCGAACACTTCGCTCACATTGTCCACTCCAAGAGTCCAGCAGTAAGACGCTTGTAGATCCAGTGTTAGGGAAGTAAACTTCTTGCAGCCATGTTTTCATGAGATCGGTTGTAAGTTTCCCAGATTTGGAAGCCATGAAGTATACACTTGGCGGCCTAAACACGGTTTGTTGCACTCGTTCTCCCAATTGCCCACTAGCCTCTTTTAATACCACATAAAGAGGCGACAGTAGTTTTCCATCAGCAGATATGGTGGGTTGTATAGTATAGCTGTGGGTTGTAGAAGATATTGATTGTACCACAGCTTCAATTTTTTTTGCCCCGATGTAGCTAAAGTTCGGCCAGAATGTATTTCTAAATTAAATCCACTCTGATCAGAGTTAAATACATTTTGTGGTCCATATTGTGTAATGAGTGGCTTCACTTGTTCTACGAAGGCATGGCTTCGTACTTTCAAACTTTCCTCACCCTCAACGTTTTTTCTCGTTACAAACTTTGTGATCTTTCGAGAGACAATTCTATATGCTTTCTTGAATGACCTCAACCATGTTTGACTTGCTTTGAAGGTTGGAAGATTCTCTACTTCTTTTGCTTGTAAAGCCCATCGTTTAAGGTCTACATTATGTACTATTATTTTCGATCTACTAGCTTCTACAAATTTATCAAAAGTATATTTCGCTATGCGTATTAATTTATCATTTTGAGTACCCCCCTGTCCTACTTGCGCAGCCCATCTTCGTAATTGTCTATCAGATTTCACTTTTTTAAACTGATGTTGAACTGCTGCTACGGTTCGACGTCTTTTCTTCCCACTGTTCCAGTAATCTATGGCACTTTGTTTATATTCAAAGCTAACCGCTTCTTCATCGGGTGTACAGGGATATGGTTCTGGAGGTATAGAGGTTTCTACGTGAGGAACATCCTCGACATCCGATTCCAGCCAGTCAGTATTAACAGCGTGCATTTCACTATCCTCGATTGAATCTTCCAATTCCAATTTATTTTCATGTTCGACTCGAAATGATGAATCCTCCATGCTACGTATAATAATATTTTGTAATAAATCTTTCAATTGCACTTCTGCACTATTCATTGGAGTTTCTCTTCCATTTGGTACACCGAAAACGGCCACCAATAGAGTTAACACATTGATCGGATTTATAATTGCCATAATAATAATATGAACTGCTGTGCACCATAGAAACTGAATATTCAGACTAAAAAGCTTTCTCTTTCGCTTCCTTATATATAATGAAGTCGCCTCGCAAGAACGAAACAGACTGGAGAGGGTGGGAGGTCCGACTTCCCAAAAAGGGGCCATCATCCTCGGAGTCCGCGTACGAAACTCGAGAGCGCGTACGAAAATATTTTTACATGGGCACAGAGCCAACTAATAATAAAGCTTGTCCAAAGAACTAAACTCCCTCTTTCGCATCACCGGGGCCATATAAGGCAACCCTACAAATAACAGGAATGTTGTTTACGGCATTTTCGAGGAGTATATATACAGGGCCGAGAAGCAAAGAGCTTCAGTTTCATTGGCTGCGTCTATCATTCAAGTGATGGGTTCAAACGAGTTACCGACTTTTGAGAAGATCGTGGAGGATCTTAAAAATGGGCACATACCATTGCCGTCTCCCGGGAAATCGCTGGATCTGACATTCCGCACAACAGGACCATCCATGGCCGAAGTAGAACGAGAGCTGCAAGAATGTGAGGAGTACTGGAGGAAACAGTACGCGAAGAAGAAAAGTAAAGAAAAAAATGATTCCAACAAAAAACTATAAAAATTCAGACAATTTTATCTAACCTGTGAGTGAATTATTAGTTACTTACACACAAACAGAAAATAATATAAATAAATTAACGGTCGGATTTATTAATAAGATTTCTGAACAATTTTTGTCCATTTTATTTTGATAATATTCCGCTAGACGTATACGGCTTTCGAATGTGGAAGAATTTTGTAAGGAGGTTTTCAGATATTGTAACTCTTTTCAATTACGATATTAACCTTCATTCGAGAGATAATATTTTAAAACTTCAATCTCTTACTCATAATCAGTTTTCTTCACCACGGTTTACTAACTTTATTAAATATTCGTGGTTCAAGAGTGGATATATATTCAGGAGACCTCCTGAATTTGAACATCCTGTAGAATTTTGTTTTGCACAGGACTCGGAACCACGATGCCACATATGTGGCGATATTGCCGTTATTACGTGTGCTTGGTGTAAGAAATAACTTTGTATGAAACATTTTTTCACGGAATACCATTATTGTCATAATTATGAGCCATAGAAGTTGAACTTTATTAAATAAAAGAAAAGTGGCATTAAAATACATAGAAGTAATAACCCCCGACCTATCCCGTCACTGCCATTGGTAGCCCGCTCATTATCAGACACAAAAGTTAGAAATTTGCAAAACTGTAGGAGGGAAATATATCATGTCATACATGGTTGAATTTGTAATAAAATTTCCTAAATTTTTGTCCACATGACTAAACCGAAATTTCGAAAAATTAGATAAAAAAAATTTTTTTTTTGAAAAATAATGCTTTTTTTCAAAATCTGTTTAGGGGATTTTATTATACTAAAAAAACCAAACAAAACGTACATTGAAAGTTTTCATCTATCTCGCTTCGTTTCGGAGATAGCTCGAAGGGGGTGAAAATTCAGGGGTCCATTTCACCCCCTTAAACCAAAATTGGGCCGCTATAAAAAAATAGGGGTCTCTTATTTTTCGATAATCTTTAAATTTACGAAGTTTCATCAAGATCGGAAGCGGCGGCCTCGAAACGTTTCCTTGTTAGTACAATCGTCTCCCATTAGGCGATATGTTAAATGTGGTCAACTTTAGAATGAAATAACGAAGAAACTAGACGGTCTATATTGCTCAAATTTTCGTATTAGTTGTGTAAAGTATTCGTGTATGTCATATAAAAAAATTAGGGCTGTAAGTTGGTTTTCGTCTGATAGTCGAACCTCCTTAATATAAGCCGAAACCAGCCGCCTTTGCTTTAATGCACTATCTACCGTCAAGCATCAAGTCAGCAACGCGCAGTGTTCCGTGTACAACCTCTCTCGCAGTCGTCAAGACCAACAAGATTCTTTTGACCGAGCCAAATAAGGTATCGCGGAACTATAGTGCATTCAGCGAGTAAACGCTAGAACAATCAATCAATCACTAAATCGTAGTGGATTTCTGTCATTTAATACATTGTTAATTTTCTCATCAATTCAGTGCAAAATCATTGAAACAGCCGATAGGTTGAAAGAAACCTTCCGGTAGTTCGGTTAGTTTGTCAGCCGCGTCACTCACGTGTACCCGGGATTTACGACCCCGGGGAGATCCGAACCTAGATCGCGTGGCGACCGAACAAAGTAATTGGTGGAAAGAATATACAAAACCTCCAAAAGTGTCTCTAAACTGTCTGAATCAACTAGGAAGACGAAGCTTTTTCAGAAGAGGCTAGGAAGTCAAAGAATGACGACATATTATCATTATCATTGACATTATTATGAGTAAATATCTCGAAAAACTATCGTTGAGGTTACTTTTTGAAATTTTACAACATAAAAGAATGTAAATTTTTTCCCCCATTGACGTCATTCAGTTGTAACTTCTTTTTTTTTAATTAGTTCATTCTAAATTAACTCATTCTTATTATAGCAGCGCATATCATCATTCATGAGTAACATGAAATTCAAATTCAAATTTGAATGACATGGGGATCAGGATATATGAGAACTGTGTGGTAGGTGGCGGTATGTAGTGGCGCCCCTAACGGTAAAAACTCGCTCTCCTGATCCCCAATGGGGTTCACTGGCGGAGTAATACATGATCACCGCTACGCGCATGCAACAATGGTAGAGTGGGAGACGCCACATGGTGGGGGAGCGTAGCTCCGAGCTTTCCCGAAGACCACTCTTTCGCCAGTACGACTAACCAAGCTACTGTCGGACTGGCAAAAGAGTCGTCTTCGGGAAAGCTCGGAGCAACGTTCCCCCACTACGGGGGATCACTGGTGGAGTAGTGGGGATGCACACTCGAGAAACTTTGGCGCCACGATCGCTGGTCCCCTCTAACTTGATTGGTTCGAGTTTCAAATAAAGTGTCATAGACGCCGGATTCAACCAATGACACGATAACTCGGAGGACCAACAGTGCTGGCGCCCTCTGGATTGACCTGATGAATGTGGATCTCTACCTATACATGATCCGCATTCATCCAGAGGGCGCCAGCACTGTTGGTCCTCCGAGTTATCGTGTCATTGGTTGAATCCGGCGTCTATGACACTTTATTTGAAACTCGAACCAATCAAGTTAGAGGGGACCAGCGATCGTGGCGCCAAAGTTTCTCGAGTGTGCATCCCCACTACTCCACCAGTGATCCCCCGTAGTGGGGGAACGTTGCTCCGAGCTTTCCCGAAGACGACTCTTTTGCCAGTCCGACAGTAGCTTGGTTAGGTGTCGGAGTATTGGGACCGTGCAACTGGTTGGAGGGGATACGGCAAACGATCGTGCGTAACTAGTGGTGAAGTCTAGAAGTTAGTAGGCACGTCTCTCCATAGAATATCAAGTGTAATTGTTTAAACATGGGTGTGCGCAAATGCTGTGTTGTTAGTTGTGGAAATACTTCAAGAAACAGCAAGTATAAATTCTATTATTTCCCAAGAGCTCAGCATAAGTTGATTCAAAGGGAAAAGTGGATTGCCATCGTAAGAAAGCAGAAGTAAGTATCATAACCTCAATTGTTCATTCGAAAAATATATACACGATAAATCATTTAAAATGATTATTAAGTTTTATTAAAATAAAGAGTAAGTTAATTCTTTACTTTTTAGTGGATATGAATGCAGTTGGAACCCCAAACCAACAGAAACAATCTGCGCAGTTCTCATTTTATCGGGGATAAAAAGAGAGACGAAGAACTGAGTCCCAATTATGTACCAACGAAGTTTATTTCAACTAATCCTGGACAAACCTTGAATGAAACTGCAGCTCTAAAAAGGTAATTATTCTATTCTTATTATTAAACTAAAACTAATACAGTTAAATGTAACAATTGACAAATAATTTCAGACACCAGCGTTTCCTAAAGCGTAGGATACCGTCAGGATTGTCAGTGGTGACTGCAAGCAGTATGAACTCCGAAAGTGATGTAAATGCCGAGGTTCCAATGGATTCCACTTCAAAAGGAGAAGAAAATGATATGTGTGGTAAACGTGATCAAGAGTGTCAAGCAGATATTTTTGTGCCGTGCGATAAATTTGAAAAACTGTTATGTTGCAATAGATTTAGCTTTGGACGTAACACCTGTGAAGCTGAAACTCAAACTGAAATCAATATGCCAACTGGTACAATAGAAAGAAATTGTTCAAAGAAGTTCAAAAATAAAAGGTGTGGCACACTGCAAAAAGATTATGTCGATACGGGAGTTGGATCTGATTCTGTATACAATGAATTTGATGATGGAATTAATTTCCAAGGATCAGTTGAAAACGATGAACAACTGACAGATCTTGCTGGTGTGTCATTTGATACTTTCAACTTTTTGATGGAGAAACTGACTGTGTCAGAAAAAATCCAAATTCCAAAAAATATTAGGCTGTTTATTTTTCTTTTCAAAATGAAAACTGCTTTAACATTCGCAGCAATTAGCGCAATATTTTCTATTCATAGAACAACAGTTTCCAGGATCTTTTATTCAACTTTGGAAAGTCTAACTCAAGCGACTGCAACTTTAGTATTTTGGCCAGACAAATCATGTGTTCGAGCAACAATGCCTGATTCCTTCAAGCCACAGTACAGTGATACTCGAGTCATCATTGACTGTACCGAGTTCAAAATAGATATTCCTTCTGCATTGGATGATCGAGTTTTTTGTTATTTTCACTATAAAAAGGGGTTTACTATTAAAGTGTTGATTGGTATTACTCCTGGTGGTTTTATCTGTTTTAAGTCTCCTGCAGCCGGTGGCCGAGAAAGTGATTCTCAAATAACAATCGAATCTGGTTTCATTGATTATTTAGAAGAAGGAGATACAGTACTAGCAGATAAAGGATTCCCGGAAATTAAAAATATTATTGACAGTCAAGGTAAAAAAGTGATCGTGATTATGCCACCATTTTTAGAAAAAAAAAAGAATTTTCAAGAGAAGAAACTAGGGACACTTATACTGTGGCTAGAGTTAGAATTCACGTGGAAAGGATAATGCAACGTTTGAGGACTTACCATATTTTAAATAAAATACCGGAACATTTATTCGATCATGTTGACAGTATTATACATATGTGCTGTGTACTTGTTAATCTACAACCGCCAATATTTGCATCAATGTAGTAAAACATATGTTCAGGAATTTTATTCAAGATCTGATGAGTTCTTAAACGCTGCATGATTCTTTCGACGTGTATTCTAACTTTTGCAGTAGAATAAGTTTGTTCAGTTTTCTCTTTGGAAAAGTGAAAGTTCTTTTCCAAAAAAGGTGGCATAACTAGAATTACCTTTTTCCCTGCGCTGTCGAGTGTGGTTTTTATTTCTGGAAATTCTTTATCCGCCAAAACTATATCGCCGTCCTGTAACAAGTCTATGAGACCGGTCTCAATTGTTATCTGTGAGTCACTGTTTCTACCGCCCTTATTTTTTATAATGTGAGTAACAATACACACGATCATCAACAGCAGAAGGAACGTCAATTCTGAACTCAGAGCAGTCAATGATCACTCGAGTATCGGCATATTGGGCCTTGAAACAATCAGGCATTGTTGCATTTCCAAAAGTGAACAAAAAATTAGGAAATGAAAATGATCAAATGATACACCAGTACGGTCTATGAGTTGTTCATCGTTTGTAACTGATCCGTGAAAATGAATTCCTCTATCTTTACCTTCATCCACCGCTGAATCATTTCCAACTGCCACATCTAAAGTAACCTTCTGCGCTGTTCCGCATTCTCCTATTTGCTTATTGTAATTCTATACATATAAATAATTGCTATAAAATACACCTGATAATATTGCATTTTTTATTGTATACTAAGGGGCTATCGCCCTAGTACCGCTGTCGCGGCGCTCCCCCAAGCTTTTGCAGCAGCATGACGTCGTTGCTGTCTTCTCCATTCAATATGTCGCCGTCCTCGTCTTCGTCGTTGTCGTCCTCCTCGTCGCCGTCCTCGTTGTCTTCATCTTCGTCGTCGCCGTCCTCGTTGTCCTCATCCTCGTCGTCGCCGTCATCGTCGTCAATTAGCCAACAAATGAGAAAAAAGTCTAAGAAAATATCAACACCAGTAAACTTACGTTTCGGATTAGCAATGCAATTACTACTCGCCATTGTCGTCGTCTTCGTCGTCGCCGTCCTCGTCATCAATTAGCCAAAGAAATGAGAACAAAGTCTAAGAAAATATCAGCACCAGTAAACTAACGTTTCGGATTAGCAATGAAATTACTACTTTGATCCCTTTTTTCTTTCTAATATCTTATAAACTTCTGGTAAATAGTGTGTGAAATAAAAACTTTCACATTGTAGAACAACTCTTTCTATAAATGTTTCATCACGATGAACAGGTACGCAATAGCTTCCTAATGGCGACCAGAGAAATAAATCGCAGACACTTAGTCCACTAATATATAATTGGATTTGGCACTGTGTATAATATATGTGACTTTCTTTCAAACAAATGGATCCATCTCTAAATTCTAGATAGCTAACATTGCATACATCTCCATCTACTATTTGCTTTTCTTCGCAGCTGATAGGACACTTAAATTCAACAATTTTTAAAATCATGCCATCTTTAACAATTCATTAGGAGCCGTCCGGCAATTAGCCTTCCGAGAAAAGTACGGGATTGCGAGCGCATTCACAGCTCCTGCTTGGTTTTAACATTTTCATAACTTCAATTTTGAAAGTGGACCGCTTTATTCACCTTCTGATAAATTTACTTGAAAAATAATTTCTGTTGAAGCAATTGTTGGACCGCGTTATGCAAAAGTGGATTAAGCGACATGCTATGCCATAACGCTTAATCCGTTATTGCATAACACGGTAAAATTGTATCCAAGGTATCTGCTGGGTAAATGTAACTCGTTCACTACCAGCCACCACCGCTGCCGAGTTAAAGTACATTATATGGCAGTCAACGTATCTGAAGGTGAAACCGGCCCTAAATGTTATACTTACTGTTTATTGCAATTCTATACATATAAATAATTGCTATAAAATACACCTGATGAAAAACATTCATATTGTTGTTCACTAATTGGTTTTGCCGAGGATTTCTATATTCTTATCGTATTTGGTACTGTATAAAAGTGCCGATTTTTCGCCGACTACTGCCACCAGGTGTCACTGTACGGATGTTGCACGGTCCCAATAGAGTGGACGCGTGTGTGAGAAGCGAAATTTTATATGTGGCAATCTAGGAAATAGAGAGGAGTACGAGGGGGTGAGTGTGAACATAGGATAGAGAGTAAAGCGGCCCTCACACGATCAGTATTACTGACAGTATTTCGAAATACTGACAATATTACTGACCGTGTGAGGGCAAATACTGATGGACTATCAGTATACTGATGATACTTTCGGGATCCTGAAAGTATTTGGGCGGAGCCAAAATACTGATGAAAATACTGATCATCTGAGTGCAAGAGCATCAGTAATTGAACAGTATTTCAAGCGCAGCCATGGAAGCAACGTAGCCCGTGCCGTCGTACACCCGGCACCGATTTCGGGAATGGACAAGAAGAAACCAAAAAATCCGTACTAAAAAGATTTATCGATGTATGTAGGTCAATGCCCGAGAAGTGAACATCACAACGAAAGAATATTCAAATTGGGACAAAAAAAAGAGGATATGAAACTTTACGTCAATTTTTTTTCTTTTTGCGATCCTTTAAGTTTGTACAATACAGGGTGTTACTTAATGATAGGCCGTAATTGCAAGGGCATATTACTGAATCAATTTCCAGTAGAAAAAAGTTCATATTAACATGTGTCCTAAAATGTCTGGTTTTCAAGATACAGGACATCAGTTTAAAAAAAAAATCGGTTTTTTAATAATATCTCAAAGATCGTTGTGCCGATTTTGTTGACATTTGGCACTGCTGTTTATTGTAATAAAACGCTAAGTTAGCACTAACTAGAAGATAATTATGAGTCCGAGTGGCGTCCCGGGGGATAGTCTCACGAATAATATTGACAAACAAGTGTACACCACTGACTTTTTAAAAAATTTTATATTTTTTTTTCAGATTAAGCAGCTAAAAATACAACTTTTTTGTCTCTTGACATTACTTCGTTTTTGAGGAAAAAAATATAAACCACTTAATTGCATGTCGGGACGCCACTGGAACTCATAATTATCTTTTAGTTAGTGCTAACTTAGCGTCTTATTACTATAAACAATAGTGCCAAATGGCAGCAAAATCGGCACAAGGATCTTAGATATTATTAAAAAACCGATTTTTTTTTAAACTGACGTCCTGTATCTTGAAAACCAGACATTTTAGGACACATGTTAATATGAACTTTTCTACTGGAAATTGATTCAGTAATATGACCTTGCAATTACGGCCTATCATTAAGTAACACCCTGTATAATGTAATTGCAATGCAAGACTTTTGTTTCTCGTCCATTCTTTTAAATTATAGTACAGAAAAACAACGGCGTTCTCTACGAACTACAAATCTATACTGACATAAATACTGATCGTGTGCGGTGAATTATGAAATACTTATGAAATACTGTCAGTAATTAATACTGTCAGTAATACTGATCGTGTGAGGGCCGCTTAACCGATTGTTTAAAGATAAATAATAGGATATAGAGCGGAGAGAAAATAATTGTTAAAAACGGAGAAAGAAAAATCAAACTGCAGAGTGAGTGGTTAGAGCCAACTCACACGGTGCGACGTCACTGCGACAAAACTGTCGGACTCGGTCGAGAGTACGGCTTAACTCACAACGGTGCGACTTCACTGCGACAGAACTGACTCACGCTGTCGCAAGAATCGACGACTTTCCTGCGACAGTTTTGTCCCACCGCGTGAGCAGATGCGCGTCAAACTAACACAACGACACCGCCACTGTAGATGTCATACAGACAAGCGCGAGGTGCGTGTCGCAGGGAAGTCGCACCGTGTGAGTGCTTCGATGCGTCTCCATGCTGATTTGCCGCGTGCGACGTACTCTCGACCGAGTGCGACAGTTTTGTCGCAGTGAAGTCGCACCGTTTGAGTTGGCTCTACGTCGCACGCGGCAAATCAGCATGGAGACGCAACGAAGCACTCACACGGTGCGACTTCCCTGCGACAGCAGTACGACACGCACCTCGCGCTTGTCTGTATGACATCTACAGCGGCGGTGTCGTTGTTTTAGTTTGCCGCGCATCTGCTCACGCGGTGGGACAAAACTGTCGCAGGAAAGTCGTCGATTCCTGCGACAGCGTGCGTCAGTTCTGTCGCAGTGAAGTCGCACCGTGTGAGTTAAACAATTACACGTTTCAACCACGGGCTCCCCGACTAATACAAAGCTTGCCTGTACATTAACATTGCCTCTGGCGTTTGTTTTCGTAGGTGTACCTCGATAATCTCAAAAGTTACAAATTTACAATCGTCAACATTTTTGAATGTGTGAAAACGAGCGGCAGTATACACGAATAACTAGTGGTGAGTAGTTTTTTGTATTTTGGTGTAATTCAGAAACATATAAGGTAGACAAAATTGGTTCAGTTTTATTTTTAACGTCATTCTTTCGTTCATTATGAGGAAACAAAGTTCAAGTACCGAAGTTGCCTAACCCGATATACCTAGCTATTTTGCTGTAGTTTTGAAAACTTTATGGGCGTTATGAGTATTTGAGGCTGATTCGGCCGTTTTTTTCACAGATGCTTTCTACGAAGGTTATAATTTTGGCTTTGATAATTTTGGAATAAATTTGTTTTTTAGCTTTTTCAGTGTAAATTTTTGCTTTTTAAATTTATTTTCCTTCGAAAACATATTTAAATAATAGTTATTAATGTTAGAAACGCCTTACAGAGTTAAAAAAAATTTGGAACTGAAATTTTTAGTTTTACGTAAACCAGGTATGTCGAGTTTGGTACCCATTTGCACAGGAGCTATTTTTAACTTGATTTACGATTTTTTCATTTTTTTTCAATTTACAATATCTCTCTTTTAAACTAATGCTGATTTATTAAAGGTATGTCGGGTTTGGTTCTCCTCCTCTATAGTATTAAGTGTGCATATTAATTCGGTGTCTTTAGAAAGCTCAATCTGTTTGCTTTAAAATTCTCCCCAATTTATTGCACTCTTATATTACGTTAATAAATAGTCCACTATTATTTATTATTAGTGTGACGTTTTATTATCTCTCTTCGCGAGTAATAATTTAATTCTAAAGAATTTATAGAGTAGCTCCTTTAATAGAAGAGAGACGCTTGATTTAGACCATTTAAGGTCGTTTTTAATAAATGTCGAAAATGAAAATATATCTTAGAGAAATAACAACATACAGAAATAATAAGTTATTATAATGTACTTATATGCTTTTAATTCACGCAACTGAGTTTCCGAAAAATATCTTACAAAATCAAGAAACTATAAAAACTAAAAGCATGTAGGTATTCGGTTCAATTAATTAAGGATGAACCGGAGGTACTGTTTGAACAAAAGTTAGTCCAAAAAAGAGTTTTTGGAAATTGTTTCTTTTTCAGTATTTTTACATACTAAAAAATGGTTCAATATGAGTCACACAATGAATATGTATCGTAAGTTACAACTGAAATAATTTTTCCTCTGTAAACATGTCTTAAATCGAAATTTTCAATTAAAAATGAATTTTACAAAATGCTCGGACTGTACCATCCGCCAACTGTCCGCTGAAAAATGTTAACTAACAAAATTTTGCATTTTTGCAATAAAGATAACTGTGATTTGTTAGCACAGTATTATTAACTAATCATCGAAGATATAATTAATTGTTTATTATTTTAAAACTTCTAAAAGTCTCAAACAAAATAAATCATATGAGGGAGGAAATCGTGGCAACGTAACATAAAATTTTGTTTGGTAGTCAGGTTGGTAAGACTGGGGCCCCTTTCTCGAACTCGCTCGCATCCCCGCGCGCACGCATCCCAGCGAATAGACCAATCAAGATGAAGCATTCCGTTGTCCGTAACCCCACCACAACGGAATACTTGATCCCGACTGGTCCATTCGCCAAGATGCGCGCACGCAAAGACACGAGCGAGTTCGAGAAAGGGGCCCCTAGTAGTATACACGGCAAGTGGTCATAACGTGTTGACAGTTCAGCAGGAAAACATCACTTTTACAATTCGCGTGTGAAGTTTTTCATTAAAAATATCACAAAGATACAGATGGAAAGGAAAACTTGTGAAAAATATCTATTGATATGCATTATTCCGTAATTAATTTTATGCATTCATTTTTAGAAATGCTTCCTAAATTTCTTAAATTTTGTTTACGTTTCAAATGCGTGATGCAAACCTCGATAAGTTATCGACAGTCGTGACGTAATTGGACACGACATTGTCGGATTTACAGACCTCTTGGCGAGACTGAATACATTTCATGAATAAAAATTGCACATATCTCTTTAACGAAGTAGTAAGTCTTGAAAAAAAAGCATTCAAAATATTCCGTAAATATTTATCTTTCAAACTATACAAAATTATAAGAAACTTACTATTCCGTTTTGTGCTATTTTATCATTAAGTTCGTTTGATTCGACCTTTTCGGCATTACGCCATAAGAGCCCGTGTTAAACTTCAACTTTTAAAATCATTATAACTTTGTTCATATGCAGTGACTCGATTTGATATTTGACACGCACTTTACATGTAACTCAAATAATATAAAAAAAATTAACAAAGCTCATTTACTATTATATGTAATCACGCAGGTTCATCCTTAATCATGGTTGCCTAGAAAGGACTGGCAGATTCTTATATGTATTTGATCGCAGGCTAAATTAAAAAATAAAGGGTACCACAAAGCAATAAGTATCTTTTTTCATGAACTAAAATAGGAACATAAAAACATCGTAACATGAAAGTGTTTTTCTAGGAAATTTAAATAGTAAAGCAGTAAATAAACAATTATTTCAGCTATTCCCAGATAGCAATGGTGCGTCGCACGTAGGATGCACGACGTGCGGTCTCACGCGTGCGTTCTACTACGCATTCAAAATGGTCACGCGTGAGTTTTGACGTTGGGATGCTCGTTTCGTTGAATCCAGTGAATCTGAGTGAATCGCGATAGTGCAACGCAACAATTAATAAAGTGCATTGTGGTGTTTTTCCAAACATCCGACTCCGGCACAAAAAGAGGTAAACGCTTTATAGGTTTATTGACAAACTGATTTTCATTTGTTTAAACATAACAACTAACATTGATTTTCTCGCATATCCGATTCTAACCTCAAATTGTGAAAAAGGTAAACATTCCATGAATATGTCGTTCAATGAAAAATTGATTCTCCAAACTCGTTTTTCAATTCCAAACTTTGAAGTTTTTACTTTTTTATATTAGAAAAATAACTTAATAACTTAAATAACATAACATTGTTTGATTGAAATAGTGCATTGAAATATGTGCATTAAATATAGGAAGTGGTTATTTGCACACATTCGTGTCACTCGTGACTCGTGACTTCGGGTATCTTCGACTCGAAATCCCCCTCGGATTTTTAAGACTGTGTTTAGATCGTAGCACGAGGCATGGTGGAGAGACGAGGCTCGCCCCCTCACCATGCCTCGTGATACGACTTAATTAAACAGTCTGAAAAAACCTCGGATTTCCGCCTAATGACATAAGATACTATTTCTTTCCCGTTTCTGTTACAGTCCTTTTCCCCTTGGTATTCTACTTCTTCTACCTCCAATAAAATAATGCCTAACAAAGATCGACCATTTTCCTGTATAAGCTCAAGTCAGAAGAGACACCGCCTTGCGACCAGCCGAAATAATGTAGGCTTGATTCCCGGAGATGATATACATTTGAACAATGATTGCCAACTTAAACAATGGACGTGATAATAGAATTAGCTGTGACCAACTCGGAGAAAACGTGAGTAATGATGAAGCGGAACACAATATGAATTATGACGAACGAGAAAACCACATGAATAATGACGAACCACAGAACGAAAGGAACGATGATGAACCTGGAAATGCAATGAACAATCACGAAGGTCAAAATGATATGATCAATGATGCACCTGGAAATGGCGTCAACAACGACGAATCCGACAACGAAATGGAGAATGATGAACCTGAAGATAACATAAAGGCTGGGAGACGGGAAGATGATGAAAATGACGATCTATACAACTATGATGGGGACATTAATGCTGAAGTTGATGATCCCCCAGATATCGAGGAAGCACGTAGAGCGGCTTTGAAAAATGCCTTTTTGACAGCTAACTTGAACCATACTCAGGGCAATGTTATTCTAAAAATGATGCGTGCATATCATTTCAATCTACAATCCTTGCCGAAGGATACGAGGACTGTGATCAACACCTCAACCATTGTTGATCGAAATATTATAGAAAGAAGAGCGGGGGGAACTTACATCCATTTGGGTTTTGTGAAAATGATCCGTCAAAAATTAGGAAATATTCCCGGCCACCTTCTCCCTGAAAGACTGGTCATTGATTTGAGTTCGGATGGTGGACAGGTTTACAGACGTGGTGGGAAGCAGTTTTGGCCTTTGCAATATCGTATCATTAACACAGCAGGCAAAAGACCAATAATTGCAGGAGTTTTTTTGACTGACAAAAAGCCAACAAATGTTTTTGAGTTTTTTGAGCCACTTCTTGCTGAATTGACATCCGTTCTTCACGAAGGTGGTCTGGAAATGAACAACCGATTAATCCCTCTGCAGATTCGATTGTTTATCGCCGACGTAGTTGCTAGAGCTTTTTTTCTCAACTATTTTGGACACAATTCACTCCATGCTTGTTCAAAATGTTGGGTGGAAGGGTTTCGTTTTGAAGGCACCACAGTTTTCATCGGAACTCATCACCGCCCAAGAACAGATGACGAGTACCGGGAAATTTTGGAGGAAGATCATCACAAAGGCCCCAGTCCACTTTCAGAAATACTGGGTCTAGTGTCTCAAGTGCCATCGGAGGGCATGCATTTAATTTATTGAGGGGTTACCTTGAAATTATTATCTGCTCTCGTCACTGGAGGTTTCGCTTGTTGTCGCTTCACAGTACGCCAGCTTAGCATTGTAGATTCTAGAATGGAGTTGATGAAAACGTATTGCTTATCAGATTTTAACCGCGACCCATCAATACTTTCGCATGAAGGCAACCCAACTCAGACAATTTTTGCTTTACGTTGGTAATATAATAATAGTTCTTTTGAATTCCAGTTGCTGCTAAGAAGTGCCCTTTCGAATGGCCGAGAGATAAAGCTGCTTTCAAAAATGATATGAAAGAAATTTTAAGGGCGACAAAACAGAGACATAAAAGTGCTGGGAGAAGAAATTCCGACAAGAAACGGAATAAGGCTTTGCTGGGATTGGAAACGCAGGACGAAATCGCTGCAAAAATTGGTGAGCTAAAACAAACACTTGGCATCACCGAAGAAAATGTCGATGAATTTTTGGACGTTGGGAGCGATGGCCAAGAATCTAATGAGGATGAAAGCGTAGGGATCGACGAAGAGAGTGACTTCGAATAAACGATGTGCTGTCATAATTGTTTAATAATCGCTAAGTGAGCGCTATTTGAGCATTTAATTTTTTAATTTTTGACATCTGAGTTCAGAAATTCCCATAGTATTTGCTGCTGCGTTACGTTAAATGGTCAGAAATCGGTTTCCGTAACATTTTTTAGACAAAGTAATTATTGATAATTCGAAAACTGTTCTTATTTCGAAACAATTGTAAATTAATCAAAATTTTTAAGTAGTGCTTTCTTTGCAAATCGGAAATTCCTGCGTAACCATTGTAGAATTATCTCAATATGAATCATTTCAAATATTAAAAGTCATAAAATTAGTATGATTACAATAGTTGTAATATTTGTAAATTTTTCAAAAGTAATCAAGGCTCTTTTTGCTTTCGTGAAATGCAAGTAGAAATCTGACAGTTACTGAAAAATTTTGAAAAAAATATATAAATCTTAATTTTCCGATGAATTGCAAAACATTTGTAATGGTCGTAGTTCTCAAAATGTTTGATTATTCAAAAAGCGCAATGTTTTCAAAATCAGTGAATTTTTCATGTATAACTATGTATATTATGTATTAGTATTCCTTATGCGTATCACTATGCAGATTATGTTATATTAATAAATAAATTAATAATATACTTATAAAAATTGTGTCATTTATTGTAAACATTTACGTAGAATCCATATTAATTTTCTAACGAAATGTTGAATTTCCACGTCATTTCCACGCATGCGCGAAATTTTTTTCAAGTAGCACGCGTGCGCTACAAATGCGATGCATATGTGTGCATATATGTAAGGCCAAATGCGTCGCACACGTGCGACATGAAGTCGCACGCGTGCACTCAGAGTGCGCGCATTGTGACTACATTTTGCTATCTGGGTTGGTAATAGTTTATAGAACAAAATAGTAAAACAATGAATAGAGAATTTAATTTTGTTTTATTATTATATCGTCGTCTTTGCTGAACCTGGATCCAATCCAGGCAACTCAACTTTACTAAATTACTGCACACGTATTTCCCAAATTCAATGACAGCATGAGTCTGTAAAACAATTATGTCATTTTATAGCTATGTAAATATACTTTCTAAACATATAATAGGACATGTGATTATTTATACCAGAACGATTAGCAAAGCTTCGATTTATTGATGTTTTTCAACTGTCCAGTACCAATGGTACCGCAATGGAAACGCTAGTACCAGTGGTAAGGTAGAGAGAGTCGCTCTCTAAACTGGGGGGGAATAATACTTTCGCACGATGAAAGTAACGTTAACTTCGGTGGTATGCCGAGCTCCGCTTTTCCGACTGTCCTCTAACCTGACCTACTTTATTCTCGTCATGCTCGCTCTCCCCGATCTGTTTTGGCTCCGAGGGATATCTTCTGCTTGTATTGGAATCGAGGCTTGGAATAAATCCGATGTTGATGTTCCGTTAAAGACGTACTTCGTGATGAGTTGACTATTTTACATGGGACTAGATCTTGCTGTTCTAAAATATGTCGTAGGAAATTCTTCAGTCGTAGAGTAAAATCGGTATATATGGAATAGTCGGGTAATATGGAACTTCCCATAACTTTTAATCAGGTAGCTCCATCTCTTAAATAATGGCTATATTAGAAAACTCGTTATAACTGTGTAGTCCCGCTGCAAAACAAAATTGGCGGTAAACGCTACCAACGCTGGAAAATGTGAGGTTATGATTTCGATGTATTCACAGTTTGTGCACGGTGTCAATTAAAATTGTTTTGTGACTACCCTTGGGAAAATACATTTGTTTGAAAGCACGGCAAGTTTGTTAAGGTATAAGGCAGTAGAAATCTTGACGATTTGAATCGGTATTTTTCATAATAACAAATAGAGCATTATTTTTGTTTTCATTTTGGTACGCGGGTAATATGGAATATTGTCGCCTCAAGTTCCTCTGACTCACAATCTGAACCAGTTGTTGATGATTCATCTGATCCAACATGTCATTGAGCTGCTACACCAAAAAGCCAACTAGTGATGATGTGGAATGTATTTTTTGCCGAGAAAACTTTTCCATGAGCCGAAGTAGGGAAATATGGGTGATGTGTGTAATCTGCAATGGATGAGCTCACGAAGCATGCACCAGGGCAGAAAAAGATGTTTTTGTTTGCGATTTCTGCAATTCCTAGTGTTCTAAAATTAAAATATCATTTTAGTGAAGCATTTTGCGTATATTAGCTCTATTCCATATTACCCCATATGACCATTCCATATTTCCCTCCATTTTTTTGTATCGACCCAAAATGCATTTTTTCTTAAATACCTTCCAGAAATTACCGAATACGATTTTATATTCAATTTAGTATCTGATACCGTTTGTGGAGATACTTAGAACTTATTATTCACAAAATATTGCAGCTTCAAACAGATAAGTTTCTACGTTATTACTCTACAAGTGAGTGTTATTCCATATATCGATACCTTACTTTGAAAACCTCGTAAGTGCAATTTTTGACAAAAATGCCATTTATAGCTTACTGCGTTAAGGTTTAAAATCTGAACACAGTAAGCTATAAATGGCATTTTTGTCAAAAATTGCACTTACGAGGTTTTCAAAGTAAGGTATCGATATACTGACTTTACTCTACTGATTGTTTCTTGTGTATCGTATAATATTTTCCACGAGCCGAATTTGAATTTTCTAGAAAAGCCTTTTATGGAAATATATAAAGTGAGAAAAGTAGAAGAATATTGACGTATAAAAAATATTACAATTAGTTTCTTATATTTGTTTATTAGAGGCCATTGTATAATAAGGTCTAGTTTCACGTAACTGAATAAATACGAATATCGAACACACAAAAAATGTCCAAATAAATAATACTCTACCTGCATATGTGGTTATTGAAAAATAAGAAACAAAATGAGTAAACGATTTCACATTAAAAGTCTAAATTCGATATTTGCGATTTTAATGACAATTTTATCTTTCCATAATGCTCTCTGTTCCAACAAACGTTGGTCCGAATTCAAAAGCATCGATATCATTTCCTAGTAATTAGTATTACCGCGAATCATTGGTCAATTGCGATAATAAGGTGGAAGATATATTCCGGGAACCGTAACTATTCCTTCAGTAATAGTCCGTTTTAATGGTATCCTTCGATCTGAGTACACGTAACCAGGTACCGTTAATTACCGAGCCTTTCCGGATCCTCGAACCTTGATGCATTCCGAAAAGGGATTATCCCTGAGTTAACGACTTATTTCCTCTAACGGAACTTAGTACGTCACGGGAAATTCCAAGTACAGAACGCACCTGTACTTCGTCGAAACTTCCTCACCCCGTTCGGAACGCTAAGAGGTTGTACCTTCCTCGCCAGGAGAGCTGATCACCTTCCTAGCCAATCGGGGCGCATCCATCAACCCCCACTAGTTATAGCGTCACTCTCATCCAACCAATTAGAGCGTACCGCATTTCCCACGCTATCCCCACTAGCTATTAGTTGCAATGTATATAAATCGCTACCGAATGTATCCTCTTCAATGTGCAAATGTGCCTAAGTCAGCATAGTGATCAGTGCCTCAGTCAGCCAGTCTTTCCAGCGCATTCAGGTTGTAAATCCTTCAACTTATCATTCAATTCACCTAAGTGTATATCCGTTATACTTAAGTGACAAGTCAGTTAACTTGCCAACCAAGGCACATCAGTGTAGTGTATCGTATACAGTGCATTCGGAACAGTTAATTGTAAACCACGGTTAATCATCACCTGTATCTCCTTAATTCGAATATATTAATAGTAATATAGTGAGTGTGTGCAGTGTCGAATCATTCAATTAACCGGCCGGTTTAACTCTTTCTCACCACTCGTTCGAAATCAATCACCGTGGAACCTCAATATCCGCCTTGCGGTATATTTGTTATAGTCTAAGATCCGAACTAGAGACGTTCTTCACCGATCTGCTTACCGGATGAAAAGTATTTTTTGTCAAACATAATACGTCAATGAATATATCGCGAATGGGTATGCTAATAAAATATGCTCAAGACTACCCTTAAAACTATATAAACAGGTGAGGTGATATGAGCAATTTGCACCGATCTGCTTACCAATTAAATTATATATGGAAATAAAGATAATTTTATTGCAAACACGATGGTATAACCCTACCTGCAAAAAACCGGTCATGAATCACGGTTGTAAGAGAGAGAGGCTTTGAAAGTTATCGGAGCTAGCCAAGATGCGCGTACTACAGGGAATTTTTGCTATAGGACGCAACGTAGGAAGTGGGCGCGACGCGACGGTTAGATGAGAGAGAGTGCGTACATGCTGCTTCCTCGTACGATTGACAAAGATAACACTACTAAAATGCCGAGAAAAAGCGACTACAATGGAGTAGGTATTGGCAGTAAACTTTTAATTACTTTAAATTAAATATAAAATATTAAAATGTGAGAAAGATTTTTGAAATATTTTCAATTAAATATATGGATGGGGAAATATTAATATTTCTATCACAGAATAATAATATGTTAGTGATAATTATTCGATAAATTTTATCTATTCTATAAAAATACCACAGCAAACAAACAGAAAAATTACATTTTTTGGAGAGCGATAAAAAATCATTAACAAATTGGCGGTGTAAAAAACTTTATTATAAAACAATGAATACAATATTATAGCCTTCCAAAAACTTGTATGTTGCTGGAATAATTGCCCAGATTTTATATAACAGTAATCTAAACAACGCAAAGACTTCAAGAAGAATTTTTCTTAACAATTTATCGTTTCAACTTATGAAATCTCAAAAGTCCAGAATTTCGTCTTTACCTCCAGATATTTTTAATGCGTTACAAACCCACCCCATGAGCCATCGTCTCGACTGTCTGTTTATCACATGTTCGGAGAAAACTTTCACTTGAAAACCCGGTAAGAACGTTTTTCCCCTTTTTCTGTACTTTCGAGAAAGAGCCATAAAGTAATAAATTGTCCCTTCCAGACAGGCAAAAATAAAAATGCAAAGTTAGTTGAATCTTGAACGAAAATAATTTTACCAGGGATCCAACAGTAATAATGATTGAAAAAAATAACGATTGAAAAAGATAACACTACATTACATTTATGTAATAATGGAGCACGCATTTTTCCGCAAACTGAGGGATGTGAACAGCGAGTCGCTCGTAGTCGCTTTTTCTCGGCATTTTAGTAGTGTTATCTTTGTCAATCGTACGAGGAAGCAGCATGTACGCACTCTCTCTCATCTAACCGTCGCGTCGCGCCCACTTCCTACGTTGCGTCCTATAGCAAATTTCCCTGTAGTACGCGCATCTTGGCTAGCTCCGATAAATTTCAAAGCCTTACAACCGTGATTCATGACTGATTTTTTGCAGGTAGGGTTATACCATCATGTTTGCAATAAAATTATCTTTATTTTCATATATAGTTTAATTGTTAAGCAGATCGGTGCAAATTGCTCATATCAGCTCACCTGTTTATATAGTTTTAAGGGTAGTCTTGAGCATATTTTATTAGCCTACCCATTCGCGATATATTCATTGACGTATTATGTTTGATAAAAAATACTTTTCATCCGGTAAGCAGATCGGTGAAGAACGTCTCTCTCTAGTTCGGATCTTGTACTATTAGTAGCCGTGTCACAAACGAGTGTCTGCGGGATTTACGACCCCGCGGAGATCGATCATCGATCGCATGGCTCCCAAACACTCTCCATGAGTCATAACTTGGTCCGAAACATTTTTTCTTACTCGTTTAAAAATATTAATGAAAAGTGTGTTTAAAATCGCCATATTTTGACTAGATCCACAATGAGTAAATTATCATAGTCTTTTTATTGTTAGGGTGGATATTCAATTACACAAATACAGATTCCTATTAATTATAAATAAACTTATTATATTATCTATTATCTATAATATGGTTTAGTGAATCTTCAGAATGAAAAACTGTTACATTTTTAAACCATTGTAAGCAGCTAACAAATTTTTTAATTGCGACAGTATGAAACAGTTTTCATTTTTACCTACATATAGGTATGTCATATATTGTTCCGACAGACGATAGTTGGAATTCTGAATATTGATTCTTACCGCTTAGTATCTCGATCGCAAATACCTCGCGAACCTATAGTTAATCTCGCCATCAGGGAAGCTGTATATTTCATCTTACTTAGGCCGCAAATGCGCTTGTAGTCCCGACCTTTCCCGAATGTCGTATTCAGTTGATGGCCAGCGAAACACAAGGCTTGGCTTATCCAGGTACGAGGGAATCGATTCACTGGTCAACGTAGCCTGACGCATCCTCACGGTCAAGAACGAGCATCCGGCATTCTTGACCATTAGGTGCCCATACACACAGAGGTCGAACTGTCGGTTTGGAACGGCAGTTCGAACCGTCGGGTCGATCCGTCGGTTTTAACCGTCGTCGTCCACTAACGCAGAATAGAAACCCGCGGGTAAAACTGACAGGCCGGCCTGCCGGCCGGCCGGCCGGCCGCAAAACTGCAGATCGACCCGTAGTGTCGACCGACAGTAGACGGGCTGAGAAAATCGATTTTGTTGCGCTTGTACTTTATAAGTGTACGATTTTAATTCTTCTTTTTTTAAAATACTCGGAAAAATATATAGAACAAATGTGACATAAAGCCAAAGTTTGCTTTTTAATTTTTAATAAAAATGTATTTTTTGTACGGCTTTTTCTTTAAATATCTCGAAAACTATTGACAAGTTATCGAGACATGCTCCGGAAAAAATTTAGAGAATTTCAAGACGAAACGATTGGTTTTTATCTCATTTTGTTACGATGAATAGTTCTCGAGATATTGAATTTTATATATAAATACGCGCCGTAGCGCCCGCGCGCTCTTGTAAACGAATGCCTCTAACTTCACTAAAAATTTGTATTTTTCGATGATTTTTGTTTTGTTTTAAAAGTAATGAAATATTGCAATCATCAGAAACAAAAATTTGTCAATTTTTTCGGTTTTACGCCAGAGCATCAAAAGTCCATTTACACGTTTTAATAGCGAAAAAGGTTTTTTTCGTAGAAAATTCAATGTACTCCTTTTTTAAATACTCACTTGATATAAACATAATTTTCAAAATTATTAGTTTACCAAAATAATTGAGTATTGCTTCGTTTCGGAGTCGAGAAGCTCGAGTTTAGCGTTTCCCGCAGGTGCGACAAGGATAACGCGACGTGAGTTCATGCGTCCAGAGAGATAATCTCAATCTCGTATAGAATGAAATCGTTGAAAATAGCAATTAAACCTCGGTTTTTTATAACTTTTACTAATTTTAGTTATAATACTAATCAACAGAAAAATTACGTTCAAGTTGGACACAAAACGTGACAGATGAAAAAAAAAATGTTGGAAGATTTAATAATTTATTTTACTATTTTTTAAAGAATTAAGGCTTTATAAATAGGGCCTAAATAGCGCTTTCGGTTAGATTAGGATGATATTAAGCGGTACGAACCGACGTTCCGTCTGTCGTGCTAAAACGCATGTTAGTGGACGGCGGCAGTTTTTCCCGTCGGTCTGGACTGACGGGTCAGCCTGACGGTTCGATCTGGCGCGTCGCGCGCCCACTAACTGAAAGGTAAAACTGCCGGTTCGAACCGCGCCGTTCCAAACCGACAGTTCGACCTCTGTGTGTATGGGCACCTATTGAGTGCGAAACTCGGCAAACCGTTAGCAACGGCACCCTCGCTCTTTCGACACGGGCCTCGAAAAATCTCCAGCGTCATCTTCTGTCCCACCGACATTCCTCCTTAAGCCAATTAGGGTGCATAGCGTTGCCCACACTATCGCCACCGTCAGCCAAATACCGCTACGTTCCAAATTATATAAGTCGCAATCAAACGTGTGTTATTCGATGCATAACTGAAGTGTACCGCCGACCGTACACAGTGCATTCAGTGTGCAAGCGCTCTAACTTGTAATCAGACGGTTCGTCTTCATCTCAATCTCATAAGCCATCATCAGGGCAACCGATTCTGTAACCTATACCTCGTGCATTCAACCAAATGTGTGTGTATTGAACGAAGTGTACAGTGCCGCGTAAAGCACAGGTAATTGTAAACTACGGTTAATTCACGAAATTACTATAGCCTTGTTCGCAGAGCAGTCACAAACCGTTGGCAACTGATCTACGCATGCGTAGATCAGTTGCCAACGGTTTGTGACTGCTCTGCGAACAAGGCTTATATCTCTTTAATTCGAATATATTACCAATAATATAGTGAGTGTGCAGTGCTAATTATTCGAGCTAACCGATAGGTTTTAATTCACCTTACTACACACACACATCACACGTCCAATCAATAGCCGAGAGCTTAAAATCTGCCTTGCGGTATTTTTGGTAAGTAGCCGTGTCACGAACGAGTCTTCGGGATTTACGACCTCGCGGAGATCTAATAGGTCCTACACACACGCTACGATTTATCGTACGACATATTGTCCTACATCTGTGTCGAAACTGCCATCGTAACGACAATCGTAGCGTGGTAGGCGAATTGGATGTCGTGCAGTACGTAGCGGTCGTGTTAGATCGCAGTACGGACCGCAATAGGATAGATCGTACGAGACAGTACGATAAATCGTAACATGTGTAGGACGTTTTACATTGATCGCAAGGCGCCTAAACATATATTGTATATAGAGATTCGAAACGAAAAAGAATGAAGTTCTCTTTACATGATCTATTGGGAAGGGGGAGGGGGTAATACCAGTCAGCAGGTAGTATTTCACATAAATTTTAAGGGTGCGGTCTCACGGGGTCGTGAACTGGGCGAAAGCACTACTCGTAGGCGTGGCGGTCATGATCACTATGTGTGAACTATCGGTCGTGGTGGGAGGAGTCGTACTCGACTGCAAAAAACCGGGTCATATTCACTCCAGCTTGTTGGAGTGAGCTCGCCCGCCTTCTGTCGTGGACTTGCTCAAAGTGCATACAAACTGGTGCGCACCTCTCTCACGCCATGTGACGTCACGTTGAAATCACTTTCGAATAGTATATGAGATATGAAGAAACCGGCGGACGCAAAGTTATACACCTATATCATTACCAATTACTTTTATTGATGTGTAAACATCTTTAGGCTCGCGACGGAGTGATTTCATGGAAGTGGTGGGGGAACTGTTAACGACATTAGTGTGTGTTCGTGTGAGCTCGGTGCAGGATCTTGACATTTACCTTCGGCCGGGCTTGGTCGGTATTCATACCGGTACAAGTCGAGTCGGTAGTTACAGTCGCTGTCAATTCGAGAGATCGGAGTGTCTAACCTCGAAATCGTGATTTTCAGAATAACGGTGAGTACTTTCCATTCTTCACACAATAACAATTCCGAGGTCAGATGCTTCTATCTCCAGAACGTAAAACTTTCTACTGTTTTCAGTATTTAACAACGCGTTCACTACAATTTCTAATATAACTAGACAACAATTTGTGACATCCATAACCTAGTATACCTACAATGGAATCACATGCCGCTGGTAAGTGTAAATGTACGGAATACTTTTAACCTTTTGTATACATATTTCATTTGTACACGACAATCATTTAATTCCTACTTTTTGTGGTTTCAACTGTTTCAATTAATTAGTGATTATACCGCATGGCCCATAAGAAACGCAACAAGCGACAGTTAGGTACCTCCGGCAATATTTGCCGACGGTGCTCGAGTCTTGTAAATGTCGGTACAGAAAAAAGCGCTCATACTTACGAGAGGGTCTTGACATTTACCTTCGGCCGGGCTTTTTTGGTCGGTATTTAGGTACCGGTACAAGTCGAGTCGGTAATTAGAGTCGCCCCGATAGCCAGGTGGCTTTACAGTGGTGGCACTGTGGGACCACGCGGTGACTTTGAGAAACATCACAGTGATGTCTTGGTGCGTGCCCACTGGGGTACCACTGTGGCATCACGCAGTGCACACGGTGGATAAAGTGGATAAAGTAGGATTTTGCAAAAGGGGAACTGCATGCAGTGACTTTACCGAGGTTTTTCACTGCAGTGCCGCCGCCTGCCACCAGTCTAGTAGTGTCGCTTTTTTTTTCACGCCCTAATGGGATTTGAACCTGCGATCTTTAGAATACGAGATGCTTTGAAACTGGGAATGCTTCGCATTCTACCAATTGAGCCACCGACTCTTCAAGCGCGATGTTGCTCCACTCCGGTGATAATATAGAAACCGGACATGACAGTGACTGCTTTCGAAAGTTCTCATTAAATTTTTAAAAATAATTTGATCTTTTTCTTTTTGAAAATAAATGTCAACATAACCACGTAACATAAACAAAGAATTAGTAAATAAAAGTAGTTTTAAAAGTGCAAGTGCAATAATGCCGCTAGTGGAAGGAGAAGCGGTATTGAAAGCAGAGGGAGAGGGTTTGTATTTTCCGGCGGAATCAAAAAGAGAAACCAAAATGCAGTGAAAATCGTCGCTTCTTGCGTACAATCGTCACACATGGTACTATTTGCCCTACCGATTTACGTACAGAAGCGTTGCAAAAACATGTTTGCGTCTTCCTCTGGCCCAGCTGCACTTGCACGTTACTTCTTTATTGTTGTTTACTAGTAAGATGTTCACTTCAACTTCGTGAGGAGCACTTGTTACATGTGACGATTGTATGCAAGAAGCGACGATTTTCACTGTATTTTGGTTTCTCTTTTTGATTCAGCAGGAAAATACAAACTGCTTTTTCAATACCGCTTCTCCTTCCACTAGCGGCATTTTTGACTCTCCTAGATCTGACAAGATATCTTCGATATCGATATTCATCACTTATGAATTGGGTTTATTGCACTTGCACTCTTAAAACTACTTTTAGGTGTTTACGTTACATGGTTATCTTGACATTCGGTCCGCAACGACGGCCATCTTAGGAAGAACGAAACGCCACCATACAGCGGTGTCCGACGCGAATAAAAGTTCCGTACGGCGTCAGCGAATAGACCAATCAGGATCAAGTATTCCGTTCTGGCAAAAATTCGCACTCCGGATCCTCACTGTGGCATCAGAGTAACGTCACTCAGTGACGCCACCGCGTGACTTTTGGGTGAAAGTCACGCTTGGCTGTCGGGGCGGTATCAATTCGAGAGATCAGAGCGTCTAACCTCGAAATCGTGAATTTCAGAATAACGGTGAGTACTTTCCATTATTTACAACATCACCATTCCCATGATAGATGCTTCTATCTCCAGAACGTACATCTTTATACTGTTTTCAGTGTATAACAACAGTTGCACTACGATTTCTAAAAAAAACTAAAAACGAGTTAGTCATTCTAACTTGCAATAGATGTGTAAACATATGGCAGAACAATGTTACGTGGAAGTCATGTGGGTGTATTCGGTTACAGACAATTATTACAAAATTAAAAAAACAATGCTGCGTGGAAGTCGTGTGGGTGTATTCGGTTACAGACAATTATTAAAAAAATGATCGTCTTTTTCTAATAACTTCATTTAACCGAATATACCCACATCACTTCCACGCAACATTGTTCTGCCAGATGTTAACACATCAATTAGATATCTCTTCCTTCGAACCATGTAAAACAGTATGTGATTGCAAGGAAGAGATATCTAATTGATGTGTTAACATCTGGCAGAACAATGTTGCGTGAAAGTGATGTGGATATATTCGGTTAAATGAAGTTATTAGAAAAAGACGATCATTTTTTAAATAATTGTCTGTAACCGAATACACCCACACGACTTCCACGCAGCATTGTTTTTTAATTTTGTAATAATTGTCTGTAACCGAATACACCCACATGACTTCCACGTAACATTGTTCTGCCATATGTTTACACATCTATTGCAAGTTAGAATGACTAACTCGTTTTTAGTTTGCGTGTTTTATATCCAACTATGATAATATTAATAAAATCATTTATTTACAAACGAGCAAAGTTGGACATAAGACGCGCAAAAAAGTAACCGGTAATGATATAGGTGTATAACTTTGCGACCGCCGTTTTCCTCATATCTCAATGAATTCTCTCGTTATGCTACTGATTGTTTCCAATCGATTCAATGAAAGTCTACGAATCAAGGAAGTCGTAAGCACAACCCGTGTGAACTGCAAATGGTCGTAGCCCCAAGTAGTGAAAAAGCAAGTCGTCAGACATGCGCAGTACAGGTAGTGCTTTCGCCTAGTTCACGACCCTGTGAGAACCCCCCTTTACAGTATAGAGCTTCTGACAGTAGTCCGGTGGCTAGAGAACTTTGAAAACGTGACAGAGAAGATCCTGTCATCTTATCGACTTTTTAAATTTAATTATATCAATTTGAGGCGCATTTATTTAATTCAAATTTCCTGATGTAAAGGACTTAATAAAGTACGTAGTACAAAAGTGGTATTAGTTTTTAGCGCTATTAGATCGGTATGAATCTGTTATATATGCACATATGCCTTATTTGGTGTCATTCAGTCTCGTATCATTGCTACTTAACATCAAAAGTAGTCTTGCATCGGTTCATACTACAGATTTGTTTCCAGTGTGCGAAATAACCAAACGAAGCCAATACCGTACTAGTATTTTCAACGATAAGAGCGATATTAACCCTATATTGAATATACGAAATTTGGCTATTTCAGCTAGGCGCCAGTGCATTGACGGACCAAGAAGTTATTCAATTAGTGGAGGAAAGGTACATTCCTCCGGATCAATTGGAAAAGGTTGTCGCAGATATGGAACGGGGAGTTCATATTCGTCGTACTATTATCGGTACCGCGGGGAAATTTATGGAGGAACTAGTTGACTTACCCTACAAAAATTATGACTACAGTGGGGTCCTTGATTCCTGTAACGAAAATGTGATAGGATACGTCCCCCTGCCAGTGGGAATAGCCGGACCATTATTGGTCGACGGAGAATTGATTTACGTGCCTATGGCTACTACCGAAGGGTATTTAGTAGCATCCACTAATCGTGGTTGTAGAGCCTTGATGAGTTGCGGAGTAACCAGTCGCGTTGTATCGGACGGAATGACCACAGACCCGGTCCTTCGATTTCCTAATCTCGATCGAGCCAGCAAAGCTATGGCTTGGATGCAGTGTCCCGATAATTTCGAAAAAATGAAAAATAATTTCGACACCATTAGCGCGTTTGCTGGATTAACAAAAATTCGTATTCGGATCGCGGGAAGACACCTATTTATTAGATTCGTAGCCAAGACGGGTGACGCGATGGGAATGAATATCTTGTCAAAAGGAGCTGAAAAGTCGCTGCACATGGTACAGGCACATTTTCCCGATATGGAGATTCTATCTCTGAGTGGGAATTTTTGCACTGACAAAAAACCGACAGCTGTTAATTGGATAGAAGGCAGAGGAAAAAGTGTCGTTTGTGAAGCAATTGTACCCGCGAACGTAGTTACGACTGTACTAAAAACGACAGTTCATCGGTTAGTGGACGTAAACACAAGTAAAAACATGATCGGTTCGGTAGTGGCCGGCAGCGTGGGAGGATTCAATGGACACGCGGCCTGGCGTGGCGGCGTGGTCTGTAATTGTAAGTGATGATCCTAATGATCTAAGGATAGGCACGAATTTCGAAAACTTCCAATTTAGATTTTACTGACAACTTTCCATGACGAACAAATGAACTGGTAGTGTCGCATCCGGATAATGCATGCATATTCAACATAGCATGACTCTTTGCTACACCTAAATCCCGAGAAATGATGGTGACATTAATGACCCTTCGTTTGTTTCTAGTTCCTGTATCAAACAGTAACACGTTTTCAATTTCGTTGGCGTAGCTTAATAACAACATAAAAACATCTGTGTCTGGTGATCTAATTCTGCTAGGAAAATTGTCTTGACAGGATTGAGAAGCATGAAAGCAATGTAATGTAATTTTAGTATCCGCCTCCTCTTGTGAAGAGCATAGCTCTTTTTGTATCGTATAATTCACAGTTGAACCGTCTTCGGTAGTAAACAACATGCACTGATCATTATGTGATGAGTAAAGATTTCTACCATGAAAATAGTGGGCATATATGTCTTGTTTCCATTCATTATGTAGAAGGTTGACAAGATGTTCCTTGTTTTTGCCATTACTGAGGAATTTTTTCCAATCCCGAGGAATTTTTTTCTTAGGTATCTCCACGGCCCCTTCTTAGTTCCTTAATGTTTTTAATAGATACATCTGCGTAAGTATCCGTCACGAAATCTACCCTCTTGCATTTTGGAAAGCGGCTTAAGACTATCTCGGTGAGCTAACCAAAGGTTTCTGGATATTACTGAGAGCTTGAAAGTAAGCCATGCCATCAATCATATAAATGCATTCTTCAACCTTAGGAGGTTCATTTACCGCACCCTTGATCTCCAAAGCATGGAGTAGTTTGGCCTTGTCTGTTTTTGTAGGACACCCATCAGCAGTTGCTAATGCCCATGGTACTGGTCCTAATGGATAGGATAACAGCATCTCTAGGCTAATTTGACGTCCCTGGGACAGGAGCAAAGCTCGACCAAAAATATTTCTTTCTGCTCTTATCTCAACTAATCTGTTTTGAGAGGACGTAACAATTATCTTCTCTTGAATACTCTTAAAAGTTTCAAGCCTTTCTCTTCAGTGATTCATGAAATTTTTTCCTATCTAATAAAATCCAGCACGATATAATCGAAAGTCGTGGTCACCTATCCCCATTAGTTAGTTGATAATCGATATCGATATAGTATTCGATAGTTAAAGCGGGGAAATTCAATTTGATAAAATTAGTGTTGAAGTAAATGTAAATGTCGTTATGAAATACGTTTTAGGCGCGCGCTTGCACGTGCAAATGGTCTAGTATTCTTTAAAATAAATCTGTCTTGTAGGAAAGTGTTGTAGGCAGCTTTCCCCAGAATATCTACATTGAGTAAATCTTCTTCCACCGATTCAGGTACAGGCCTTCCAGATGATAAACAGAACAGAGAATCCTTGTCGTCAACTTCAAATGGATTGATATATTACTCAATAGCTTCAATTACTTTCAAGGCACTTTGCTCACTTCGTTTCATTTCTCCTACTTGCATGTCTCGGCGAGAGGAATCTGATGTATGTAACATACTTGCTTTTTCAAATGCCAATTCTACATATTTAGCCCGTTCATGCCTTGTAATACACCATCGTGCATATGCCCAGAAATTTCTGTTGTAACCCACTATGCCGCCGGTGCATTTGGCATATCGATTGATTGTCTGTTCTATTGTGATGTCAATAGAATTTCTAGAACTTGGAACTTGTGATCTACAGACGCTATTAAGGGGTATGAATCGACCTTCCGAATTCCGTCGCTCAGTGCGACGGAACACTGTGGTTTTCCACGTTTTTCCGGGATATGCTGTAATTGACAAGAGGCAAACAACTAAAACCTTAGACTACATGGCAATACCAACAAAAAAATATGTGAGGCAGAAATTCCCACGGGGGGAAGGGGGGGGGGTATATACGAGCCTTCGCTCTACTAGGTTCTCTCCGTCAAATCGTTCCTCACACTTTTCTGCTCAGAAGAACAAATGACATACAAAATTAAATAGATTTTAATTTTTCAATGAAAATCTTATCTGCTGAGACTCTAACATATGTATTGTAAGCTATATTCGACACGGTAGACTCGACGCGGCTGCACGATGAGTCCTGAAGCAATCCTCGATGAGAATCGGATCACGATCCGATATGCACGCTGGTTGTCGATCGAATGGCTTCCTTCGATTGCCTGGAGGAGCATAAGACCCCCCTACTCCTTTATCCTGGGCCTGCATTGGAAAGCCCCGTTGCCTTGACGTCATTATGGGGGAAACTGCCCGCTTCCACCTGGCTTCGTCAATCACCCTTGCTTAACGCGTCCACTTCAAACGGTGCCTTGAAATTTCAGTATAGAATCTTTTTTGCATGAATTTCCCCTAATTTTTCTTCTAGTCTTCTCTTCTTATTTATAACGAAAAAGAAATCACCAGAATTACCCATCAAATACTCCTGGTAATGGACAAAAATGGTGAGACTTCTCCGTATATCAGGCAAAAAATATGATTAAAAAATCTACTAACATTTCCCCATAAATCTTTGTAGTTTTTACAAATTTGGAATTTTTATGGACTTTAAGAAATCGATTCGATTGACATCTGGGGTCAGTTTGGTCTTCCCAAATGTGCCATTCATCAATTAAAAACGAATATTTATTTGGTCATATTCCACTCTACTATTTGTTGATTATTCACGTGAAAAAAACTCTAATTCATTTTTATTTTCATGCAAAACAAACTTTGGAGGTTAGGTCCATCAACATAATTACATTCGGGGTGCTCTCACGCTCATATCTCTAAATATTATAAATAAAATCACTTACTTCAAAAGCCGCTTTCACCAGACAATAATTCACCTTTTTGAATAATTGTTTTTTTTATAAATGTATTAGTTTAAGCACTTTATTTTCTGGAACAACTCGCACCGGTTCTAATGGCCACAACTCACAACGTGCGTCGACTTCTGACGATCGGCCGAAAACGGCCGAACTGACGCGAACTGACTTTCACGTGATCGCCTTTATAGATGTCATTGGTAGAATCTATCTACCCGGATAGGTAAAAATTCCGTTACTCTAGGGTAATTGTGCAGTAACGTAATGATAAAAATTAAGGCGCACCAATACGTTACTATTACTTCCAAATACTTGTTACAATTTAAGGGCCGAA
Source organism: Xiphydria camelus (assembly GCA_963678675.1). Lineage (NCBI taxonomy): Eukaryota > Metazoa > Arthropoda > Insecta > Hymenoptera > Xiphydriidae > Xiphydria > Xiphydria camelus. The sequence continues at coordinate 27,981,848 of OY783192.1, read as the reverse complement.
TGATAATTTTTGCTGCTATTATACGATAACGTTTATTAACGGAGGGATACTTTCTATATTGTGCAGGCATAAAAATTTCTGTTCGGGTAAAATTGTAGAGTTGGAACAGTAAAAATTCTGGAACGTTCGTAAAAATATATCGGTTGATTGTTAATTCCTGGCCAGCGCCTCTACAAAATTAACCATAAAACACCGAATGCTACACGCTTACCCTACTATTTAGGTAATTTTTACCGAACTTTTCTCTCCGTGTAATACTACCGGAATCAAATTTAGAGAAACTGGTATCGAAGTTTCACTTCTTCCGCGTGTGGCGGCCACACGTTTTGTTGTTTGGGATCGGGTTAATTTTTAGTGATGGAGAGTGGCTGTAGAGTCAGCACTTCCGGTACCGGGAAACCTGGCGGTGGGACGCTCGCAAAGGAATCATATTAATTAACGTCTCTAAACTGTTTTCTCAAAGTTCAACATTTATAGAAAATGAGCAAATATAATATAAAACAAGAATCCAAAAGTCAGGTAGCAATATACGAGCCCGGTCCCGCTTCAGTTGGCCCAGTTGCAAAATTTCTCTGGTTATTAGCACCCAATCAAGATAAATCTAAAGTTTATGTCAATATGCACGTTATTTATTTTTCAACCAACATTTTTACAGAGCTTAAGACCTACTAGCAGTTTATTCATTTTACGATAATAAACTGCAAACAAAATGAAAAAAATATTGCAAGTCTTGAAAAATTCACCACTGGGTAACATCGCTTTTGTTTTTAATAACGACCGTAATTCGTAATTAATTAATTAAATAATTAATTCGTATATAATGCTCGAAATGCTTGAAATAGTCGGCGGATAAAATATGACCAAAAGCGTTATTTTCTTCAATTCTGATTTTATTTAAAAATTGTACATTATGAAACACATTGTGCCGTGCAGTGTACTACAAAACATTACGTTTCAGCCTAGAAAAAATATAAGGCAGCAGTAACTTTACAATTCATTTAATAATTGTTATTTTAGTGGGTGGGCCAACTGAAGCGGGACGGGGCTCGTATAGGGACACGTGGTGTCAGCGCTACTTCATATCTGCCTGTCAAAAATATGACGTGTGTCAAAGTGTTTTCTCAAGGCTACAATTCTCCAAAACATTAATTAAAACTATAAAGTTAATAAAGGAGATAGTGAAACTCATTTACAATATAAGTTTATGTATTATATTTCTGTAGGTCAACCTTTTTTCTTTGCAAGATACAAATATACTAATATCTTCAAGTAAGTATGTTACTTCCAATCTGGTTTAAAAATATAAGTAAAAGGTACATAAGTGTACGAAGGAACGTTTACTTAATTTTTTATTTGCAATTAATCCCCTTCTGTGAAACAATGAATTAATTCTATGTTAGCTAACGCGGAATTAAATGTGCACGGTATTAGAAAATAAAAAGTTAATAAATGATCAATGTCTCTTCTGCGCCTTCATATAAGTGTTATGTCACTCAAATTCTATGCAACTTTTTGTAATGAAATAACAGAAATTATACGGACCTTTTTGTGCCCAACAAATACTGGAAATTCGGTTGCTTTGTACGACGCGAAAAGTAGCAACATCTTTGGAGAGAGGGGGAGCGATATACAATCGTTTCCACTCAATACACGCCAGCGTAGCGGGTTGCATATCGGTTATCCGCCTGGCGTCGGACACAGGTGCATGGCCCCTGCAGCGGATTGGAGGCGTCAACCGATATGCAACCCGCTCCGCTGGCGTGTATTGAGGGGAACGGATTGTATACAGGGTCTTCAAAAAGTCCCGGTACGGCTGATTATCTCAGCGGGAAATCATTTTAGAGAAAAATGTTTAATGCAAGACTTAGGATTTTTCCCTGGCTACCCAATGGTCATATTGGAGTTGACCTTGACCATGACTTTCAAGGTCATATCAAGGTCAAATTGATCTTTTTAAATGCGAACCCCTATTTTTGATACCGGAAATGAAAAGAGCGGGAAATTTTACATTCAAATATGTCCTCGGCCATTTTTTCATGTGATCTTTATTGTCAGCGGAGCACAGTGGGAAATTTCTTTGAATTAAAAGGACAACATTCTTAAGGCGAGAAATCCCTTTAGAATTTTCAAAGAATCGATTTTTTTACACATTTCGAAAGTATGATACCCACAGAATATACTGACCAAAGGAAAACTCGAAATATTGAATATTTGCGGAGTTATCGCATATAGTCTAGAGCGCGGGGACAGCATGCGGTCAGGTAGCGAGTCAACTTTAAACGCGATTATCTCGAAACTATGTTTTCAAAAACTGCTCGTGTTGTAGGTCAAAAGGTTATCGACCAATTTGGATGAAATTTTGGGAGGTTACTCTCACTAATATTATCGGAAGGATATACCTTTATGTTGAAAGGTAGCGTGTAAATAAATAATTTTTGGGGGGTCAAATATGTCGAAAAAATGGTTGAAAATTCGACCTTTGGAGTAAAAGGCTCCCAAATTTTCAATTTTGCACTTTTTCATCATTGTTTGAGGTATATTCTTCCCCTTAATATATGTCAGTAAACGAATGACACTCTTTAGATCTTGTTCAGATCAACAGAAAAAGAGTGACAACTGCAGCACTTTTCGACTTCGCGGAAAACAGGCGTCACAAGACCCTTCATAGCTCCGCAATTTTGTTGGTCATCCCAAAAAAACAATTTTTTTTTCAACTTGACAGTTATAATAAACTCATGTCCAAATTTGAAAATGACAGATTATTTTATCCCCTCCAAAAAAATTCCCGAAAAATACCTATTTTTCACGCTTCTAAAGGGATTTCTCACCTTATTGGCTTATTCAACTTAAACCAAATACGGTATAGGGGGTTTTTTGGATCGCTGATCACGAATCTGGAGTCAGGTTTCAAAAATTCAAGATGGCGGATCCAGTAATGCGGACGAGAGTTTCGAAAATTGACGGATTCGTGCCAAATTTGGAAAATTTTGAATTTTTGAAATCTGACTTCAGATTCGTAATCAGCGACCCAAAAAACCCACTTATACCAAATTTGGCACGAATCCGTCAATTTTCGAAAATCTCGTCCGCCTTTTTTAATCCGCCATCTTGAATTTTTGAAATTTGACTTCAGATTCGTGATCAGCGACCCAAAAAACCCCCTATACCGAATTTGGTTTAAGTTGAATAAGCCATTAAGAATGTTGTCCTTCTCTAATTCAAGGAAATTTCCCACTGTGCTCCGCTGACCATAAAGGTCACATGAAAAAAATGGTCAAGGATATATTTGAAGTGAAATTTCCTGCTCTTTTTATTTCCAGTATCAAAAATAGCGGCTCGCATTTAAAAAGATCAATTTGACCTTGATATAACCTTGAAAGTCATGGTCAAGGTCAAATCCAATATGACCGTTGGGTAGCCAGGGAAAAATCCTAAAAGTTTTGCATTAAATATTTTTCTCTAAAATGATTTCCCGCTGAGATAATCAACCATACCGGGACTTTTTACAGACCCTGTAGATAGACTGGACTACCAAGTCACCGCGCCTTAATTATGTCTCTCTATTGTATAAAAAAGTTGTTTCGATGCATCAAAAACTCACGTGGGCTGTGCGTCACTGCCGTCGCCGACACAATGTTTTCTTATTACCGCGATAAGACTGCGTGGTAAGGTGAACGGGCCGATAAACACGACGACGCACAGTGGTTCAGAACGCCGATTTAGCTTATCGAAATTCGTTATCGAAAAACTAAGGAACTTCTTTGTCAGTGAAGTCTCATTACGTGTGTAGTAGGGTTATTTATCTATAAATGTAATGTTAATTCATAAAAAAAATAAAAATTTATTTATAAAAAATATGTATAGAATCATAAACATTTTTATGAAATAATTTGAATGTTAAAGTATTTGATTCATTTATACATTTACGCATTAGTAAATGAGTAAGCGCCTCCTGAAGTTCGCTGTTTGTAGACTGCAGGCACATGACGCAAAATTGTGCTATTCTCATCATCCGGTAAGGTGTTTCTGTTGCCAATTAGTACAAAGACAAATTAGCTCATTTTGGTGCTACCACGTGGTGGCAAAATTTGTAACCAAAGGCGGTACATTTAGCCTTAAACGACAACTGTCACGAAGTAATTGGATTTTATCTTCGGGACATTTAGTGATATGTACAAGCCTTTTCTCTAGAAACTCCAGTTTCTCATCGATCTTCCTTAGTTCACATTACTTAATAATGTTGAACATAGCTTCTCTTGTGATACGCGTAGTGATAAATCTATAGTACAACCTGTGAACAAACAAAAACCTAATGTTCATATCAAAAGGGTTCGAAAACACACGGCGATTTTTTCCTTGTTAGGCGAGACCAGGGAGAGTTGATACATAAAGATGGCCCCTCGTTGGCATGGAAAATAGTCAGAACGGGGGGCCAACTTCCTGTTTCAACTCTCCCCGGTCTTCCCTACTTGGTTTTATCAATGGATTATTTAAAGAAGGGGCGGAAAGTGGCGGAAGATTTTTTTTAATATTATAAGGACCGGTTTTACCAACTGATATAAACGCGGTATAGCGCTATACTGAGAATAACCGTAAGGCTTATTGCTGGTTATTCTCAGTATAGCGTTATACCGCGTTTATACCGTGTTGGTAAAACCGGCCCTAAGTAGAATGTACATAGATTGCGTCAACGTAAACAGCTTAGCTTAACTCTGTTTAACTTATACTTAAAATCACATCGTAAACTAAAATATTAGTCAAAAATTTTCCGAAAAATACTCTTGACTTTAGAAGAGTACCTATTACGAAGTGAGAATAAACAAAATTTCTTTACGTAATATATTCAAAATAAGCTACATACCTTCATTAGAAGAATCCATGGGTGTTTTTTTAGTTTGCACTAAACACTACAGTTTAGTAATGCACAGAACACGATTTAGAAATTGTACACGCCGAGAATACAACGAGCGACTAGCACAACAGACGAATTCTGACTGAAGTGAAAGGCGCGTTTGCAGTATTAACGGCATAATTCTTCCTTTAAGGGGTAACACCACTTTGAAAGTTTCAAGAAATCAACAAATTTTTTTCGGCTCAAAATACTCTCTACGTTATACAAAATTATATACCGTTAGTTAGAAATCGATATCTAGAGTGAAAGAGCAATTTTTGAAGTGTAGAAACAGAGACGCGTACAAAAGCGCGCTAATGTCCTCGCGAAACTTTAAACGCGTTTTTCTTAAAACTGCATTTTAAAAATCGGTGGGCACTCTAGCTCCGCCATTTTTCAACCCATCGTCTTGATTCTTTTTTTTATTTTATTTGTGATATGTTTATCTAGCGAAATGCGTACGGTTTTTTTCAAAGTATTGATATTTGCGTTTTTTATACCACATTAATTAACGAAATTTGGGGCAAAATATGTACCTATCTTTCCTTTCAAATCGATGCCAGTTTGTGAAAAATACATATTTTTGAAAACGGCTACGTATTTCGCTAGCTCTTGGGCTACAGAAACTAATTCTTTTTCGTTCATTGTATTGGATTCTCCCGATAAGTCGCAAAAAAACTACTAATACGGAAGGAATCGAAGTGGTTGAAGTAGAACCTCGATTGAAAAAGCGCTATTCGGACGCGTCGGTCGGATACTTATAAGGTTTGTTCCTGCAGGAGTCAGAGACTGTCAGCGGACGTCAGGCGCATGCGCATTAAGATTCTCGCGTTCCAGCAAGAAGTACGTGACAGTCACTGATTCCAAATCCGCTGTTCCAGCAGGAGTCAGACGAGTTTGCTGACAGTCAGAAAAGTTTGCGGATTGTCAGGAAACTTTTAGTCCGACGCAGGCGTACTAGCTGCTCGTATGAATGAGGGCGGGTTTTACAAACACAGTATAAACGCGGTATAGCGCTATACTGGGAATAACCAGCACGCAAGCGTTTTACAACTATGGTATAAGGCTGGAGAAATAGATTAATCCAAAATAACTGTCCTAATTTGTTGTAGGATATTGTGTACACCCTGATCGAAGTAAAACTGCCCCCCCCCCTCTCTTAATTTGTTAATTGTTATTTGTACTGTTGAAAAACCGAATCCATTATTTCTGCTATAGATGTTGATGCTAATGTTAGAAATTTGAATGAGTAATTAATATGTAGGGTACCTATATAATAGAAACATTTTGCAAAAGTAACCAGAAGAAGAATCCGTAGCTCCGGGTGTACACCCGGGTTCACGGATTCTGAACATAATGACTTTTTAAAATGTAATTTTAAAACGTAACAGCCAATTAGCAATTAAACATCAAACTTTCATTAGCTAATGCGGCTTTTGCTCTGGTTAATGAAAGCATGATAATTAATTATTCATTGGTTAGTATATTGAAATATGACATTTTGAAAAGTCACTATGTTCAGAATCCGTGAACCCGGGTGTACATAGCAAGCCAGGTATCAGATTAAGGGCCGGTTTTACCAACACGGTATAAACGCGGTATAGCGATATACTGAGAATAACCAGCAATAAGCCTTAAGGTTACCGCACACTTGGGCGTCGCGGCGCGTCGCGTCGCGTCGGGGCGCGTCGGGTCGCGTCGGGTCGCGTTGGGGTGCGTCTAAGCCCGGCGATTATTACCTGAATGTCCATAAATTTTACGACATGCCCGGCGATGCTCGGCGATTCTTACCTGAATGTCAGTAAATTTTACATCACGGCTCGGTGACGCTCCGCGATGGATGGTGGCATCGCCCACTTTTCCGGCGGCAACCGACAGATTCGGACTTGAATGTCCGTAAATTTTATAAAATATATTATAATCAGACGGTATCTAGCAGTGCAACAAGATGTATGACCTGCAGCAGTAGTTCTAATGAGGAAATTTGCTTTTATGATAGCATTGATGTCAGAAAGAAATAGAAAGAAGAGAACGTGGATCCATCCTATCAATAAAAAACGCGCCAGTCTTGGAGAATTCGCTTGTCTAGTCGCGATATTAACCACGAGGTATTTCGATCGCGATGATAGTGAGTGGTAAGAATCGATATTCCGAATTTCGTCTATTGTGTGACGGAAAAAGACGACCCGTCTTTATGACCGTCCCGTCGGGACGCGTCGTTTGACGCCAAGGATTCGAAGGGAAGAATCCCCGTCCTCGACGCGACGCGACGCGCCGCGCCGCGCCGCTCTAGTGTGCGGTAGTACATTCATTTGTATGTATTTTATCCAGTCGGTATTTTGACGCGACGCGACGCGAAGAGCCGCTCTGGGCAAGAACCCCGTCCCTGACGCGACGCGACGCGCCGCTCTAGTGTGCGGTAGTACATTTATTTGTATGTATTTTATCCCAGTCGGTATTTTGACGCGCCGCGACGCCCTAGTGTGCGGTAACCTTTATGGTTATTCTCAGTATAGCGCTATACCGCGTTTATACCTGTTGGTAAAACCGGCCCTTACACGGTTATATCTATGGAATCTGTTATTTCTCCCCTTTACAATCTGACTTAGTATTCCATGTATAGCTGTATTTATTAAGCTGGCCACTGCGGGGATGGCTTACTCCGATCCGTCCGGCAATTAGCCTTCCATGAAGGACGTGAGATTGTAAGTATAGTCTGTTAAGTAAGAGCGTGTACGGCATTATTCATGAAGACATTATTCAACAATGTTTCTTTCGACATACATACGTTTGTTATGGTCCAAGGCAATGCACAATTTGGTTAATAATGAGTTCAATCACCACCATCGATTATTGCTTGGCATCTACGAGGCATACTATCCATCAAATTTTCGGCATATTTCCGGGGAAGTACCTTCAAAATGTGTCGAATTTCTCGGGATAGCTGCTTCACAGTGAAGACACGTTTTCGTCAAAGCTTCTGCTTGTTTATGAAAACGTGTTCACTGTGAAGTAGCTATGCTGAGAAATTCGACGCGTTTGGAAGGCACTTCCCCGCGAATACGTCGAAAAATGGGTGGATACTATGCCTCGGGGATGCCAAGTGATTGTCGATGGTGGTGATTGGACTCATTATTAACATAATTGCGCATTGCCTTGGAACATGTCAAACGTATGTACACCCGGGGATACGGTATCTGTCGCTGGCGACTTTTTTTAAACGTTATTTTTAAATGTACTAACCAATAATTAATATAATCCTCATGCTTTCATTAACGAGAGTAGACGCCACCGTAGCTAAAGGGCCATTTGCACGGTGATAGTTTTTGCGATAGTTGCTGTCATGATAGCCCGTAAATAACTCGAAAGTAACTGTCATGCTGACGCGACAGTACTCTCGCGCTATCTCGTCAAGCTAGATAGCGCGAGAGTACTGTCGCGTCAGCATGACAGTTACTTTCGGGTTATTTACATGGTGCTAGTTCATGTGATAATGGCTATCGTGACAGCAACTATCGCAGAAACTATCACCGTGCAAACGGCCCTTAATGAGCGCATGAGAATTAATTATTCATTGCTTAGTACGTTTGAAAATAACATTTTAATAAAGTCACCAGCGACAGATACCGTGTCCCCGGGTGTATGTGGAAAAACACATTGTTGATTAATTTCTTTATGAATAATGCCATACACGCTCTTACTCTAATTGTACGTTTGCAACCCTTGTTCGCCAAACCGTATTACCTTTCTATTGTTTGTACCTGAGTTTTCATCCATATTTTTGTTACACTACTAGTAGTGTATAAAACAAAATAACAATAACCTTAGTCGAAAATGAAAAGGTTAGGTTTGCTCTCTTCTAAAATTAATTACTGTCGTCACCACTAGAGTACAGTGCGTTCGGTGTTCCAACAGAAATCCCTGACTCGTCAAAGTCCGCACATGCGCACTACGTACAGATCACCAACTGTCAGGGATTAGTCACGGATTCTCTGCAGGAACAAACCTATAGTCTAAAGTTTCCCTGAAACGAGAGGGGTAGGATAGAACCACAAGCTGTGATAGAACCACAGCTTACACAGCTAGCCAACTCCCACGTCGGACCTTTAAACCTGGACGCATGCTATCTCTCTCTCGCTCGGGAAAGAATTCAGGGCCGTACTTTGTAAAATGAAACAACTACTTATAGTATCGACCCTGACTTCTCTCCCGAGCGAGTCGGAGACTACCGCAGTTCGGCCCTGATCTTTCCCGAAACAGAAAGAGACAGCACGACTCAAGGTCAACGGATCGGCATTTCTAACTTCAAAGGTGCCGCGTGGGAGTTGGCTAGCTGTGTAAGCTGTGATAGAACTGCCGTCGAGTCAAAATGCGGCAGGGCACGTATAACTGCATCCCTTCGTGACCGAAGGTCAAATTGCTTCGGCCATGTGGGACCGATTCCGAAAAAGCTCGGGTTTCCCGGTCGCGATAGCGGAACGGAATTGGACTGACCGTAATAGCGGGCCGATCGGTCTGAGACGGGTAATTAGTCCAGGAAAAAGAGGTCTGAAATACGATTTTTTAGAAACCAGGCTGTGTTTTTGTTCAAACGTTGTATTTGAACCCATAAAGCTGTGGGTGAAGTATTGCGATTTTTCCTCCAGGGGTTAGGGTTGAAAAACAATAACAAATACCCCAAAAATGGGTTATTCGAGAATAACTCGAAAACTAAGCGAGATATCGAAAAAAAATGTAAAGTAAAAATTACAGAGCTTAAAATTCTCTATAAAAAAGATCTATACAGTTTAACCCCACTCCCCACGGTTTACCCTCTGGAGCCGCGCAAACGTTAGGGGTGTAAACAAAATCGTAAAACATCGAAAATCTAACATTTTTGAATGCTCCCTTTTTTAAATCGCTTAAGAAATTCTCTACTTTTTAAATAAAATTATATATATATTTTTCACTCAATTGTTTAAAAAGCGTCAAGTAAAATAAACGATATCTCTCGATATATTGAATTATTTTATCTTTTTTGTGTTCTATAATTTTGTTAGTTAAATTCCCTGCACATTACACGTGTCATTTTTCTGTAATTGTCGTCATTTTTAAAATATCTCGGTTTTCAGAAATATTGCTTTCCCAACCTTGGTGCCTCCAGAGAACCACTGGTCGCCTTCTTCTTTCCCCCCACGACGCGGTGGTGGGTGTTAAGCCGGTCCCAGACAATGCGTGCGTTCGGCGAATATTCGCCATTCGTGATCCTTCGCGTAGTGTGTGGGAGCTCTACTGCGCCAAGCATTCGGCATTCGCCCGCTATTCGCGGTCTTGTCGGTAAAACGACGCGTAGTAAAGGATGACGAAGTAACTTCGGGCTTCTTCGCCTCCACTCCCACATGGTGTGCCCAGTTACGCATAGTTGATTTATTTGCAACCTGAGAAGGGGTCCAGGCGTCTTGCCCTTAACGAGGCACACCGCCTTGCCGTCGCGACCGGTGCCCCGTCGCGAGGCCTCTGAAATTGGAGAGCGGGATTGAGGCGCCGCACAATGGGACGAAATCTCGAAAAGCTAGCCAAAACTCGCAAAATGAAGATTTTATTTCGGGGTTTGGTTAGTGACACAGGAAGTCTGAAGTCGGTCCCAGACAATGCGTGCAGTCGGCTAATATTTGCCATTCGTGATTCTTCGCGTAGTGTGTGGGAGCTCTACTGCGCCAAACATTCGGTATTCGGTCGCTATCCACGGTCTTGTCGGTAAAACGACGCGTAGTAAAGGACGACGAAGTAACCAAACACTTTTGTGCGTTGAAATGGGTGTAGAAAAACTTATGAACCCGTGCCCTTCCATGCGCACCCCAAATGCCTACACCGATATGGGATCCCAAACATGTTGACCACAAAAACAGAAACAAAGTGGCTGATGCCTGGAAGGAGTTGGAATCATCATTTTCTAGCAGCAACGTAACTGCCGCAGATTTAAAAAAGAAGAAAGACTCACTAATGGCGATATTCTGTCAGCTTTTTAGTAAGGTCAACCCTTCGTTGCTCACGTGGGGTGTAGGCTACACCCCAGCCTCCTTTTTTTGCATGCCACGCCTAGAGTTTTTTTTTTCAAGGTTTGCACTTTTAGTACCTTTCGGGAACATTTCATTAAAGAATTTGGCACCAAAAGCGCAGGACAAAACCGATTTATCTCTTCGACAGAACGCTGCAAAGAGTTAAATAGTGATTTTTAACAGTCTGTATTAATTCAATATTTAATATTTTTCTATAAAACTTGTTCCAATTTGTTAATTGGTACTTTGTTAATAAAACGAGAGTACGACAACTATCCTCAGTCTATTATTTATACTATTTTTTTAATAAAAATCGGCAGGGAGACCTGAGCGTCTGAAAACCGAGACCTCATATACCGAGACTTCGAGTTTTGTTTTCAATTAGAAAATTACGAAATTAATTTTTTTTAATGTTGAGATCATTAGGCAATATCTCAAGCTTTAAAATAAAAAAAAAGTATTAAAAAATTTCAATTTTTCACTAAGAAAACGTTAATCTTTAACTGGGGTGTAGGGTACACCCCAGGTGAGCTTTAATGCTTCAAAAACCCACGTGAGTAACGAAGGGGGTTTCTCTGGTGCTGGGGCAGAAGACATTTACAAACCAAACTGATTTGCCTTTGAAACTATGCAGAAGTTTCTCAAACCTATATATACTCCAGGAGAAACTATGAACTCAGAGGTAAATATTTTATAATTTTTCCAATTTCTCCACTCCGAATAAATCATGGCAATACATCGACAAAGATTTTTAAGACTATATTTTAAAATTTTTAAATGATGCTTCGAATTATTGGAGTTGTGCATAAAATTTAGATACTCCACTAATATTTCTAAAAATCTAAAAGATCCAACTATTCATTTCTCAACAGTCCGGTCATCTGATTGCGGTAATGTTGATTATAAATAGTATTTCTGTAAATATTTTATAACTTAGTTTTTTGTACATTTGTAAACAAAATAGAATATCATTGGAGTCAGGGATGGGCGTCATAAGAAAAATTAATAATTGAATGACTAATAGTTAAGATTAAATTTTCATTTATCATTCAAATAATTTTGAATAACGAATAAATTTTCGTTCATCATTCCGTCATTCTTACTTGGTTGTTTCACTGGGTAGACGATCAAGGTAATTACGAAGTTCTTCCTACAGTTTATCGTGACCAGGTGCACCAGATCGACGATCACGGGAAATGACAGATTTTCCCTGCAGTTTTTCGTGTCTAGGTGCACCAGGTTAGTGAGCGCGATAGAGAGTCCGACATATATGGATCATTTTATATTATGATATATACTGAAAGAATCTACATCTCTCGTAATCAAGGGTTTCCGTGAATTGCGGTTATATGCTTTTTTTTCCTAGAGGAATGTGAATTATATCCGTATATTTCTAGACGAAAAATACGATGTTCCTTTGTGTACGTAATACGAGACGGTACGTAATACGAGACGCCGTGAGGCCCCTGAAATTGGAGAGCGGTATCGAACCCGAACGTTCGTGCATTTGCCGAAAGCACGAACATTTTCTACATACTGTAGCGTGTGGGAGGGTAGGCGAAGGCGTAGTACGATCTCCGAATGTTCGCGCATTCGCCGAATGCACGCATTGTCTGGGACCGGCTTTAGCATTTAGTCCAGGAAAAAGAGGTCGGAAATACGATTTTTTAGAAACCAGGCTGCGTTTTTGTTCAAACGTTGTATTTGAACCCATAAAGCTGTGGGTGAAGTATCGCGATTTTTCCTCCAGGGGTTAGGGTTGAAAAACAATAACAAATACCCCAAAAATGGGTTATTCGAGAATAACTCGAAAACTAAACGAGATATCGAAAAAAATGTAAAGTAAAAATTGGAGAGCTTAAAATTCTCTATAAAAAAGATCTATACAGTTTAACCCCACTCCCCACGGTTTACCCTCTGGAGCCGCGCAAACGTTAGGGGTGTAAACAAAATCGTAAAACATCGAAAATCTAACATTTTTGAATGCTCCCTTTTTTAAATCGCTTAAGAAATTCTCTACTTTTTAAATAATATATATATATTTTTCACTCAATTGTTTAAAAAGCGTCAAGTAAAATAAACGATATCTCTCGATATATTGAATTATTTTTTCTTTTTTGTGTTCTATAATTTTGTTAGTTAAATTCCCTGCACATTACACGTGTCATTTTTCTGTAATTGTCGTCATTTTTAAAATATCTCGGTTTTCAGAAATATTGCTTTCCCAACCTTGGTGCCTCCAGAGAACCACTGGTCGCCTTCTTCTTTCCCCCCACGACGCGGTGGTGGGTGTTAGGCCCGCTACCTGGGCCTCGCTGTCCTCCGTTTAAATTTCCCTAAACCTCGACTGCTTTCGCCCAGCAAAATATATGTTATGCACCATCATTATTATAAAAAAAATATTGCATTGTTTCGCCCATAAGTGAAGTTTGAATGTTTGAATATTTTTGTTTTGCATATGAAAAATAACTCCCTCGCCGTTTTCCTTTTTTTTTTATAGAAATTCAAGCATGATTAAACTATGACATATAATTTTTACAAGATGATTTGTGTGGTTGAACAGGTCGAAAGAAATTAATAAACAACTTTGCTTGCGCCGTTTTACTAACGTAACAGATAGCGGGACACGGCGGAAGCAAAGTTGTACACCTATTCATTCGAATTTTTACTTTACAAAAATAATAATATTTATTTACAATTACTTATTACTAACGAGAATACAATTTACTACATGTAATATATGTACATGTAAATCGAAATTACATCAAATTGAAGGTATTATTTCATGAACTTTTACTTAAAATTTTGTATCTATTTAGCAGAGATGATAGATAATGACGATACGATTAATATTCAATATTTGAAAGACAATTCAAACATTTTAAAATTACAAGTTCAATCACGACATATAAACCGTAAAGAATATCGCTGTTTTACTGAATATAAACTTAATTCTCTTGGCTATTCCGGGATCTTATCCCGTACTTTGAAGTTGATAAGTTTCCAGATATTTCTATATAGCTTTACGTTTTGTGCTCTTATTCTAAGTCATCTTATGTCAAAAGTTTTTCTAAGTCACCAAAACTTGGCGTAGCTGTTCTTTGGCAACGTAATTATGTACTCAAATGTGATGATATGAGACTCTCTGTATTGTGATAGCATTTTAATACGAAAAAAATATATATTTGTTGTTGAAATCGTGTATTGTCTTAGTTCGTCATCTTACTTTACCCTGTTCGTCATCTTACCCGCACAAGGGGGTAAGATGATGAAGATGACTTTTATTTCTAAATTGCATTTTTTAAGTATCACACTTGTGAAATTCAATTTTTAAAATATATAGCATCAAACTAGAGAGTTTGAAGATGATGGAGAAATTCTAGCATCGATTCAATGAACATAAAGGTCAGGAAAAATCATCAAAGTTTAACAGCGTCATCTTACCCGACCTTTCCCTAATCGAAATCCAGTTCCGTTTCCGCTTCTTCCTCGGTTTCTGAGCAAAATTCATAGTCTTTCTCTGACTTCCTGAATGTCTTCATCGCTTTCAACTTCAGAATCTGAAGTATCCAATTGGGAGCTGGTTGCAAAGTCTTGTTCGGCCTCTTCTAACATTTCGTTTGTGACTTCGATTGGTTTATTCAAGCAGCTCTCCTCATCCTTACAGTATTTGCAAAGTTGAGTGCAATGAAGACCACCTTTTTTGCATACACACACAGCTGTAGTACATTTTGTCTTTGCACATCTGCAAGAGATCTGAAAATTATTTTTATAGGATATTATGTGGTTGTCACTATATGAAATTATTATATGACGACTTTCTTATTTATTTTACTCAATGAGTGGCGTAAATTCTCGTCACTTTTCTCGCTAAACGTTTTGAAATCTAAGCAAGATAGCAGAATTTTTGTAATAACTTTTTTTCCAGTTTTCATGTGAAAGAACAGAGAAGGTTATTGTAAATTTTCCTTCATACGTTCATTTTTCGAGGCTATGTTTGAAAAAGTTATCATGTACATTAGAGCTAAAGCATTGGTTATAAACATTTCTTCCATCTCGCTTAGATTTGAAGATATTACACATTAACTGACTGACTCTCCTAAGCGCATTATCTGGGTGTATCTTTTTGCTAGGAAATTCTACTTTAATTGCTAACTTTTCTCTTCTTACAAAAATTCAGATTTTAAAATAAAACATTTTTATTATCATAATAAGATTTTCTAAGAACATAAGGAAAAATATAAATATGTGTGATTGAGGTAAAAATATTCCTTGGAAGTTGATTTACCCTGGCTAACAAGTTGTCGGGAGCAGGTTTTAGTTCCGATTTTTTAGGGATCAAAATTATATTCTCTCCTCCAGCCCGTTCCCATCCCCAGTCTTGGGGGTCTAAAACATTCCCCAGCCATTGCTGAATTTGGAAGTATACTCTTTTTGTATGCTGCTCAAGTGCTGATTTCGTGGGTGGTAAGGAAGAAAGGATGTCTTGTTTCGCACCTACTACCGACGGGATAAAGATTTCGTATCTCAGTTCATTGATTGGCAGCTTCGTTCGCTCATCCGTGACATACAGATGTTTCATAACATTCTCAGACACAGGGTAAAGATCATCAATAGTCATATTGCGGCGATGAAATGCTGATACTGATTCTTGAAGAGCTTAATTCTTTTGCAATAATGAGATGATGGATTTTTTTCTTTTTTTGTATATAGCACTTGTGGAATCGCAGCCAACGAAAGCGTGAGCGAATAAGATGAACGATTTCAAATTCTTATGGTTCCATATCGAATACAGTATTCTCCCCTTTTTCCCGAAAGAGGTAATTTTGTAAAAATCCATATTTTGTTCTTCAGGAGTAAGACCTATAAGTAGAACCAAAAGATCAACATCATTACCGACAACTACAATTGGTTGCTCATTGACGCTTCGACTTTGCATTTCAATAGCGGTGCGGACTATCAATCCATTAGCATCTTCGTCAGCAATGTTTGTTTGAATATGTTTATTCTTCAAATAATCTGATAGCAATTTAACAAATTTAAATTTGTTCGCAATGTTTGACAGGAACTTGGCTTGGGTTACAGTCACCATTTTGTCTTCTCCTATATCAACGTCAGCTGCCATGGCTTTTTCTTTACGACGTAATCTTTCGTAGGACTTGACTCCAATCACTTTTATAGCCATCGAATATTACTGTTGCAGCAGCTCATTAAATAATACCTACCTTTAATTTAATTTAATTTCGATTTGTGCATATGCAAAAAAGGTGGTCTTCATTGCACTCAACTTTGCAAATACTGTAAGGATGAGGAGAGCTGCTTGAATAAACCAATCGAAGTCACAAACGAAATGTTAGAAGAGGCCGATCAAGACTTTGCAACCAGCTCCCAGTTGGATACTTCAGATTCTGAAGTTGAAAGCGATGAAAACATTCAGGAAGTCAGAGAAAGACTATGAATTTTGCTCAGAAACCGAGGAAGAAGCGGAAACGGAACTGGATTTCGATTAGGGAAAGGTCGGGTAAGATGACGATGTTAAACTTTGATGATTTTTCCTGACCTTTATGTTCATTGAATCGATGCTAGAATTTCTCCATCATCTTCAAACTCTCTAGTTTGATGCTATATATTTTAAAAATTGAATTTCACAAGTCTGATACTTAAAAAATGCAATTTAGAAATAAAAGTCATCTTCATCATCTTACCCCCTTGTGCGGGTAAGATGACGAACAGGGTAAAGTAAGATGACGAACTAAGACAATACACGATTTCAACAACAAATATATATTTTTTTCGTATTAAAATGCTATCACAATACAGAGAGTCTCATATCATCACATTTGAGTACATAATTACATTGCCAAAGAACAGCTACGCCAAGTTTTGGTGACTTAGAAAAACTTTTGACATAAGATGACTTAGAATAAGAGCACAAAACGTAAAGCTATATAGAAATATCTGGAAACTTATCAACTTCAAAGTACGGGATAAGATCCCGGAATAGCCAAGAGAATTAAGTTTATATTCAGTAAAACAGCGATATTCTTTACGTTTTATATGTCGTGATTGAACTTGTAATTTTAAAATGTTTGAATTGTCTTTCAAATATTGAATATTAATCGTATCGTCATTATCTATCATCTCTGCTAAATAGATACAAAATTTTAAGTAAAAGTTCATGAAATAATACCTTCAATTTGATGTAATTTCGATTTACATGTACATATATTACATGTAGTAAATTGTATTCTCGTTAGTAATAAGTAATTGTAAATAAATACTATTATTTTTGTAAAGTAAAAATTCGAATGAATAGGTGTACAACTTTGCTTCCGCCGTGTCCCGCTATCTGTTACGTTAGTAAAACGGCGCAAGCAAAGTTGTTTATTAATTTCTTTCGACCTGTTCAACCACACAAATCATCTTGTAAAAATTATATGTCATAGTTTAATCATGCTTGAATTTCTATAAAAAAAAAAGGAAAACGGCGAGGGAGTTATTTTTCATATGCAAAACAAAAATATTCAAACATTCAAACTTCACTTATGGGCGAAACAATGCAATATTTTTTTTATAATAATGATGGTGCATAACATATATTTTGCTGGGCGAAAGCAGTCGAGGTTTAGGGAAATTTAAACGGAGGACAGCGAGGCCCAGGTAGCGGGCCTAACACCCACCACCGCGTCGTGGGGGGAAAGAAGAAGGCGACCAGTGGTTCTCTGGAGGCACCAAGGTTGGGAAAGCAATATTTCTGAAAACCGAGATATTTTAAAAATGACGACAATTACAGAAAAATGACACGTGTAATGTGCAGGGAATTTAACTAACAAAATTATAGAACACAAAAAAGAAAAAATAATTCAATATATCGAGAGATATCGTTTATTTTACTTGACGCTTTTTAAACAATTGAGTGAAAAATATATATATATTATTTAAAAAGTAGAGAATTTCTTAAGCGATTTAAAAAAGGGAGCATTCAAAAATGTTAGATTTTCGATGTTTTACGATTTTGTTTACACCCCTAACGTTTGCGCGGCTCCAGAGGGTAAACCGTGGGGAGTGGGGTTAAACTGTATAGATCTTTTTTATAGAGAATTTTAAGCTCTCCAATTTTTACTTTACATTTTTTTCGATATCTCGTTTAGTTTTCGAGTTATTCTCGAATAACCCATTTTTGGGGTATTTGTTATTGTTTTTCAACCCTAACCCCTGGAGGAAAAATCGCGATACTTCACCCACAGCTTTATGGGTTCAAATACAACGTTTGAACAAAAACGCAGCCTGGTTTCTAAAAAATCGTATTTCCGACCTCTTTTTCCTGGACTAAATGCTAAAGCCGGTCCCAGACAATGCGTGCATTCGGCGAATGCGCGAACATTCGGAGATCGTACTACGCCTTCGCCTACCCTCCCACACGCTACAGTATGTAGAAAATGTTCGTGCTTTCGGCAAATGCACGAACGTTCGGGTTCGATACCGCTCTCCAATTTCAGGGGCCTCACGGCGTCTCGTATTACGTACCGTCTCGTATTACGTACACAAAGGAACATCGTATTTTTCGTCTAGAAATATACGGATATAATTCACATTCCTCTAGGAAAAAAAAGCATATAACCGCAATTCACGGAAACCCTTGATTACGAGAGATGTAGATTCTTTCAGTATATATCATAATATAAAATGATCCATATATGTCGGACTCTCTATCGCGCTCACTAACCTGGTGCACCTAGACACGAAAAACTGCAGGGAAAATCTGTCATTTCCCGTGATCGTCGATCTGGTGCACCTGGTCACGATAAACTGTAGGAAGAACTTCGTAATTACCTTGATCGTCTACCCAGTGAAACAACCAAGTAAGAATGACGGAATGATGAACGAAAATTTATTCGTTATTCAAAATTATTTGAATGATAAATGAAAATTTAATCTTAACTATTAGTCATTCAATTATTAATTTTTCTTATGACGCCCATCCCTGACTCCAATGATATTCTATTTTGTTTACAAATGTACAAAAAACTAAGTTATAAAATATTTACAGAAATACTATTTATAATCAACATTACCGCAATCAGATGACCGGACTGTTGAGAAATGAATAGTTGGATCTTTTAGATTTTTAGAAATATTAGTGGAGTATCTAAATTTTATGCACAACTCCAATAATTCGAAGCATCATTTAAAAATTTTAAAATATAGTCTTAAAAATCTTTGTCGATGTATTGCCATGATTTATTCGGAGTGGAGAAATTGGAAAAATTATAAAATATTTACCTCTGAGTTCATAGTTTCTCCTGGAGTATATATAGGTTTGAGAAACTTCTGCATAGTTTCAAAGGCAAACCAGTTTGGTTTGTAAATGTCTTCTGCCCCAGCACCAGAGAAACCCCCTTCGTTACTCACGTGGGTTTTTGAAGCATTAAAGCTCACCTGGGGTGTACCCTACACCCCAGTTAAAGATTAACGTTTTCTTAGTGAAAAATTGAAATTTTTTAATACTTTTTTTTTATTTTAAAGCTTGAGATATTGCCTAATGATCTCAACATTAAAAAAAATTAATTTCGTAATTTTCTAATTGAAAACAAAACTCGAAGTCTCGGTATATGAGGTCTCGGTTTTCAGACGCTCAGGTCTCCCTGCCGATTTTTATTAAAAAAATAGTATAAATAATAGACTGAGGATAGTTGTCGTACTCTCGTTTTATTAACAAAGTACCAATTAACAAATTGGAACAAGTTTTATAGAAAAATATTAAATATTGAATTAATACAGACTGTTAAAAATCACTATTTAACTCTTTGCAGCGTTCTGTCGAAGAGATAAATCGGTTTTGTCCTGCGCTTTTGGTGCCAAATTCTTTAATGAAATGTTCCCGAAAGGTACTAAAAGTGCAAACCTTGAAAAAAAAAACTCTAGGCGTGGCATGCAAAAAAAGGAGGCTGGGGTGTAGCCTACACCCCACGTGAGCAACGAAGGGTTGACCTTACTAAAAAGCTGACAGAATATCGCCATTAGTGAGTCTTTCTTCTTTTTTAAATCTGCGGCAGTTACGTTGCTGCTAGAAAATGATGATTCCAACTCCTTCCAGGCATCAGCCACTTTGTTTCTGTTTTTGTGGTCAACATGTTTGGGATCCCATATCGGTGTAGGCATTTGGGGTGCGCATGGAAGGGCACGGGTTCATAAGTTTTTCTACACCCATTTCAACGCACGAAAGTGTTTGGTTACTTCGTCGTCCTTTACTACGCGTCGTTTTACCGACAAGGCCGTGGATAGCGACCGAATACCGAATGTTTGGCGCAGTAGAGCTCCCACACACTACGCGAAGAATCACGAATGGCAAATATTAGCCGACTGCACGCTTTGTCTGGGACCGACTTCAGACTTCCTGTGTCACTAACCAAACCCCGAAATAAAATCTTCATTTTGCGAGTTTTGGCTAGCTTTTCGAGATTTCGTCCCATTGTGCGGCGCCTCAATCCCGCTCTCCAATTTCAGAGGCCTCGCGACGGGGCACCGGTCGCGACGGCAAGGCGGTGTGCCTCGTTAAGGGCAAGACGCCTGGACCCCTTCTCAGGTTGCAAATAAATCAACTATGCGTAACTGGGCACACCATGTGGGAGTGGAGGCGAAGAAGCCCGATGTTACTTCGTCATCCTTTACTACGCGTCGTTTTACCGACAAGACCGCGAATAGCGGGCGAATGCCGAATGCTTGGCGCAGTAGAGCTCCCACACACTACGCGAAGGATCACGAATGGCGAATATTCGCCGGACGCACGCATTGTCTGGGACCGGCTTAACGGTTCACCCCGAAGGACGCAGTACCTATGACTAGTGTGTGTATACGGTTACACAACAATTGTTCTAACTTAAACTTGGACTGAGTTATCGTGCCCACCGCACGATCATCGATTTTCGCAGCGCTCCGGTAAATCGCCTTTCAAGCCGCCATTTTTATAAATAAAAAAAATACAAACAAAATTTGTTGTTGTTTAATAGTAGTATAATACCTTACTGTATTTTAATTTGGATAAAAACGTTTCAATTCTTCAAACAAAATTCTTGAAGAACCGTAATTTTTAGGTGGGTCAAAGTGGTGTAACCCCTTAATATGTGAAGGGGGGTGTCCCATTGTCGTAGAGTAACAAAAGTAATATTTATCATGAATTTTTTGATTTTTACTTATGGCCAATATTTAGAGTCAAATACCCCACTGTGCGACGACTTGAGTCATGCTTATTTATAAGTTCCCACTATGAATACGGGCATACGCAAACTTCTACGAGTTAAGAAAAAGGACAGCACTCTCTCTTGTTGATCGAATCGATTTCGATTTTCCAATGACCTCACATAATCGGTCAATAACCAATCGCATAGCATCTGTTTCTTTCTGAAATATCTGCGAAATACCAATTTAAGCTTAAATGGTAAAAATACACAAATAAACATTATGTTTCCAGATCCTCAACAGACGTGAGTAATCAAGTAAATCACCGGGGAGCGACACTGGAAGAAAATTAGCAGTGCCAAAATCTATACCGCGATGCAAGAAACTCTCTGCACAGAATCTATAAACCAATCCTAGCACGAACATTCTACGTTATTTCTGCAGTAACTAATTGTCTGATCGGTACCTACATCGACTCTTATACCTGCCTTCACTTAAAGTATCCTAGAAAGAAGTTGCTTTATTATTTCTTCCACTTTTATTTTATTACTTCAATGAATGTAGAAAATCGAGTAATGAATGCAAATAGGTACTTGTAAGACTTTTAACTTTATTGTACACCGAGAGTAGTTTCGTTGATGTAACTAAATACGCAGTCACGATAAACCGAATATTTATTTTTATGAAATAAATTTCCCTTCATTGAATGAAAATTCACTATATTGAATGAGAAACGTATTATTTCGATTGTACGTTTATGTGAAAAAACTAAGTTATTATATCGTCGACCCATAGCTCTAGTTTAGTTAAATTAACCAAACTTTTCTATTAATGAAGAAACTTAATAAATCTAACAAAGTTTTGTTGTGAAATTGAAATAAACGTTTTCTTATGTTTTAACTTTTAAACGTTATAATTTGTTGAGTAGTAGTAAAATCATAACAGTTACTGTCATTTTTATTGACAGAGAAAAGTATTATATTTTTTTAAACCTGCAAAATGGCACGTCCAATATGATCGAGTTACCTGCGGCACAAGCGTAGCCGTAAATACAACAGCTATTAGCTGAGAATACGAAAGACCCACTTGTGCCATTGCAGGGTTAAAGTTCGAATACCGTAATATCCTCAAGTTACAAGTGGCACGTTGAATGAAGAAAACAATCGAACGCATAAGGTCACTCAGGGTCCCATACGAATCAACCACTGCTATAATAATTAGAAAAGAGGGCATGCACAGATTACGTTAGAGTTTTAGAGTAGAGGTGCCAAACAATTTCTTATGAAGTCTTACAAGAAGAAGCAGAGATATGAGTATAATCCAAATCTAAGTGGTTAATATAAAAGGCATTTATATATATTACATAAATTATAACACATTATGTTCAGATTATTCGATTATAAAAATTATAATACATGTATTACTTTATACTTAAACTTCATGTAACATCATACAGAAATATACAGGGTGACTGGTACCGCGACGTATTCCTTTGGATAGGTGTTAGTAGAGACAATTTGCAGTCGATTGAACCACAATATGCATAATCCACTTGTTGATAAATTTCGAGATATTTTAATTTTTGTGTTTTCTTAGAAATGGACTATCTTTTACTAGTCATTTTTTGCCTCTACCGTTAATACACATAGTAGTTCATGCTACGTAACAAAAATTATGTTAAATAGTTTTATATGACAAAAATACAGCAGGTAAAACCTAAAACACAAAAATTAAAATATCTTGAAAACTATCAACAAGTGGATTATGCATATTGTGGTTCAATCGACTGCAAATTGTCTCTACTACCACCTCTTCAAAAGAATACGTCGCGGTACCAGTCACCCTGTATATGGGAATTCCATATCAACTTGAATAATGCCGTCGACCTTTGAGTCACAGATTTTGTTGTACTTTTTTTTTTTATGTAATACTTAACTATTTATAATAAATTCTCAAATTTCTTTTTAATCCAACATTGTGTTCTTGTCCCCCCTATCATGTATTGAAATTTCCCATATTTACAAATCTTGTGAAATTTATTCCTAATTCTCTCCTACTACATGAACTGTAAGAAAACAATTCCTTATACAAGAAATGCTCTTTGTAACCTTAACTTGAGTCACGAAGATCTCCACGAGAATTACGGGGTTACGGCTAAGTACCGGAATTAAAAGGGAAACCGAGGTTATCACGGAAAATTATCTATTCATCACACACTTTCACTTTTACGTTTCGGCGGTTTACTCTTTACATACACATATCGGGATTGCAAATACAATGACCAGGCCTTATCGGGTGCGGTTGTAAGACTTTATTTGATTGGCGATTCCTTACTTTCAGGTTATAGATAATTTGTGAAGCTTATCCCTTTGCCTTTCGTTGCTCTTTGCTGCTCAGGTTCTTTTCTCTCGGACAACTCTATTTCTGATAAGACGATTATCGGCAAGATAACGTGCCGCTACAATTCCGTTCGGAAGTCTCTCTCCTTTTTACACTATTACTGACCGATTGACTGACTGTGAGGAAAAGAATTCCGATATTTTTATTCTATTTAAGCGGAGGGGCCGATTCCTATCCCTCCTCTAACATACTCGGGCTGCACTATCGACTACTTCCTAAAATTGCTTATTCTAGACAAAGTCCAATGGGCATGTTCACAACTTTTTGTACAACTGTTTAAAGTGCATGAATCGGAAGATTAGGGTATTAAAGTAATGTAGGTAAAAAATAGGTCATTAAAAAAATGTTTTTCCATTATTTTTGAGATGTTAAAAAAGGCATTCGTTTTAAAGCGTCGCACTTTCACCGCCATTTTAACTGACCAATCAGAGTCGGGCAACAGATTCCCCACCATTCACAAACCCGAGTTTGGGCCCTTGCCAATGGCTTTAGTGACGTCACTAAGGATTTCGTTTGAATCGAAGTCAAACTTTAAACATTAAAAAAAAGAAACTAGTGCTCAGAAAAAAAACAAACACATCTTATTAATAAGCACAAAAAGTATTAACGAATGAGCGAAAAAAAAAAAACGTGAACATGCCCATTTCGGATTTTTTCCTTATTACGAGCGTTTGTTTAGCGGTGAGCCGCTTCCTGTTCCTTATTACAGGGACTTAGCCTGTCGCTTGCTCGCCACTGCGGCTTCAGAAGGTCTTTTTTCATTTGATTACAACCCCTTCTTGTTATAGAAAGTGGTTTACATTATCGAATAAAATAGTTTTTATTTTTTTTCATAGTTTTACATTATTTCCTTCCTCATTGAAGTGAACCAATATTATTTGTAAGAACAGTGGGAAACATCGTTAGACCCGATGGTTGTACCTAGCGTGAAAAATTGGATTGGATTCTTTTTTCGGTTTTTCCAACATTGTTACCGAGGGTTACCCTATAAGGGATTTTGTAGCCATATGGTTACAACGAAACTTTAGGTATCCTACAACATTTTTTATGAATTGTACACCTATATGTTGACATTTGGTAACAACTACAAACTTGACTTTTTTATTAACAATTGCTTTAATATATTTTAATATATGCATATAAACAAGATTTGTAGGGATTTTTTTATGCGTAGTAAGAAAACCGTATTTTTAAATTGAAATATAATAGCGTGAACCTTAAGGTACGTTTAGACCGGGATACAAAATGTTGGCAACATGTTGGCAACACGTTTATGGCTGTTAGCAACATCGCTGTTGGCAACATCAACATCGCTGTTGGCAACATCAACATTGAGTGTTGCCAACACGATGTCGCTGTTGGCAACATACTGTTGGATACATCGACTTGTATCCGGATACATGCGATCAGAACCAGTTGAGCGTTCAAACGAAACGGAGTCTTGATGTTAAAAAATGGAACCGTCTATTGCTGCTGGTGTTAGTCCTGCTTTCATCATAATAGCCTCCCAGAAGCGAAAAAGAAGGTGGAGGCAGCGACAGTTTTTACAAAACGGGACAAGCTATGGTGACAATTTAAGGGGGTATTACTGTCTAGACGCTTCAAAAATTCGATTTTTTTTTCTTGCATTTTCTTATAATTTGGGAGTTTGAGAATGTGTCTCAAAAATACTAATTTGAAATTCGTAGAACTATAGTTACAGAGGCTGCGGTGCGTTGGGGCGCAGCAGGTAGTCATCAACTTTAAACGCGTTTTTCTCGAAACGACATTTTTCAAGTCGGGCGCACGTTTTTCTCAAAAACTATTGGACCGATTGACTTCTGGTTTTGCACACATTTCGAGGGAACCTTCACCTATGGTCTGAACTAGAATAATACCGATAGCTTGAATATTTTAGCCCTGCTCTCATGTTTTAGTTGACAATTTTTCGGGAAAATTAAACTTTAATCTTCAAACAGCTGCGATTGCGATAAAAAATTTCGTACCTACTTAGTTCTAGTTCAGACGATAACTACATTCATATAGATTAAAAAAAAATGTGTTCTTCTCTCTCAGACGATTAGGACCGCCACAATATGGTCGCCCAATTGGACGAGCGTCTCACGCCACGATTTGCATAACAGCGCATAACTTGTACAGATTCCAATAAAATGTTTTATTAAAATTTGTATTGTTAGTTGAAACATGTCTTATTATGCGTCAAAAACCCCGGCACTCTGTAGGTTTGATAGTTTTCGCAAAATTAATTCCTAAAAATTACATTAAAAACAAGCGTCTAGACAGTAATACCCCCTTAATGGCGGAGTTACTTGTCATTAAGTGTTTCCTAATTGGCCATCAACTGCATCAGTCATGTATTGAATTCATTTCTCCCCTTTACAAAGCTCATTTAATATTCAAAGTATAGCGGTATCTATTACAACGGGTATTTTTTTGTGGTAAGGGGTTCATTACGACTCGTCCGGCAATTAACCCTTCAGGTAGCCTAGATTCGCCGAAACATACCCCCGGCGAGGCGGGCGATATGGGACAGGTCAGAATGAGTCATTTTCTGCAGTGCCCGCGGTAATAGATACCGCTATATTTCGAAGCTCCTTTGACGCGGTTCAAATTTACCGACAGAAGCCTAAACGTGGCTTGATATTCGCACGTGCCACTTGGCAGCCGTATGCGCGAAATCACGCATCGGGAGAGTGCCTCTGCCGAGAGAAATAATTACGTGCCTTTCTTTTCAATCTAGAAAGAACATACACATGTAGTGAGAGAGTACTGCTTTGTAAAATGAGAAATACGATACGCCGTCCGATCTGCCATGTGAACACTGTGCGGCCCGTATAATGTGGCATTCAATGAAAAATTTAGGCAAGAAATATGTTATTTATGATCGATACTATTAAAAGGTTTCAATCGACCTTCTGAAATTCTGTCCCTCGTGCGACGGAACATTATCGTATGTAGGTAGGTAGGTATAGGTAGGTAGGTAGGTAGGTAGGTAGGTAGGTAGCTAGGTATATATAGGTAGGTAGGTAGGTAGATTCTAGTCCAGAGAGAGCGATGTTTCCGATGTTTCCCATTTCAAATGGGAAACTCGGATACAAGCAACAGGCAACAGCTTTCTTTGATGTCATGCCGCCCGCAGTTTACGAGTAGCAATTAAATTGTCGCTAGTTGACGGGATACTCGTGTTGCCAACATGTTGCCAACATTTTGTATCCCGGTTTGTACCTACATTCGGATAGTGGCTGTTGCCGAGTATCCGTCGGCGAGTTGCAAGTCGGCGGGATACATGTTGACAACACCGGATTATCGTGTTGCCAACACCGGATTATCGTGTTGCCAACATATTTGTATCCCGGTATAGACTTACCTTTACAGGGTTAAACCCAGCTTGGAATATTCCAAAAAATTGAAACTTTTATTTCATTCGATAATGTAAACCACTTTCTATAACAAGAAGGGGTTGTAATCGAATGAAAAAAGAGTTAATAAAGAAAAAAAAAACCAACAAGAATTGAACCAACGACATCGAGACTCCCAGCCCGGCAACTTGGCCGTTGCGCTATCGATACAGAGTATACAGAGGCGATAGTAGACAAGGAAACTTGAACTACGAGAGAGATGCATACAAATCCAATGTAAAGGGTGGATTCACGCCGAGAAGCCTCGACAATACCCGAAAAGCACCGACATTTGATCCGTCGAACGATAGACGGAATTCGGAAGTAAGGCCTAACTCACACGGTGCGACTTCACTGCGACAAAACTGTCGCACGCTGTCGCAACAATCGACGACATTCCTGCGACTGTTTTGCCGCACTGCTTTCGCACCGTGTGAGCAGATGCGCGACAAACTAAGCGCGGTCTCTCACGGGTCGGTATGCTTCGAGCAGAAACCACGCTCGGTTTCTGTGCAGCATACCGACTGGTTGTTGCTCTAGGTATACATTTTGTATCGATGCTCGTACACGGGTCGGCGTGGCATAGGCGCGAAGCGGTTTGTACTCGGTATGTTGCGTGCAACATCACCAATCAGTCGCGTCTCGACATTTGCAGGCTGTAAGCATCTAGGCAGTCGGGCTTTCCCGGTCGAACCTCCCGTTGGGGTGTACCAAGGACGGTCTACACTCCCTCACACACACATGTTTGTATTTTGTCTGCTTATCAATGGCTTAACGAGTCTGACTAGTTTTAGAAAAGAATTTTTTGACATTCTATACATTGCCTTAAACTTATCACTTTCACTCAATTCTCCTGCTGCTATAAATAGTCTACCATATTTGCGTTCAATGTATGAATGGACCCAAAATATCTTTTTTCTTTGATTTCTTAAATAATTATAAATTGCAATAATATCTTCATCATTCGAATCACTAGACGTAGACATGTTTCCTACTACTTTCCGCCGCGGAATAGCACGAAATGAAATGCGCCGGCAAGCGTTGCGCCGCCAGCATACCAAGGCCGTAAGCGAGGCTGGCCAGTAAGGAATCGGTACGGCACATTTACCGTATACTTATTGCGCAGAAACCACACCGACCCGTGAGAGACCGCGCTAACGCAACGACACCGCCGCTGTAGATGTCATACAAACAAGCGCGAGGTACGTGTCGCGCTGCTGTTGCAAGGAAGTCGCACCGTGTAAATGCTTCGCTGCGTCTCCATGATGATGATTTGCCGCGTGCGACCTACTCTCGACCGAGTGCGACCGAGTGCGACAGTTTTGTCGCACTGCAGGGCAGCTTCTCCCCACTCTTCTGTCGCTAGCGACACGTCCTGGAGTTGAATTTTATTTAACTTTTCCCTCCTGTCGCTGCGACAGTCGCCATATTAAATATTTACCTATTTCAAGGCTTCGTTTACTGGGCGAATAGATCGCTACTCGCGGCGAATTCTATCCCCTTCTCTACCAGGTATAAACAGCTATACCTGAAAATATCCATATATGGATACCCGGGTAGAGAAGGGAGGGAAGGGAAGCGCCGTGAAATATCAGTCATTTTCGCCTTTTTCATTCATTTTCGCCTTTTTCAAACTGATGAACGCAACGTGAAATGAGCCGTGTACATGTTTTGTTTTGAGAAATGGGCATTCGTGAGGAAAAATAGTATATATCATTCGGCGGAAATCCTCTAATTTTTAAGACTTTGTGTAGATCGTAGCCTCCTCCCTAAACCATGCCTCGTGTTACGACCTAATTAAACACAGTCTGAAAAAATCTCGAATCTCCGCCTTATGATATAAGATACTATTTCGTGTGAGAAAATTCATTTCGTTGACGAGATCTATCTTGGAAAGGATTTTCGAATCGTTAACGGAAGTGATCGACGAAACTTTACATCCATTAACGAATTACATTCCGTCCACGATAAACATTTCTCACGGCGCTTCGCTTCACGGCGCTTCGGTTCGCGGCGCGTCGCTTCGCTGCGCTTCCAGTCGCACAAGTGTGCTTATCCTAGGTCGCGGCGCTTCGCTCAAGTGTGCGTTACCTCGTAAGAATCAATGGAAATATAAAAGGTAGCTTCTCGCGCTTCGCGGCGCGTCGCTTCGCCTAGATGTGCTTTGGCCTTAAATCGGCCCGTCGAGAACGAGCATCTGGCATTCTTAACCGTTGAATGCAGAACTCAGGAAACCGTTAGCAATGGCACCCTCGCCCTTTGGATTCGAGCCTCAGAAAGTGCCCGGCGTTATCGTCCGACATTCCTCCTTCAGCCAATCAGAGTGCATGACGTCAACTCACGCTATCCCCTTCGTCGACCAAATGCCGCTACGTTCTAGCTTATAAGACGAAACCAACAGTATCTTCACGAGTATACTATCAACATCATCGCATTGACCAGTTCAGTCAGCCGGCTATACAACATCAATCCTGCACCGAGGCAGTCCAAGCGTAAGCATACAACGAAGCGCGGTCTCTCACGAGTCGGTGTGGTTTCGGGGCGCAGTAAGTATACCTACGAGATAAATGTTACCGATTCTTTACTAGCCAGCCTCGCTCATAGGCCTTTTACGTACTTTCACAAGCGTAGCTTTTCTTTGTGTTACACATGTACGTAGAGAGAATTTACACCCCAGTTTCGCCAAGAAACCCAGTTTGGCGACGCTGTTTTCCGTATACATACAATACACATTCATACTTGAAATAATGTGCATATGGGCTCTACGCAATAGGCCTATAGCCTCGGTATGCTGGCGACGCGACGCACACTGATCGAAACGCTAGACTTAGCACCAGCTTTAGAATTCTGCATAGAATAATAGTACTACAACCGTAGAATTTAGTATAGGCAGTTTTTTAGGTCGCTGTTCACGAATTTGAAATCAGATTTCACAAATTCAAGATTTTATAAAATCAATGAGAAGTTATAAAATCGACGGATTCATGCCAAATTCTGTATAGGGGGGTTTTTTTGGTCGCTGATCACGAATTTTTGAAATTTGACTTCAGATTCGTGATCAGGAGGCAAAATTGCTACGGCTAACATATCGCATGAAAAGTAGGGGAGACTGTCCTAAAACGACATACCCAAACTATTTTAAGTAAAAAGTCCAAAAAATAAAATGAAATAATGTCTAGAATACCATCAAGTACTTTATTGAAATATGTAATATCAAGTGGCCACAGAGTCTTATTTATACACAAAAATGCTTACCTAGAAAAAATGTTGATTTTACCAAAGTAACGATTTTCAGCAAGTAACAAGTATATCGGATAAAATGACATACCACATACAAATGCAAATTAATTTGCAATAAGCGCAACATAAAAGTTATTTCTACTTTTAAAATAAACAAAAAACATTATTTAATATATGAAAAGCTTCTTGGCATAAAAATTATGGTAATTAACATATTTTAACCCTGGCAAATCTCACAAGAGAATTGTTTGATTCGCTTGCTTACACCTGCTTACACTTACTTAAGGTACGTACAAACCGGCCAACAAAGTGTTGGCAACATGTTGGCAACACGTTGGCAACAGGTTGGCAACAGGCGGAACAAGTTGGCAACATAGATGTTGCCAACATCAACTCGTATCTGGATACAGTATTACAACGAGCTTTGACAAAAGTATATTTATTTTACAGTTTCAAGATATTAATTTTCATGAAACTCGTACAATCAAATAGGTCGGTTTTGAACGTATAAAATGAAGTGAAAAAACTGTTTTCATGAGAAAAATGTATATTTTATTAGCATGGGGTCCACTGGACCTCGTGTGACCACTATGGATTAATAAATTATTAATAAATTGTCTGTCGTATATTCGCTCAAATGCTCTTCGCATTTCGTCCGTAGACCGGCGTGAGGGAGAAATTCGACACTCCTCGGGCCTTTAAAGCCATAAATTAGATCCGGGAAAGTTCCTCATTACCACAGGGTCGAAGAGCGACCAGTTAGTTTGAAAACTTGAGAGTGACCGGAACAGCTCGCAAATAAAGTTAATGCATTGTTTGTCTTCCCTTACCAATTGGTATAATTTTATTTATCCTAAACCCACCACGCAAGATTAATTTGGCGCGTAGTCCGTCGCGCAAAGACGGAACATTGTTTATTAGAATAGATATTGCGGGAAACGGCTTATTTCGATTCGTCCGTTAATTAACCTTTTCCGGAAAGGGTGTGCGACGGAAAACAGACTCTAGTCTTTATGACTGTCCCGTCGTTTGACGGAAAGGATCGGAAGCGTTGAACCCCGTCCGCGACGGTCCCTGCCACATGTGGTCCCTGCCGGGCCGTGTCAAGTGGGCGGTAGTATATTTATTTGTATGTACTAGCTTTGCTCCCCAACCCCCGGGGGGTAAGTACCTGGCTCCGCGCATCGGGTCCCAAGGTCGCCGGGGTTTTCGGCGACACGGTTTTATCCACGCATTTATTAAAAAACTATTTTATATAATAATATATAATAATAAAAAAGGAGAAGGAAAGGATTTGATCCAGTCAGTATTTTGACATGCCGTGCCGATGACGCGATTAACCACTTTCGTGCGTGGGTCGGAAAATTTACCGTCGCCGCGGCGACGATCCTGTCAAGAAATTTGCGTAGCGGCGGCGACGGCGGGAGTAGCTGAGCAGGCGAGGAATCCAATAAAAATTATATTATAGTCGCGGAGAGTTATTTATGATCGATGTGCTATTAAAAGTATTAAAAGAGGTATGAATCGACTTTCTGAAATTCCGTCCCTTTTGCGTGGATGTTGCGAGGATGTTGTCAACTTTTCCCATTTGAAATGGGAAACACGGATACCAGCAACAGGCGACCATTCTCTTTGATGTCATGCCGCCCGCTGTTGCTAGTCGACGGGAGACACGTGGGGATGAACGTGTTGCCAACATGTTGCCAACATTTGTTGGCTGGTCTGTACTGCTACGCTGTCGACGAGTATCCACCGACGAGTTGCCAACATGTTGCCAACACCGATATCGACGTGTTGCCAACATGTTGCCAACACTTTGTTGCCCGGTTTGTACGTACCTTTAGGAACTGGAAAATATGGAACTTCATTTGAAATTATAAGACCAAGAAGTAATTAAAATACAACTTCAAAATAAAAAACTAAATATTGCAGTGGGTACGGCATCTACTAGGGTAAAATGGCATACCTATGTCATTTTATACCTTATCCCAGTATGTCATTTTAACCAAGTAAGGTACTGGTAGAATATCAGTTAAAATAAAATTATACTTACATTTTATTGAAAAACCACTGGCATGAAAAATAAATATATTGTGCTTAGAACGGCAGTCTTAAATGTTTAAAACAAAAAACATGTTTCTGTCCTTTTCATCAACAATAATATTGTAGGTGGTATAAAAATTGCGAACACTCTGGATATCAACAACTGCGCATATAACCTATCAATGATTGTATTACTGCTTGACATTTCATGAGCGATGTAATATTTATTCAGATAGCTCCAAAATATACGTTTAAGGAGGATCGACTGTTTCTTTGGAGTCAAAAATGTGTTTGAAAAAAATGTTTTCATAGCGATCTGAAACTTTATGGAATAATAATTAAATGAATTATGAACCCATTTTATGCATCGTTCATGCTGAAAATCATTAGTAAATAAAATATTGAAAAACTTAGAGCGTCAATGACTCCGGAATCGTTGTCAGTGGCTTCTTATCCAACATTTTAAAGAAAAATAAAAAATTACAAATAATCTATAAAAACCTATAAAAACAACTCATAGGGAATGCTGAAGGCATAAAACAGTTATTCGATTGATAATTCAGTATCATGGATATATGATTATAGTTTAAACATTTTTTATTGTGCGTTGCAATTTTCATTGTATTCTTGGCAACGTTGTACTCCACGATATTTTATATTGGCTGCAGTGACGCGTGAACTACAGTGACCAGCTATGGCGGATGACGCGAGAATGCAGCAAAGCCAGTATTAAAGGGAAATTTTGTCAAAAAAGAAAAAGAGTTGTACAAGTAAAGGCATGATTTCGTTTAAACAATCATTCAATTTGGATAAAGATTTTAAGGACAATATTTTTTTATCGTTCTGAATCTTTCAAATTTCGCGCTCAGTTTGAATGGATGTCAGGTAAGGTTCGGTCTTTGAGCTTTACAACTGTTTCGCTGCCGTGTTGCCAAGTCTCTCACCGTTAATATGGCGTGCTAATGGTTTGCGAAGTAAAAACGAATTTCATGATAATATTACGTTGCAACCGTACGGTAAAACCAAATTTACTTATTTTTTACGTAATCCTTAATATTTCATCTGTCAAATTACTAGTCTTTCAAAGTCTAAAGTTGGCGGAATGTGTGTTAAAGTCAGTGATAATCTATCTTAGTACAATCGTCTCCCATAAGGCGATATGTTAAAAGTGGTCAACTTTAGAATGAAATAACGAAGAAACTAGACGGTCTATATTGCTCAAATTTTCGTATTAGTTGTGTAAAGTATTCATGTATGTCATATAAAAAAATTAGGGCTGTAAGTTGGTTTTCGTCTGATAGTCGAACCTCCTTAAAAGCAGAATTGTCGCCTATGTCATTTTAGGACAGTCTCCCCTATATAACCCTTTTTTTTGTAGAACTGTGTAGGTACTGAGCGGTATGAACCGATATTCAGAATTCCGACTATCGTTTGTCAGAACCGTCTCATATGCAAAAATATGCAAATGAACGTAGGTCAATTAGAAAGGCAGATGATTAGGCCTGTTATTTATATATATAGATTATTTAGTTCCAATTAGTTCCATAAAAGATAAGACTGTGTTAATGCAAGTATTACGGATATTCAGAAATTCGACTATTGTTTGTCAAAACAGTCTCATATGCAAAAATATGCAAATGAACGTAGGTCGGTTAGAACGGCAGATAACACAGGCCGACGTTTTGAAACTTTTGAAAAGTTACAGAAAGAAAACTCACTATTTCTGACTAATTTTGGGTCGCTGAATGCGAATATGATAGCCGTTCTCCTCCATTAGCTCGTATTTTTGTGTAACACATAGTTGCCAATTTTACCGTAAAATTTACGGGACAAAATAAACTATTATCGAGGTTACCAGCTAAAAAACTATTTATTGTATCAGTATATTAGCATTACATACAGAATATTTTACAATATCGACTTTAATAAAGATGTAAATAAAATCATCAGTTTTATTCTTCTTTTTATGAAACGCCGAATCCTCTCTTTTCACCGACCAGAAATAGTCTCCCATCATCGCAGGGTCCCAACGTCCTTGATATCGAGTTTCCATCATTCTTATGTCCTGGTGAAATCGCTCTCCCATTTCGTCGCTAACATCTCCAAGATTTTCCGGAAAGAAGTTGAGGTGTGAGTGAAGAAAGTGGATTTTCAAAGACCCAAAGCTTCATATGCGACCAAAAGTTGCTGCACCAGAGCTTCGTAATTTTCATCCTTATTTTTGCCCAAGAAACCTTTAATAACTTTGACAAAGGCACGCCATGCATCTAACTCTTTTTCGTTTAAACTCTGTTTAAACAATTTATCATGCATCAGTTTGCGAATATCAGGTCCTACAAAAATTCCTTCCTTTAATTTAGCATCACTTAATTTTGGAAAGAACTATCTAAGGTAGCTAAATCCTTCACCCTCTTTGGCCATAGCTTTGACGAAATTCTTCATGAGGCCCAACTTAATTAATATGAAGAGGTGGCAGCAGTATCTTGGCTAGATCGACTAGAGGCTCATACTTGATCTTGTTAGTACCGGGCTTAAATGACTCTCGAGGGGGCCACTCTTTTAGTAAGAAATGTTTTGTTGTAGTCCGGTCTGTCAGACCGTGCACGTCTACTGGAAGGTTAAATCTAGTGGAAGGGACACAAGTGTCAAGCGTTTAAAGTAGCGCAATATTGTAGGCCAAATAATCGCGAATTTCTTTCTCCCCCGTCCTCCCCATTATCCACTCTTCGTTATATAGATGCCAATGACAACGTTCTTACGCCTTTTGACATTGAAAATGATATATAATATTTTTCTCATTTAAATAACCATTGCCGAACCGGTTATTTTGATAAAAACTCAAGTCGACCCTTAAAAATACGGTAAAAATGGTAACTACGCATAATGCCAAATTACGAGCTAATCGAGTAAAACGGTTATCATTTTCGTAATCAGCGACCCAAAATTAGTCGGTAACAGTGGTTCTCCGTTCTGTAACTAAACTGACGTTGGCTTGTGTAATTAGGCCTGTGTGTTATTTATTTATAGATTATTTAGTTCCAATTAGTTTCATAAAAGATAAGACTGTATTAATGCAAGTATGACTAATATTCAGAATTTCGACTATCGTTTGTCAAAACAGTCTCATATGCAAAAATATGCAAATGAACGTAGGTCGATTAGAAAGGCAGATAATTAGGCCTGTTATTTATATATAGATCGTTTAGTTCCAATTAGTTCCATAAAAGATAAGACTGTGTTAATGCAAGTATTACGAATATTCAGAATTTGCATTAACACAGTCTTATCTTTTATGGAAATAGTTGGAACTAAATAATCTATATATAAGTAACACACACACAGGCCTAATTATCTGCCTTTCTAATCGACCTACGTTCATTTGCATATTTTTGCGTATGAGACTGTTCTGACAAACGATAGTCGAAATTCTGAATATTCATAATACTTGTATTAACACAGTTTTATCTTTTATGGAACTAATTAGAACTAAATAATTTATATATAAATAACAGGCCTAATTATCTGCCTTTCTAATTGACCTACGTTCATTTGCATATTTTTGCATATGAGATTGTTTTGGCAAACGATAGTCGAAATTCTGAACATTCGTAATACTTGCATTAACAGTCTTATCTTTTATGGAACTCATTGGAACTAAATAATCTATATATATAAATAACAGGCCTAATTATTTGCCTTTCTAATTGACCTACGCTCATTTGCATATTTTTGCATATGAAACTGTTCTGATAAATGATAGTCGGAATTCTGAATACCGGTTCATACCGCTCAGTACCTACACAGTTCTACAAAAAAATAGCGTTATATACTTTTCATGCGATATATGTTATCCATAGTAATGTTGCCTCCTGATCACGAATCTGAAGTCAAATTTCAAAAATTCGTGATCAGTTACCCAAAAAAACCCCCTATACCAAAGGGCATGGCCGGGTTTCCATGTGAGGACGGCCCCAGAGCCGATTTGGATTTCTAATCAACTTTTCGAAAGTACTCGGCCTTAGTATATTTTTGCTGAAGTTTCGGACCATTATCCGCCATATTGAATTCGTAATGGCGGATTTTGCAATTTTCGTTTTTTAGCTTCTTAACCAAAATTAATGTTCAGAAAAATCTGAAAAAATTCACAATATTTT
Organism: Xiphydria camelus; assembly: GCA_963678675.1. Taxonomy (NCBI): domain Eukaryota; kingdom Metazoa; phylum Arthropoda; class Insecta; order Hymenoptera; family Xiphydriidae; genus Xiphydria; species Xiphydria camelus. The sequence goes on along the minus strand of OY783192.1, from coordinate 27,945,505 downwards.
TTATCATCATGATACATATTCTGAAATTATTTGCAATTTTTCGGAATCAAAATTCGCGAAAAAAAATTGCGAAAATTTTTGCACGCTATTTTTTTTCGGTTCCAATCGCGACGCCAACCCACATTTTTCACCATTGCGTAGCCCATTCCGAAATATACTTTATAAAATTTTTGCAGATTTTTGCAAGGGGTACGCGGGGGTTAAAATAATCGAAAAATCCCTCATAATGAGTATTTCCATCTATTTTACTCGCGGAGTACAATTATAAAAATATTTGACTCGTAAAAATTATGTTTCTCGGGAGTTTCAGTTAATTCAAAACCAACCATGCGGTACTGCAAACAATTTTCGCAAAAATTCTTGCGATAAATTTTTGCGGAAATGAAATTTTCAATTTTTCGCACAGCTTTGTCATTAAGCTTTAAAAAAAAAACTAAAATGTCATCAACATTCATGCACGATCCACTACACCATATTATTTTTAAAATGTAAATGCATATTCACCTTATTGTGTTGGAGGGTGAAAATTACAAAAAAATTTTACACGTATCACTGAAATTTCTTGGCGCATCAGGCATTCGCAGCTTTATGAGAGTATTATGAGTTCGATACTATGTTAATGGCGTAAAACCCAATTACCAAAAAAGCAATTCTGGTCGGAAAAGTAAATAAGTAGTTTTTAAGAATAACAACAAGATTCTTTCGGAAGGTTTTTTATGGGACATTGCATTTTTTGTTCCCTCGATTTTCTCTATAGAAAAAATGGTGTTCCCTGTAAAACACTATAACTTTCCACTCAGCGATACTACTCCTGTGTAAATAACTGTTGTATTCCGTTGACGATTGATTGCCACAACTGCGTTATCTACGAATAAGTTCTGCAATACTTTAACTTATGTGTTTTGAAATTCAGGAAAAAGACGCCGTGGTGACGGGGAATAAAAAATGAAGGAATCTGAAGTTTCATTTTTTTGACAAATATTTGCTCTTGTTTTTTTAATTTAACACGTGTTTTATTTATTACATGATTTTCGCATAATGTATAATATAATTATATGTTCTTCAATAACTCGATCATCATCAGTATATTCATTGATCACTGCAGTCACGCTTTCTTTCAAGAATAATTGGCTTAGTATTTCCGCTGGTCTAACTAGCTATTTTCGCCAGATACCGTGCATGAGACAAATAATAAATCACAGCAGCGACATGGGAACAACATCCAATAGTCCGTTTTCCATTAGCGCATTCACAGTAATGTCGCTTAATGCCTAAATATCCATTTGAATTTGGCGTATAATCAATAAAACATTTATACGTCCTACTATTGATATGCTTTGATTTTTCTTCAACATCGCAAGAATTTTTGCGAAAAATTTTTGCAGTACCGCGTGGTTGGTTTTGAATTAACTGAAACTCCCGAAAAACATAATTTTTACGAGTCAAACATTTTTATAATTGTACTCCGCGAGTAAAATAGACGGAAATACTGATTATGAAGGATTTTTCGATTATTTTAACCCCCGCGCACCCCTTGCAAAAATCTGCAAAAATTTTATATTATTAAGTATATTTCGTAATGGGCTATGCAATGGTGAAAAATGTGAATTTTGATTCGGAAAAAATTGCAAAAAAATTCAGAATGTGTATCATGATGATGAAAAATGCTGTGAATTTTTTCAGAATTTTTTTAAGGATTAGTTTTGGTTAAAAAGCCAAAAAACGAAAATTGCAAAATCCGCCATTCCGAATTCAATATGGCGGATAATGGTCCGAAACTTTCTCAAAAATATACTTAGGCCGAGTACTTTTTGAAATCTGATTTCAGATTCGTGATCAGCGACACAAAAACCCCCCTACACCAAATTTGGTATGAATCCGTCGATTTTCGAAAATCTCGTCCGCCATATTGGATCCGCCATCTTGAATTTTTGAAATCTGACCAGATTCGTGATCAGAGATCTAAAAAACCACTTTTTATACTAAATTCTACTGTTGTAGTACTATTATTCTATGCAGAATTCTAAAGTTGGTGCTAAATCTAGCGTTTTGACCAGTGTGCAACGCTCGCCGGCGCATTTCATTTCATGCCATTCCGCGGCGGAAAGTAGTAGGAAACATGTCTACGTCTAGTTATTCGAGTGATGAAGATATTACTGTAATTTATAATTATTTAAGAAATTGAAGAAAAAAGATATTTTGGATCCATCCATACATTGAACGCAACTATGGTAGCAGACTACTTATAGCAGCAAGAGCATTGAGTGAAAATGATAAGTTTAAGGCAATGTATAGAATAGGCATGAGTGAGGGGAAAAAGATAACACTACCTACTAAAATACCGAGAAAAAGCGACTACGAGCGACTCGTTGTTTACTTCCCACAGTTTGCGGGAAAATACGTGCTCCGTTATTAATTCCAGGCGTTGAAATTGAAAAATTGAAGCTAGCGAAGATACGCGACCGAAAAGCATTGCGCGTATTATTCGGTGCGATGGAGTAGGTACTGGCAGTAAACTTTTAATTACTTTAAATGAAATATAAAATATTAAAACGTGAGAAAAATTTTTCAAATATTTTCAATTAAATATATGGATAGTGAAATATAAGTATTTCTATCAGAATAATAATATGTTAGTGATAATTATTCGATAAATTTTATCTATTCTCTAAAAATACCACAACAAACAAACATAAAAATTACATTTTTTAGAAAACGATAAAAAATCATAACACATTGGTAGTGTAAAAAAAACTATTATAAAACAATGAATATAATAATAATCTTAATTCAATATTTTCAATTGCTAAACATTATTCACAGTCCGATTCATCAGAAGTTAGGTGATTACGGGAGCCGGTGCCTGTACCGCCCAGCGTACCATTCCGCCCACCCCCATTTCTCGCTATTTTTGCTTAATATGAATGATTTGATGCTTTCTTCGTAAATTATTATACCCCAATATTGATTTTATAAACTCATTGTTGACTGTTAATTAATTTTAATTGAGTAAAATATGCAACCAAAATTTCCCCCTCTTAACATACAAAATTTGAGACTCCTAACTGAAGCTTTTTCATATACTTTTTTTTACTATAAATTTACTACCAAGATTGAATTACAAACAATTGGAGTTTTAAGAATAGCTTAGAATTCTGATAGATTTTTTATTCAGTTATAAATAATATTAGACACTTTTATTAACGGTACGTCCATGTGTCCTGTACCGCCCGGTAGAAGTTGTCAGTACCGACCAGTCTGTCTTACCGACATAACCAGCCTGTCTTACCGACATAACCTGTTTGTAGCTTACCGACATAACCTCTTTGTAGCGCGGAGAGTGGGCACGTGCTGTAGCGCGGACCCTATCCAAACTCTGAGCGGTCTACCTAGGCTAGGCCGCTCGGTGGGCGGTACAGCCAGCATTGGAGCCTAGACCGTTCACCTGCTTCGATTAATTTATTTTCCATTTTTCGAATGTTTTTTGTACTAATTTTAAGTAATAAATGGAGTACTCATGAAGACAAGACTCTAAGGTATGTCGACAAAATGATTTTTCCTGCCTTAAAGTCACTGAAATTTTAACAAAGTCATTTTTGTCTTAGGTGGGCGGTATTCCCCCCGCCGCCCCTACATCGTGTAACATACTTCGCTAAACCGATTTCGCAGTGCGTCTAATTTATTATAAATCACTGCAACCATCAAACCTGTATCTCTTCAATCGAATATATTGTTAATAATATAGTGAGTGTAGTGTACAATTTATTGAACTAGCCGATAGATTGAAATACATCTCCCGGCACGATCGGTTTATCACATAGCCGCGCCACGCATAGCCTACTCGGGATTTATAACCCCGAGGAGATTCAGGAACTTAATCGCGTGGCGACCGAACACCCTGTATGCTACTATTCATGGTGGTTAGGACATCCTGTATATAAATGGCGCTGTAATGCTTCTTTTATTGGTACATTCAGAACTCATACATAAATTTTCACTATTAAACCCTATGTACTCAAATATCAATTTGAGACATACAGCCAAATCAAGATGTGCCTAAACACACAAATTAGATTCTTCAATTAAAAATGTCATTTTATTATCTGGGTTTAGTAACAATTTCTATGCAGAGAAATCTGTGATAGAAATTCCAAAATTCAAGATGGCGGATTGAGTATAGCCGACGAACGTCAAAAATTATCTGATTTCTGTAAAATTTTACAAAAATAGTTTCTTTTGTTTCTGAATATGAATCTATGGTTGAAATTTCGAAGTTTAACATAGCGGATCCAATATGACGGACTTAGGGCCGGTTTTACCAAGACGGTATAAACGCGGTATAGCGCTATACTGAGAATAACCAGGAATAAGCTTTATGGGTATTCTCAGTATAGCGCTATTCCGCGTTTATACCTGTTGGTAAAACCGGCCCTTAAGGGCAAAAACTTATTCGATTCTTGTGAGATTAATTCAAAATTATTCACGACGTCACACTTGCTCGACTCATCGGACACTTGTGGCTGCTACGTTAAATTAATATGTGGTGTAAATCGTTTTCGTCTCGATATCGTCATTTTAATTCTACTTCTGGCGCTTGCCATCACATTCATTTTCTTCGAGGACAGGGGAGATATAACCAAGCAGTTGAGATTTATCGAAGAGGTGAGAAAGCCGGAGAAAACAGCTGTTAAGGTAAGTCTATACCAGGATACAAAAATGTTGGCAACACGATAATCCGGTGTTGGCAACACGATAATCCGGTGTTGTCAACATGTATCCCGCCGACTTGCAACTCGCCGACGGATACTCGGCAACAGCCACTATCCGAATGTAGGTACAAACCGGGATACAAAATGTTGGCAACATGTTGGCAACACGAGTATCCCGTCGACTAGCGACAATTTAATTGCTACTCGTAAACTGCGGGCGGCATGACATCAAAGAAAGCTGTTGCCTGTTGCTTGTATCCGAGTTTCCCATTTGAAATGGGAAACATCGGAAACATCGCTCTCTCTCTGGACTAGAATCTACCTACCTACCTACCTATATACCTAGCTACCTACCTTCCTACCTATACCTACCTACCTATCTACCTATACCTACCTACCTACATACGATAATGTTCCGTCGCACGAGGGACAGAATTTCAGAAGGTCGATTGAAACCTTTTAATAGTATCGATCATAAATAACATATATTTCTTGTCTAAATTTTTCATTGAATGCCACATTATACGGGCCGCACAGTGTTCACATGGCAGATCGGACGGCGTATCGTATTTCTCATTTTACAAAGCAGTACTCTCTCACTACATGTGTATGTTCTTTCTAGATTGAAAAGAAAGGCATGTAATTATTTCTCTCGGCAGAGGCACTCTCCCGATGCGTGATTTCGCGCATACGGCTGCCAAGTGGCACGTGCGAATATCAAGCCACGTTTAGGCTTCTGTCGGTAAATTTGAGCCGCGTCAAAGGAGCTTCGAAATATAGCGGTATCTATTACCGCGGGCACTGTAGAAAATGACTCATTCTGACCTGTCCCATATCGCCCGCCTCGCCGGGGGTATGTTTCGGCGAATCTAGGCTACCTGAAGGGTTAATTGCCGGACGAGTCGTAATGAACCCCTTACCACAAAAAAATACCCATTGTAATAGATACCGCTATACTTTGAATATTAAATCAGCTTTGTAAAGGGGAGAAATGAATTCAATACATGACTGATGCAGTTGATGGCCAATTAGGGAACACTTAATGACAAGTAACTCCGCCATTAAATTGTCACCATAGCTTGTCCCGTTTTGTAAAAACTGTCGCTGCCTCCACCTTCTTTTTCGCTTCTGGGAGGCTATTATGATGAAAGCAGGACTAACACCAGCAGCAATAGACGGTTCCATTTGTTAACATCAAAACTCCGTTTCGTTTGAACGCTCAACTGGTTCTGATCGCATGTATCTGGATACAAGTCGATGTATCCAACAGTATGTTGCCAACAGCGACATCGTGTTGGCAACACTCAATGTTGATGTTGCCAACAGCGATGTTGATGTTGCCAACAGCAATGTTGCCAACAGCCATAAACGTGTTGCCAACATGTTGCCAACATTTTGTATCCCGGTCTAAACGTACCTTTACAGAAGAGACCATCGCGGAAACTATGCACGCTGCAACGCTAGACGTTTGATTGCAGTATAATTTCGGCGAGGCTCTGTCCAAGGTTCGCAAACCCGTATTCCAATTGTTAGGGATGGATGACGATTGGGTCGAAGTTAGTTATGAAACAGACGTTGGACTGTTGGATAAGGAAGTTCAAATGGACGGAGGGATTTTTATTATCGAAGATAATCCCGACAATGGAAACATAACATACAAGGAGTCGGTCATGCCCCCTAGGAGTACCGAAGAATGTTTCGCTATATACAAATCAGAGGTAGTGTATCCGATCAAAGGTATCTTTAATAAAGTACTAGTAAAAAAGTGGTATTAGTTTCTAGCGATATTAGATCGGTATGGACCTGTATATGCACATATGCCAACATCAAAAGTAGTCTTGCATCGATTCATACTACATATTTGTTTCTAGTGTACGAAGTAGCCAAACGAAGCCAACACCATACTAGTATTTTCAACGATAAGAACGATATTAATCCTATATTGAATATACGAAATTTGGCTATTTCAGCTAGGCCCCAGTGCATTGACGGACCAAGAAGTTATTCAATTGGTGGAGGAAAAATACATTCCTCCATATCAATTGGAAAAGGCAGTCGCAGACATGGAACGGGGAGTTAGTATTCGTCGTACTATTATCGGCACCGCGGGGAAGTTTATGAAGGAACTGGTCGACTTACCGTACAAAAATTATGACTACGGTAGGGTCCATGGTTCGAGTTGCGAAAATGTGATAGGATACGTTCCCGTGCCAGTGGGAATAGCCGGACCATTATTAGTCGACGGAGAATTGATTTACGTGCCTATGGCTACTACCGAAGGGTATTTAGTAGCATCCATTAATCGTGGTATTAGAGCCTTGATGAGTTGTGGAGTAACCAGTCGTGTCCTATCGGACGGAATGACTAGAGGCCCGGTCGTTCGATTTCCGAATCTCGAACGAGCCAACGAAGCTATGGATTGGATGCAGAGTCCCGATAATTTCGAAAAAATGAAAAATAATTTCGACACCATTAGCAAGTTTGCTAGTTTAACAAAAATTTGTATTAGGATCGCGGGGAGACATCTATTTATTAGATTCGTAGCCAAGACGGGTGACGCGATGGGAATGAATATGTTGTCGAAAGGAACTGAAAAGTCGCTACACATGCTACAGGCATATTTTCCCGATATGGAAATTTTATCTCTGAGTGGGAATTTTTGCACGGACAAAAAACCGGCAGCTGTTAATTTTATAGAAGGCAGAGGAAAAAGTGTAGTTTGTGAAGCAATTGTACCCGCGAACGTAGTTACGACTGTACTAAAAACGACAGTTCATCGGTTAGTGGACGTAAACATTAGTAAAAACATCATCGGTTCGGCAGTGGCCGGCAGCGTGGGAGGATTCAACTCATACGCGGCTAATATTGTTACGGCAATTTATATAGCCACCGGTCAAGATCCCGCGCAAACTGTTGGAAGTAGCAATTGCATAATTCGGATGGAACCCTGGGGACCTGATGGCATCGACCTGCACGTGACTTGTACAATGCCAAGCATGGAAGTAGGAACCGTGGGGGGAGGAACCGGATTACCAGCACAAAGTGCTTGCTTGGGAATGTTGGGAGTCAGAGGAGCTCATAAGAAAATACTTGGCGGGAATGCCAGCAAATTAGCTAGAGTCGTTTGCGCTACGGTACTTGCCGGCGAATTATCTCTAATGACTGCTCTCACTGCTGGTCAAGAGTCATCTAAGACACAATAGGTAAGTGCTGGAAATAAAAGGTTTGTTCCAACCGAGCTGAGAACCGTACATGAACGGTACACCTCATGCGCAGTAGAGAAACGGTCATGCGCAGTAGTGAAAATTAGTTCTATCTTCCTACTGCGCATGACGTGTACCGTTCCGTGTACGGTTTTCGGCTCGGTTGGGACAGACCTAAAATGTACAGTGTGTCCGCGATCAAAGAGGATTTAGCAAAACTGCGAGCTTTGCATTAGCATTGCTTTATCTAGTGGTATCCAATGGGGAGTCAGCGTGGTAGAGTCACTGCACATTCGAGATCATGCGCGGTGTCTGTGGATGCCGTCTGCGAGATGTCAATTCTGCTCATGCGTGATTTTTTGGTTAAGCAGCCGCCAGCGTTTAACTTTAATGCGCGTTATTAATTAAAACATTCGGGGTGAAATCTTTGGAATAATTACTTACGAGGAGGAAATAAGGGTTATATATCGAACTTTCTGCAATGAAAGGTAATTATTAATAGTTAATTTAATGAAATTATTTTGTAGGTGGCAGATAGATGAATAAGTTTCTTTATTGTCTCATATCTTCGCCTTTCATGAAGTTGCAGATTCAGCGTTATCGATGCAGTCAGGATGGAAGAATTGTCTGGAGGAGGTACGTGAGGTTCAGCGAGGCCAGATATTGCATCAATTTAGAGCCGAAGGAACATAGAAAGGAGACTGGAGACATTAGTCAGCGTTGCTGCTCTGCTATTGAGTGAGTAACGTTCCCGAGTTTACCAGTAGTCGGCGAAAAAAAAAATAATATTTTTAAGGACTATTGTATCGAGTTTGTATTTCAGATCAGAAGAAGGAGCATTAGATGTGGTACCTCACGGGTTACGTCGCAGGACACCATGCAGAGCAATCCAGTTGTCATTGAAGATTTGGTTCAATATCTTCCGAAGACTCTTCGACAACGATATCCACCATTTAAGGATGTGTTCTGGATAGTTAGGCAATATGCTACCATATTAATGAAAATTTAGCATGTTGTTCATTAATTTTATTTAGAATTTTGTGCAAAGTTTAAAATAGATCCACTAAATACATTAAAAGTTATAAATTTTTGAAATTTTTCAATTTAACATGTGTTCTTATGGCGTTACGCAGAAAAAATCAATATAAAATACAAAAAAAGCTACCACCGTGTCCGAATTTTTCCCGAATGTTATACAAATTATTTCAAAATTATTGTAATTTTTTGTTTACCAAGCTGCTACATAGTTTTAGTTAAAAAAAATAAAAAGTACGGAATTATGAACTTTATTTAGGCTACCGGCGCGCGCATCACCTAAGCGCGATAACACCGCAACAAATTCGTCGACCGTCCATAACCTCTTCTGTCGCTGGAGATTGTTCGACACTTGGCGTAAGATTTGTCGTGTCATTTTCGTTTTCATATTCTACTGGTGAAATTTTTCGACGCATAATTCCTGCAAGCTGTTGTGCACATCTTTTTTTGTACTGTTTTTCACCCCGAATTTTTCCATTCCATCGATAAATTTTTGACGCTCTCACTGCTCCGACACAGTTGTCCACACAGACTGAGAGTAAGAAAATGTGTGTAAATCAAACTACCAACCTCTGCAATCGAACAGTGTTGTCACATTTCACTCTTTTTTATATTTATTTGCTTTTCGTCATTAATTAAAGAATTATTGCATAAATCAATAATTTATCATTTATACTTACTTTCTAGCTTTTTCAATGGAATGGAAACACAATATTTTACGTACTTCTTTCAATTTTTAAATTCTTCCATATTTTTTGTCTTGCAGTTCATTTTTCACATGTACACGGATCGACCGACAAATATTTAACATTAAACATTGCTTATTATAATTAGCAATAATCACTTCGCATTACTTTTTTCACATTTTGTTATAACGCTTTAAAAGACTACTATTTTTTGCAGTATTTTTTGGTTATGAGAAATGCAATTACGACGAGTTTTTATGCCGATGTGAGCCCCACTAACACATGCACACCTCTTACTATCCAGAACATCCTTAAGAGGAACGTGCGTTTTCTCTAGTGCATCGACTATGAAATTTCTACGATAACGCTCTACACGATGTTGTTTCTTTTCAATTCCTTTTACATTTCGCGTTTTCCTATTATCTACATTCTGGCGATATTTATACATACTTTAATTTTTGTCTACTTTTATTTTTACTTACAATGTCATTTTAGCCTATAAGATTATGTCTGTTCTTTTCTGCATCTCTATGTGTGTATATTAACTTTTTTTAATCTGGCTAATGAATTAATTTCTCCATATTTCATCTCTGGTTACAAAAAACCATGGGGTATATTTTTTCTAGAGGGAGAAGGAAGGGCGCATTTTTTTCAGAGGTTGAAACCTTCCGCGGAGTCGTCCAAACGCACAATTTTTGGTGATTCTGAAAAGAGCCAGTTTTTATTCCGTTTCCAGCATCGGATCTCAGCGAAATCAGTTGGCGGTGAAACTTTTACATCAAGTTTTCGATGTGGTCATCGTCAACATCCTCTTGGCACACCATCGTCACCCTCCTGTAAAAATTTCTGCGGACCTTCTGTACGTTCTCCGCGGTAATTGATGCACACACTGCACGAATGAGCTGCTTCAAATGCTCGGTACCATTTATCGTTTATCATTACTCGAGAATTCCTGTTGTCGTTCAAGACGGTAAAAATTAAGGAGCATTCATTGGCGCTGTTATCACGGAGTCGTTTCTGTAATAACGGCGTTGAAAAGGAACTTCCTTACTCCCGTAGTGGCGCTGATGATTGCTCCGGAATTTTCACCATCTCGAATGACAGCAGGAATTCTCAAGTAATAGTAAACGATAAATGGTACCGAGTACTTGAATCAGCTCATTCGTGTAGTGTGCGAAAATTACGACGAAGACCTTACAGAAGCTCCGCAGAAATGTTTACAGGAGGGTGACGATGGTGTGCCAGGGGGATGCCGACGATGATCACATTGAACACTTGATGTAAAAGTTTCGCTGCCGTTTGGCTTCACCGAGATCCGATGCTAGAAACGGAATGAAAGTTGGCTGGAAAAATAATGCGCCCTCTCTCATTCCTCTCGACGAAAATATACCATACGGATTTGTAACCATAGATGACATATGGAACAATTAATTAATAAATTAATTTTAATCTGACTAAAAAGCAAGATTTAAAAAAGTTAATGTACACACATAGAAATGCAGAAAAGAACAGACATAATCTTATAAGCTAAAAGGAACATTGTAAGTAAAAATATAAGTAGACAAAGATTAAAGTATAGATAAATATCGCCAGAATATAGATAACAGGAAAAGGCAAGATATAAAAAGGATCGAAAAGGAACGACATCGTGCAGAGCGTTATCGTAGAAATGGCATGGTCGATGCATCAGAGAAAATGCACGTTTTTCTCAAATGGTGGATATCGTTGTCGAAGAGTCTTCGGAAGATGTTGAACCAAATCTTCAATGATGACTGGATTGCTCTGCGTGGTCCTGCAACATAACCCGCAAGGCATCAAATCTAATGCTCCTTCATCTGATCTGAAATGCGAACTCGATATAATACTCCTTATAACATTTTTTTTTCTCGCCGACTACTGGTAAACTCAGGAATGTTACTCACTCGATAGCCGAGCAGCCGTGCTGACCAATGCCTCCAGTTTCCTTCCTATATTACTTCACCTCCAAGTCGATGATGAAATATCTGGCCTCGCTGAACCTCACGTACCTCCTCCAGACAATTCTGCCATCCTGGCTGCATCGATAACGCTAAATCTGCAAGTCTATGAAAGGCGAAGATGTGAGAGAATGAAGAAACTTATTCACCTATTTGCCACCTACAAAATAATTTCATTTAAATTAACTATTAATACTTACCCTTCTTTGCAGGAAGTTCGATAACCCTTATTTCCTCCTCATAAGTCCTTATTCCAAAGATCTTGCCAGGAATATTTTAATTAATAATGCGCGTTAACGTTAAACGCTAACGACTTCCTAATGTAGTATGGTTACGAATCGATTTCCAAGATTAAATTATGAAATAATTTTTTTATACAAGTTAATATCAATAGAAACCTCCTGGTGCAATTTGTGGTAGATTGATCGTTTAGTATATTTGATAAAAATTAATTACCAATTAGAAAATTACCCAGAGTCTTATGGGCAAATCACATTTTTTGAGGTTTTTATGTAAGATCCAAGATTAAAATATTTAAAAAATATCAAAAAAAACTGGAAAAAAGAACAAAAATTTATAATCATCTCGGTATTATATTCTCGGTATTCGGAAATGGCGTGTCGATTAGATGTGGCAACGTCGCGTCAGTGGAGTTTGGTCAAGTGGGCAATTCAAATCTGGTTTTCTCTACTCTGGGCCTCTAGCTATTCATGATGTGGAGGTCATGGCTTAGAAAAAGGGCAGAAAAGTTTTCAAAATTTCTTTATTAATTGAAAATAATAAGAGGATAATTATGTATCTGAAAATTTATTCAATAAGAAGTAGGGAAAGCGTACAGTAATGTGCCTAAAGTTGATGTACCTCAAATGTCCGTATTGAGTCATGTTTAAAGTCATCTTTCTGTTAGCATGACATATTTTGAAGCATCAGCATCATCCATCATATAACAATCAATATTATTTGTTTCTGGCAACCAATGGTTTCTCACCAAACCATAAAGAACGTATAATAAATCTTAACAATCTAAAAGCTATGGAAGTTGAATTTATAACTTTGCTGAAGCCAGAAATTCCTCTCGCCTGAATGGAGATCCTATAACATTCAACAACATCTAAGAATAATAAAGTCATTTGCCCAGAAATGATCATATAAACACTGAAAACTAAAATATCAATATTTAAACACCCAGGAATATGAAGTGTGAGTAATGGCTGATTTCGAGGTCTTTTTTCCCTTTGAATTGCGTAAAAAACCACATAACAATCAATAATAAACTTCTTCTGTTTAACAAGTAAAAGCTGTTCCTTAATCATAATTTCCAAACTCAAATAACTTATATCTTAGTATTCTTAAAACTTTAAAATCTCTACTCTCTCTAAATATTCGGTGAAGTTCAATGTGCCTTTCGTTTTATGACAAAATATTTTACTAAATTTACAAAACTAGATTAAAGGCATTTGGTTTCCTTTTAAGGCACTTTCTTGTCCGAGAATTATTGTTACACCTACAAAACTTAAATCGAAATATTTGGTAGCGTTTCCAGTGACTTCTTGACGCCAGTTATCTCATTAGCGATTATTTTTTTGGTATTTGTCTCTCTAGGGTATCCTCCAACATCTTCTCGTGGTAAAAGTCCAAGACCTTGGTTTTTTTGCAGTAAATGCATGCTGCAAAATCTCCAGCGAAATACTCGCCTTTGCAATTTTTGTTATTATGCCTTTACTCAATAAATCTTGTAAATACTCAAATGATTTCTTCCTCACTGGTTTTAATAAATCTTTCTGTAATAGTTACATAGATTTGATATCAGCCCTCAGTTGTTCATCAGAAATTTTAGCTGCCTTAATAATTTTCTATGGGGTAATTACATCATTCAGTGCATTGTGGGCTCCAATGGTTGCCTCTAGACCCAACAAATTCACAGTAAGGTCACGTTGATTAAATTTTTTCTTCTCAGCCCTACGTTCTGGCAATAATTTCTTTACTAAACAGTACGTGTCAATGACACCACAAACAAGCTCATCAAACTCACTCCAGCAATTTGCTTTACGTACATCTCTTACTAGCAACGGTATATCAAAGCGATTACCATTATGTGCCAAAAGAGTCACAGGCTTTCCAAGACGACGAAGGAATTCGAGAAACCCCTGGAGAGTTGCTTTAAGAGTTAGGGTATTCACCTGTTGGTCTCCATAAAACATTGTATCATCATGCAGGGAGAGACCAGTCAGATCATCTATATTTTTTGGTATACCGTTGATGGATTTTATCAAAACTTCAAACTCTTCAATACCAAATTTCGCAGCAATTTGGCATATTTCAGCCGTTTGTGTGCTCATTCCCGTTGTTTCAAGATCAAAATGACCGTATGTAGTGTCAGCTCTCTGGTATTGATTTATTATACATATTAGTGAGGGATTCATCAACGAATTCTGCAATTCGATCTACTGCATAGGCTGTCGAGTAGGTAACTCCTTCTTTCCTCTGTGAAGAAACTCTTTCAGCTAATATCTTTTGTTTTAGCTCCTTTCTTCTCCTTTTGTACTTACAAGGAAACGTTTCGAGGCCGCCGCTTCCGATCTTGATGAAACTTCGTAAATTTAAAGTCTATCGAAAAATAAGAGACCCCTATTTTTTTATAGCGGCCCAATTTTGGTTTAAGGGGGTGAAATGGACCCCTGAATTTTCACCCCCTTCGAGCTATCTCCGAAACGAAGCGAGATAGATGAAAACTTTCAATGTACGTTTTGTTTGGTTTTTTTAGTATAATAAAATCCCCTAAACAGATTTTGAAAAACAGCATTATTTTTCAAAAAAAAAAATTTTTTTTATCTAATTTTTCGAAATTTCGGTTTAGTCATGTGGACAAAAATTTAGGAAATTTTATTGCAAATTCAACCATGTACCGTATGTCCGCGATCATTTGAACCATAGGAAAATTGCGAGTTTTGCATGAGCACCCCTTTGGGTCTCCTTGTCCAATAGAATCACCGGAGAAGCGTGAATGCGCATGCGTAGTCATCCGCGAGTGTGGCGTCGTCAGCAAGTTCAGATCGGTTATCGAAATAATCGATCTGAACTTGCTGACGACGCCACACTCGCGGATGACTACGCATGCGCATTCACGCTTCTCCGGTGATTCTATTGGACGAGGAGACCCAAAAGGGTGCTCATGCAAAACTCGCAATTTTCCTATGGTTCAAATGATCGCGGACATACGGTATGACATGATATATTTCCCTCCTACAGTTTTGCAAATTTCTAACTTTTATGTCTGATAATGAGCGGGCTACCAATGGCAGTGACGGGATAGGTCGGGGGTTATTACTTCTATGTATTTTAATGCCACTTTTCTTTTATTTAATAAAGTTCAACTTCTATGGCTCATAATTATGACAATAATGGTATTCCGTGAAAAAATGTTTCATACAAAGTTGTTTCTTACACCAAGCACACGTAATAACGGCAATATCGCCACATATGTGGCATCGTGGTTCCGAGTCCTGTGCAAAACAAAATTCTACAGGATGTTCAAATTCAGGAGGTCTCCTGAATATATATCCACTCTTGAACCACGAATATTTAATAAAGTTAGTAAACCGTGGTGAAGAAAACTGATTATGAGTAAGAGATTGAAGTTTTAAAATATTATCTCTCGAATGAAGGTTAATATCGTAATTGAAAAGAGTTACAATATCTGAAAACCTCCTTACAAAATTCTTCCACATTCGAAATCCGTATACGTCTAGCGGTTGAATCAGTCCGGTGGTGCCTTGTGGAATCGTCATTAATATTATTGTCTTGTCTTCTGGTGTAGCTTCTCGAACACTTCGCTCACATTGTCCACTCCAAGAGTCCAGCAGTAAGACGCTTGTAGATCCAGTGTTAGGGAAGTAAACTTCTTGCAGCCATGTTTTCATGAGATCGGTTGTAAGTTTCCCAGATTTGGAAGCCATGAAGTATACATTTGGCGGCCTAAACACGGTTTGTTGCACTCGTTCTCCCAATTGCCCACTAGCCTCTTTTAATACCACATAAAGAGGCGACAGTAGTTTTCCATCAGCAGATATGGTGGGTTGTATAGTATAGCTGTGGGTTGTAGAAGATATTGATTGTACCACAGCTCCAATTTTTTTTTGCCCCGATGTAGCTAAAGTTCGGCCAGAATGTATTTCTAAATTAAATCCACTCTGATCAGAGTTAAGTACATTTTGTGGTCCATATTGTGTAATGAGTGGCTTCACTTGTTCTACGAAGGCATGGCTTCGTACTTTCAAACTTTCCTCACCCTCATCGTTTTTTCTCGTTACAAACTTTGTGATCTTTCGAGAGACAATTCTATATGCTTTCTTGAATGACCTCAACCATGTTTGACTTGCTTTGAAGGTTGGAAGATTCTCTACTTCTTTTGCTTGTAAAGCCCATCGTTTAAGGTCTACATCATGTACTATTATTTTCGATCTACTAGCTTCTACAAATTTATCAAAAGTATATTTCGCTATGCGTATTAATTTATCATTTTGAGTACCCCCCTGTCCTACTTGCGCAGCCCATCTTCGTAATTGTCTATCAGATTTCACTTTTTTAAACTGATGTTGAACTGCTGCTACGGTTCGACGTCTTTTCTTCCCACTGTTCCAGTAATCTATGGCACTTTGTTTATATTCAAAGCTAACCGCTTCTTCATCGGGTGTACAGGGATATGGTTCTGGAGGTATAGAGGTTTCTACGTGAGGAACATCCTCGACATCCGATTCCAGCCAGTCAGTATTAACAGCGTGCATTTCACTATCCTCGATTGAATCTTCCAATTCCAATTTATTTTCATGTTCGACTCGAAATGATGAATCCTCCATGCTACGTATAATAATATTTTGTAATAAATCTTTCAATTGCACTTCTGCACTATTCATTGGAGTTTCTCTTCCATTTGGTACACTGAAAACGGCCACCAATAAAGTTAACACATTGATCGGATTTATAATTGCCATAATAATAATATGAACTGCTGTGCACCATAGAAACTGAATATTCAGACTAAAAAGCTTTCTCTTTCGCTTCCTTATATATAATGAAGTCGCCTCACAAGAACGAAACAGACTGGAGAGGGTGGGAGGTCCGACTTCCCAAAAAGGGGCCATCATCCTTGGAGTCCGCGTATGAAACTCGAGAGCGCGTACGAAAATATTTTTACATGGGCACAGAGCCAACTAATAATAAAGCTTGTCCAAAGAACTAAACTCCCTCTTTCGCATCACCGGGGCCATATAAGGCAACCCTACAAATAACAGGAATGTTGTTTACGGCATTTTCGAGGAGTATATATACAGGGCCGAGAAGCAAAGAGCTTCAGTTTCATTGGCTGCGTCTATCATTCAAGTGATGGGTTCAAACGAGTTACCGACTTTTGAGAAGATCGTGGAGGATCTTAAAAATGGGCACATACCATTGCCGTCTCCCGGGAAATCGCTGGATCTGACATTCCGCACAACAGGACCATCCATGGCCGAAGTAGAACGAGAGCTGCAAGAATGTGAGGAGTACTGGAGGAAACAGTACGCGAAGAAGAAAAGTAAAGAAAAAAATGATTCCAACAAAAAACTATAAAAATTCAGACAATTTTATCTAACCTGTGAGTGAATTATTAGTTACTTACACACAAACAGAAAATAATATAAATAAATTAACGGTCGGATTTATTAATAAGATTTCTGAACAATTTTTGTCCATTTTATTTTGATAATATTCCGCTAGACGTATACGGCTTTCGAATGTGGAAGAATTTTGTAAGGAGGTTTTCAGATATTGTAACTCTTTTCAATTACGATATTAACCTTCATTCGAGAGATAATATTTTAAAACTTCAATCTCTTACTCATAATCAGTTTTCTTCACCACGGTTTACTAACTTTATTAAATATTCGTGGTTCAAGAGTGGATATATATTCAGGAGACCTCCTGAATTTGAACATCCTGTAGAATTTTGTTTTGCACAGGACTCGGAACCACGATGCCACATATGTGGCGATATTGCCGTTATTACGTGTGCTTGGTGTAAGAAACAACTTTGTATGAAACATTTTTTCACGGAATACCATTATTGTCATAATTATGAGCCATAGAAGTTGAACTTTATTAAATAAAAGAAAAGTGGCATTAAAATACATAGAAGTAATAACCCCCGACCTATCCCGTCACTGCCATTGGTAGCCCGCTCATTATCAGACATAAAAGTTAGAAATTTGCAAAACTGTAGGAGGGAAATATATCATGTCATACCGTATGTCCGCGATCATTTGAACCATAGGAAAATTGCGAGTTTTGCATGAGCACCCTTTTGGGTCTCCTCGTCCAATAGAATCACCGGAGAAGCGTGAATGCGCATGCGTAGTCATCCGCGAGTGTGGCGTCGTCAGCAAGTTCAGATCGATTATTTCGATAACCGATCTGAACTTGCTGACGACGCCACACTCGCGGATGACTACGCATGCGCATTCACGCTTCTCCGGTGATTCTATTGGACAAGGAGACCCAAAGGGGTGCTCATGCAAAACTCGCAATTTTCCTATGGTTCAAATGATCGCGGACATACGGTACATGGTTGAATTTGCAATAAAATTTCCTAAATTTTTGTCCACATGACTAAACCGAAATTTCGAAAAATTAGATAAAAAAAATTTTTTTTTTTGAAAAATAATGCTTTTTTTCAAAATCTGTTTAGGGGATTTTATTATACTAAAAAAACCAAACAAAACGTACATTGAAAGTTTTCATCTATCTCGCTTCGTTTCGGAGATAGCTCGAAGGGGGTGAAAATTCAGGGGTCCATTTCACCCCCTTAAACCAAAATTGGGCCGCTATAAAAAAATAGGGGTCTCTTATTTTTCGATAAACTTTAAATTTACGAAGTTTCATCAAGATCGGAAGCGGCGGCCTCGAAACGTTTCCTTGTAAGTACTTCGGATTTGACCAGCCTATAGTAGCGTACTACGCGCATGTGCAGTCAGCACACTAGCAGACACGACTCCCAGCGACTCTTGTGTCGACTCGTGTCAACTGGTGTCGACTCTCCACCAGGGTAATGGAACGCTCGCTAGGCTAGTGCCTAGGTAGAGCGGTAAAATCGAATATTTTCTATACTAATGTAGGACTGGAGGGGTATAGTAGATGCAAAACCCGTCAAGTCACATTTATAGCAATTCACGTTTATAGCAATTTTATGAATATACTTATTAGACTGATTCAAAAAAAAAGCTTTTTTAATTAATTCTCTTGGCGGGCCAGGCGGGCGGGCTTGGTTAGTATTTAATGTAACTTTGAATATCAATCGCTTTTTTTAATTTCCGTTTGAATAACACGGTGAAATTGTTGAATCGTTGGTTTAGTTCTAATTCCTTCTACGGTAAAAAAATTTCCCTGTGAAAAATTAGAAAAATTGAGTTAGGTGTATTTGACGTAAAGAAATATTATTTTTAATTATTAAATAAAATTAAATGATACTTAAAAATAACATTTCTTTACGTCAAATACACCTAAAACTTTCAATTTTTCTAATTTTTCACGGGGAAATTTTTTTACCGTAGAAGGAATTAACACTAAACCAACGATTCAACCAACTAAACCAAAAAGTATAGAGGGAGTTGTAGCGTCGATGCTTGCTGATATTAATTACTTTCCCAAGTAATTAATATTTCAATAATAAAAAATTTCTCCCATATGATCACTTGTACAATTTTCTTCCAAACATTCTAATTATTGCCATCAGGTGGCGTAGCAATCGTCATGCACGGTCCCTATACCCGGTGAAAAACTCTAGTCTTTATACCTCTATGGTGAAAAGAGCGTCTGCTCGAGCTGAACAGACGAAAAAGTCTCGAGAAAGTTACTTCGTCGCGACTTTCCCCCCACCACCTTTTACGGATGCGTACTACGTACTAAGGGGCGGAGTCAGTACCGACCAAGTATACACTAAATGCAACTTTTGTCGGATTGGAACACAGCCTCAGTTGATGGTTAAAGGTCGAAGCACACTTAGGCGAAAAAAGCTACCAATTTATATTGCATTGCTTCTTACGAGGTAGTTCGCGACTCTTCTGTTCGCTTCGCTTCGCTCAAGTGTACGTTACCTCGTAAGAAGCAATGAAATATGAAATGGTAGCTTCGCTTCGCGGCTCTTCGCTTCGCCTAAGTGTGCTTCGACCTTAATCGGGAAAACTTAATGCCTGGCTTATCCAGGTATGGTGGAATCAATTCATTGTTTGAGGTAGCCTGACGCATCATTACGGTCGAGAACAAGCATCCGGCATTCTTGATCGTTGAGTGCGGAACTCGGGAAACCGTTAGCAATGGCACCCTTGCCCTTTGGACTCTGGCATCGGGAAATGCCCAGCGTCATCATTGATTTCACCGGCATTCCTCCTCTAGCCAATTAGGATGCATGGTATCAATCCACGCTATCCTCTCCGTAGCCCAATTGCCGTTACATCTTAGCTATATAAGACGAAACCAGCTGCGCCTTCGCCAATGTACGTCCTGCTTCGAAACAATCTAGTTTAACTCTAATCGTTAATGATCCTCGCTAACGCGCGTTGACCAGACGCATTTTCATCAGTGTCAGTGTAATCAACAAACCGCCTCAAAATGTCGCGAATAATAATTAAGGGCGGTATCTGGAGGAACACTGAAGACGAGATCCTCAAAGCCGCCGTGATGAAGTACGGCAAGAACCAGTGGAGCAGAATAGCGTCGCTGCTCCATCGAAAGTCGGCGAATCAGTGCAAGGCGCGCTGGTTCGAGTGGCTCGACCCGAGCATCAAGAAAACCGAGTGGAGTCGCGAGGAAGATGAGAAACTCCTGCATCTGGCGAAACTCAGCCGACGCAGTGGCGTACGATCGCCCCGATAATCGGTCGCACCGCCGCGCAGTGCCTGAAATGCTACGAATATCTCCTCGGCCAGGCGCAAAAGAAGGAGGAGGGCGAGGATGCGGCGGACGACCCGCGCAAGCTGAAGCCGGGCGAGATCGATTCGAACTCCGAGACGAAGCCGGTGCGGCCCGATCCCAAGGATATGGACGAGGACGAGCTGGATATGCTATCCGAGGCGCTGGCGAGGCTCGCCAACACGCAGGACAAGAAGGCGAAGCGCAAGGCGCGCGAGAAGCAGCTGGAGGAGGCGCGTCGGCTCGCTGCGCTGCAGAAGAGGCGCGAGTTGCGCGCCGCCGGGATCACGGTCTCGCAGAAGAAGAAGCGCAAGCGAGACATGAACTACAACGCGGAGATCCCCTTCGAGAAGCGACTCGCGTCGGGAATCTACGACACGTCCACGGAGCGCGTCGATCCACTGGCTGCCGACTTTTCGCGGCTGCAACAGCAGCACCTGGACGGCGACCTGCGGTAGGAGAAGGAGGAGCAGGAGCGCTGCAAATATAAGCAGAAGCTGAAACAGAGAAAGGAGAACGACATCCCGATGGGAATGTTCAACAACCAGGAACCGGTGAAGAAGCGGAGTAAACTGGTGCTGCCCGAGCCTCAGATCACGAATCAGGAGCTGCAGCAGGTGGTCAAGCTGGGCCGCGCTTCCGAGGTGGCGCGGGAGGTCGCTACGGAGAGCGACGTGACGCTGTCGGACAGTCTGCTGGCGAATTACTCGCTCACACCGAGCGCTGCGGCCACGCCGCGCACGCCGGCGGCGACGGATCACGTGCTGCAAGAAGCGCAGAACGTTATGGCGCTGACGCACGTTGACACTCCGCTGAAGGGCGGCCTGAACACGTCACTGCACAGCTCAGACTTCAGCAGCGTGGTGCCCGCAGCCAACGCCGTTGCGACGCCCAACGCGGTCCTCGCGCTACGCCGTTTAGCTCGCAACGCGGCGACGGCGGCACGCCGCCACCGCGTTCAGTACGCCGTCGTCCTTGAGAACGCCAGGCGGAGTCGTCGCGGTGGTGACTCCGGTACGCGATAAACTGAGTATCAATCCGCAGGAGGCGTTGGAAGGCTCCGAGACGCCGGCGCTGCAGAAGGAGGCGAAGGAGCAGCTGCGCGCCGCGTTCAGCACGCTGCCGGCGCCGCGGGACGATTATGAGATCGTCGTGCCCGAGGGAGGGTGAGGAAAAGGACGAGGAGGCGGCGTTCCCCGCCGCCGATGTGATCGAAGATCAGGCTGACGTGGACGCGCGGCGTCAGCAGGAGCTGCAGGAGCAGGGGAGGAAAGAACTGGCGTTGAGGTCCCAGGTCGTCCAGAGGGACTTGCCGCGTCCACCGGAGGTCAACGCGAACATCCTGCGGCCTACGATGGACACGCCATTGACCGACCTGCAGAGGGCGGAGGAATTGATCAAGCGGGAAATGGTCACGATTATGCACTTTGATGCGTTGCAAAATCCCGTGCAGACTCACTCGAAGAGAGCAGCATCCTCGCTCGCGCAAGCGCAACACTTCCTCGAGCAGCATCGATTTGGCCGAGAAAATACTTCAAGAAGAAATGACAGCGGTACGCGAGGGCATGGCGCACGGTGAGCTCACGCTGGACGCCTACACGACCGTCTGGGAAGAGTGCCTGATGCAGGTGCTTTACCTTTAACCGCTGAAGCGCTACACGCGCGCGACCCTCGCGTCAAAGGAGGACCGCGTTGAGGCGTGCGAGCGTAAACTGGAAGGGAACCGGCTGTATATGACCGGCGAGGCGAAGCGGACGGCGAAGATGGAGAAGAAGCTGAAGATCCTCACGGGAGGCTATCAGACGCGCGCACAGACGCTGACGAAGCAGCTGCGTGATCTCTGGGAGTAGATTGAGCAGGCCCACCTTGAGCTGTCGACCTTCAAGTTCCTGCAGGCGCAGGAGGAGGCGGCAATGCCGCGGCGCGTGAACGCGCTCACGGAGGACGTCAATCGGCAGAAGGAGCGAGAACGCGGCCTGCAAACGAAGTACTCTCAGCTGTAGGACCAGCTGCAGCTGCTGCGGCTGCAGAACGGCCAGCCTGAGCCGGTGAAAGTTAATATATTTCATTATGAAACTGGCCTTATAAATTTCATAACAAAATACATTAATTTTCATAAACAACGTATTGGATAAAAACTTTATATATCATACCATTATATTCACTTTGACACAAATTGTTATACAATTTATACGCGAATCGCGCGCCGATATTTCTATTGTACATTGCAAAATATTTGCATTTTTAATACACCTGCTTTTAAATAAAACTTTTTTCAAATGAATGTATACCTAATTAAGAGAGTTAATATAAATATTTAATTATGCAATTGTCCTTATAAGTCATTATTATGTAGTGTTTTATGTTTATTCGGGTAAATATGAAATATATCAAAAGATAAAAAGAAAGAATCTATATTCTTATGGGGCTAGCAATCTCATGTGCAAAAGTATCTCCGCTATTCATATCCCGTTGTTCTTGCGTTTCAGCTCCCGGTGAATTAGAGTGATCGAGGCTTGTCACTTGCTCTCTGTCTGGCAGGAAAAGTTGCATAAATGCCATTTGCCTCTCGAATCGCCAACTCTATCTTTTTTTTTGCTCCTTCGCCACTTTGTGTCCTCTGAGACTTGATAGATTTCCTGTAGCTGTCTCTCAAAGAACTCCATCTTTTTTACATTCAGAAACTGTAACAGAAACATAGCCAATGCATTTTTTATCGTAGACTTCAACGAGCCGATGATGATGCTTGCAAGATTCTTTCGAATAATTTCATTTCAGTTTAGGGAAGCTTTCATCGCCGATTGCACAGAGCATCTCCTCAGGGCATGTTGACAACAGTGACACTGCTTACTACATATTTCTAAATCCTCGTCACAGTAATGACAACAGGCCAATTACGCAGAAATTATCCGGAAAAACTTTCGAATGAACATAGTGGATACTAAAATTTGCAGTAAAATGAACATTTGTTTCAGATTTTTTGCTACGAGAGACACATTCAAGACAATTGTGTTTAGTTACCGACTTGGAGAAACAACAGTTCGTAATATTGTACATGAAACATGTGAAGCTATATGGAAAAAATTAGGACCACTTGTAATGCCTTCTCCTACTAAAGAAACATGGAAACGAAATGAGCAAGATTTTCAAAAATTATGGAATTTTCCAAATTTCGTTGCCGCTATTGATGGGAAGCACGTAATTACTGATAAACCCCCCAATAGTGGGTCCTTGGATTTTAACTATAAAAAACTTTTAGTATTGTTCTAATTACATTTGTCGATGCTAATTGTAAATTCACTGTAATTGACGCAGGTGAATATGGACAAAATAGCGATGCCCCCATATTTGCAAATTCTGCAATCGTGAAATAAATGTTTAAAAACCCCTTGGATTTACCGGAAGACAAATGTCTACCTGGCACTAATGAAGTTTTTCCTTATCGTCGCGCTAATAAGAAAAGTACCTAACTCCACTTTTTGATAAAAATTTAATTTTGTTACCATCTATTAGAATTACGTCTAAATAAATGGTTTTTCTTCTCTCCTGTCAAATTTTCTGAAACGGAGTTAGGCACCTTTGTTATTAGGGCGATGTTATGTTTTCATGGGAGATGGGGCTTTTCCTTTGCACAAACATTTAATGCGTCCATATCCAGGGACCGAATTAACAAACAACGAAGAAGTCAAAATATATAATTAGAGACATAGTAGAGCCAGACGAGTATCAGAGAATAGTTTTGGAATTTTGGCTAAAAGATTTCGTATTTATCAGAGACACCTGCAAATTATCCCTGAGCATACAATGGATAAAGTTAGTCTAGCTACATGTTGTTTACATAAGTTTCTTCGATATGACACACGTCATTCGACCGAATCTGACGAAGATAGTAATGGCCATCAGGCACAAGGATTACGGACTATATCAGGAATAGGGGGATCATCAACTACCACTGCATTACAAATTGGAAATAAATTAAAAAGTTATTTAAACTCTGAAGCCGGCTCAGTGCCTTGGCAGGAAAGGCAAAAGAGATGCTTAGAAATGTATAATATTTAGTAGTTATATTATTTTGTAGCAGTGGTAGCCATTAAATTCTGGGTCCGCCACTGTTTTGTAGTAGGTAGATACTCAATAGCGCAGAAATCGTTGTAGGTACTGCAATAGCAAGCACGTTATAATATATAATTAAGACTCTTACTGGGTGTTTCCATTTCCCCTGAAATTTCTTCCCACGCATTGTCCTTTCTTTGTTGGGTGTGATAGTTGCTATTACTGATGTCATACATTTCTGTATATTTTTGCAGTAAACAAATTAACTTTTCGTCATTCATTTTGGATAATTGTTGTGTACTCCACTATCGTTGGCTACAAATAACGAACTGCCAAAATATTTGCACACACAGACTATTCGGTTGCCGCGTAAACGATATACGATACACTACACTGAAGTTTACGATGTATAAGAAGATCTGTTACCCTGATGATAGCGTATGAGATTGAGATGGAGACGAACTATCTAATTGGAAGTCAGAGCGCTTTGCACCTGAATGCACAATACACGTTACGTTCCGCGATACTTTGGATTGACTTGATGTAGGACCTTGGTTGCCTTGCTGACTGCGAGTGAGATTGAGACGCGGAACACGACACGTTGATGATTGGTAGTACATTGGTAAAGACGTGGTTGGCTTCGTCATAAAAGGGCCCATAGACGATTAACTTGGTTGTCGAGCTGACTTGGTTGTCAGCTCTGTTGTCAACTTGCCGTGTTGAAAGGGATGTTGAATGTCTGTAGGCAGGTTGGTAGTTGACAATTCATGTTGAAATAATGATTGAGGTAAGATCACAAACTTTGGATATTTCGTGGGTGGAGCCTGATGTTGGCGACCATGTTGTAGCATTTGTAGGGATATTGACAACAAGGTTATGAATATCAGTTGTGAACTTGGAGTTGTGCTGTCAAGGTGTAGAAGTTTGTGATTATATGTTGCTGTTGGGCAGTTTTTATTGTGGATTATTATTGTTAGTGCAATTACTATTAATTGGATATGGCTAGTATACCTAATATTCTAATTTGGGTGGATTTTTTTGACACGTTAAGAGAACTGCCCGAGCTGTGGAAAGTCAAATCGGACATTTTTAAGGATCGCAACAAAAAGAAGAATGCGTGGTCAAAACTTTTAGATATTTACAAACAAATTTAGTCAAATGCGAATGTTAAAAGTCTTAAGAAAAGAGTCACAAACATAAGAACATGTTACCGGAGGGAACTGAAAAAAGTCAAACAGAGCCAAAGGTCTGGAGCCGGAGCCGAAGACGAGTACGTGCCAAGTTTATGGTACTTTGAAGCCTTACATTTTCTACATGATCAGGAGATTCAAATTCCTGGAGTATCAACCGTAGACCTTGAACAGCATGAAGTCGAATTAGAACTCACAGAAGTAAGTACTAAGTTATTTCTTCTTAACGCTTGTATACCTATGCTTTCATTTGACTTGCCTTAAATGTCTCAAGATTTTATTTCGTTAACAACATTTTATTTACAAGCACAATGACACTACATGGTACAATAAATTTGCTCATAAATACATACTTGTAATTGTTCTAAGAAGCTATTGAAGATGTGTGTGGCATTCCTACTTCGTACTCCTGCTCACAAAAGAGGAAAAAAACCATGGGACAACAGATGGCAGAAAGAAATGACACATTGAAGGAAGCATTGGGTCAACTAACCAAGAAAGAGACAAACAATAAGGATGACGCAAGTGTTTTCGCTGAAAGTTAGGCCACTTCATACAGGAAACTGTCCCCAACTTAGCAACTTTACGCCAAGAAGGCCATAGAAGAAATTCTAGTCTTGCCTTTTCTGCCAATAATTCTACCGCTCCTCCATCAGTTTCTTCAAATCCACTCCCTTTGCACAATTCTTCCCTTTAGCCATCAAGATCCTCTATACCTTTTTTCCAACAATCCCTTTCCTCTCAACCATGTTAGGATAATGCCGTTATTCCTGCTCACGTTCAAACAGGTATTTATAGCAATGTGCAACAATTACTGTCAAACAATAACTTTTCGTAAGAGTTTAATATTTTTTACTTAATAGGTATCAGAATTATTTATTTTATTTATTATTTTACTATTATAATAATATACTTTATTTAATTTTTTTACTGGAATAACACTCATCTGTATTAACAATGACACTGTATTATGATTAATATTAACAATGAAACTGTATAATAAATTATCAATTAAAATTTGCGTTGTTACTTATACTATATTGATTTTGCCCAAGGTAATGTTCCCACTCCATTAAAATAAGTAGTAAATTTTTTCCTTGTCTCTTTTGCATCGAAAGTAGGATTTCTTGAGAGAGTTGGTTCAAGTATATACACATAATTGCTGCGAATCAGTTCTCCAGGGTACTAACTGAATTTCCGAAGTATTTGTATTTTCAACATCTACACTTCCTCGCAAGTAAATTGACGAATGATTTCTTCTCAAAAAATTATGTACATAACATGTGGCCAACCAAGTAGTTATGGCTGCTTTTTCGGCACTCAAATTTATAACATTCAAGAGAACACGCAATCTTAAGGCAAGTATGCCAAAAGCATTCTCAACAATTCTTCTTGCTCTGGATAGTCTGTAGTTGAATATTACTTCATCGTTTGAAAGGTTATCGCAACTACAGGGTTTCATGAGTTTTTTTGCAAAGGAAAGGCATCATCACCAACAAATACGAAGGCATCATTATGAAGGTGGCAGGATTCAGGAATATTGAGTTTTTTGCTCCTAAAGTTGTTATAAAATGTGCTGTTAGATAGTACTCCACCATTTGATACACGATCATTAGCAGCAAGCTTCAACCACTAAGAACTCATGTTCGCGTCAATTAAGGCAAGTAAAACTATGCTAATCTTCTTTTTATAATTATAGTAGTAAGATCCGGTATTGGCAGGTTTTTTAATTTCCACATGCTTTCCGTCGATAGCGCCAATGTGTATGTGTGCAGTTTGGAAACTTCCATCTAGGTACTTCCAAACTCTTTCGAAACGTTCACCCATTCTCGTTCTATTGTATGTTTGGTACCTGAAATCAATATACACAACTTAGAAAAAACTAATTGGTAAACATATTGACTTGCGCACAATCAAGATAGCGGACAAAAGTACCGAAGTTGACTCTGATCTTGGTAAAAGTTGGTACACATGGGTATCTCGTGATGCTTTATATAAATGTGTTATTATATTTTTAAAATTCAAAGTAGCGAACTTAATATTACAGTCGAAATTAT
This sequence comes from Xiphydria camelus, assembly GCA_963678675.1. Taxonomy (NCBI): domain Eukaryota; kingdom Metazoa; phylum Arthropoda; class Insecta; order Hymenoptera; family Xiphydriidae; genus Xiphydria; species Xiphydria camelus. The sequence goes on along the minus strand of OY783192.1, from coordinate 27,917,656 downwards.
CAAAATTGACTCTAATCATGGTGAAATTCGATGCACATTGGTTTTTGGGGTCCTTGATTCCTAATTCGTTATTAGTATTGAAAATTGAGACAGCGAATTCCGATGATTGGAACGCCATATTCGGTCCTTATAAATCTAATAGCAAATTCGAAATCAGCGACCCCAAAAACCCATGTATACCAATTTTCACCATGATCGGAGTCAGTTTTACAAATTTGGTTCGCCATATTGGATCCGCCATTTTGAATCTGGAAAATCTGATAGCAAATTTGAAATCAGCGGCCCCAAAAACCTGAAGAACAACTATATTTATGAAAATAAGGATATCAGGAAAATGTGTGCTTCAAAGGGTTATAACACTGCAAGTCTCAATGATAATATTATTCCAAGACTTTGTGGCAATATAGCGGTGAGAAATTCATTAAATTGGAATGGGAAAACTGGGCACGGTTTTGATACCACTCCTTTGTCCAAATTTTTCTCTTTTTAGAAGGATGCATCTCATCTTCACACAACTTGTTAAAAACTAAAAATAGCAACGAATCTTCACCCATTTTTCATTAATCAAGCTATACTATAACCTTAAAATTAATATCTATTCTAGCCTTGAAAGTGATGTTCACAACTTGATTGCCAACATTTTGTTTCGTCTGTGGTAAGATCTGAGAACAAAGTTGACAACCAAGTTGATCGTATAGACGTATGATCGTATATGGGCCCCTTTATAGAATTAGACTATAACGGCAATTATGGTCTACGGAGGGGATAGCGTGGGCTGATGCGGTGCACCCTGGTTGGCTAGAGGAGGATTATGCTGTAGATAGCGTGAGCTGATACGGTGCGCTCTGATTGGCTGGAGGAAGATAACGGTAATTAGGGTTCCCGATCAGTCATCTATTGAATTCGTCATTCTCCTCTTTGCACAACTGATTTAGCATTCGAAATATAGCGGTATCTATTAGAATAGGTGTTGCGGGAAACAGCTTATTTCAATCCGTCGGTTAATTAACCTTTTACAGGAAAGGTGTAGGGCTACGATTTCATTATTAGCCTTAATTTCGCCGCAATATATCGCCCGCCTGGTCGCGAGATTAACCCTACATTCACGAGGTATTTAGATCCCGATGATACTGAGCGGTAAGAACCGATATTCAGAATTCCGTCGATCGTGCGATGGAATACAGACTCTAGTCTTTATGATCGTCCCGTCGTTTTACGGAAAGAATCGGAAGCGATGAACCCCGTCCGTGCCGGGCCATGCCGTGCCGGACAAGTAGGCGGTACATAGTACATTTATTTGTATGTATTTGATCCAGTCAGTATTTTAACGGGCCTTGCCATGCCGTGCCGTGCCGTGCCGTGCCGTGCTGGGAATGTGAGCGACAAGCTTAATGGGCATCGCCATAAAGACGGGATTACACGTACAGGTATACCTGATACGTACACCTATTCAGACCGCTTAAGGCGGGAATACACGCACAGGTATACCTGTGGTCACATGCACACTCAGATTTGCCTGTATAAGTGACCTGAACAGGTGTACCTGTCAGGTATACCTGTACGTGTATTTCCGCCTTTATACGGGCAAACCTGAGTGTACCTGTCAGGTATTGGGACTAGGGATGTGCGATTCTTCAAAATGAATCGATTCTCGAGATTGAATCGAATGAAGCATTCATGGAGCAATTTTGAATTGAATCGACACAAAAGAATCGATTTCAAAAAAATCGATTTAAAAAAAAAAACATTTTTGAATGGAAGAATGTTAATTTTCACACTTCAAGTATATAACTTTAATAACTAAAAAAAAATTAATTTAAATAAAAAATTCTTATTTGATTATCAAAATTTATTTAAATGCGATTACACAAATCGAGTTGTATAAATGTTAAACTTTAGTAGAATCAGTTTACTCCAAGTGCCAGTGATGAAACTTCAGCGATCTCAAGAAGGTCAACATAGCAATACATGTTCACAAGTTAAATGATTTCTTTCGTCACGGACAATGTTGTTTGCAATGGTTCGCAGGGCTAATCCCGCCAAAACCTTCAATGATGAAAGTTTACGTTATTATTCGAATTTCTAAAGACCTAGCGATTTCCCTCCTTATCGGTCGTAATCTTTTTAATTCATCTGAACTTAACTTCACATTTAAGTATTCAAATACCGTACTCGTAATTTTATCATTAGAAGAATTTTTCCTTTTCTTTATTTTTGTATTTAATTATTTTGAAAAAAACATTTTTAATGGCAAAAATGGCAAAAATATGGATTGATTTCGCCAGTAAAGTATCGATCCAAACAAAGAATCGACTTTGAAGAATCGATCTAAAAATCGTAATTTTTCGAAAAAAAGATCGATCTTTTGAAGAATCGATTTAAATTGCACATCCCTAATTGGAACCGTGCAACTGCTTGGAGGGGATACGGCGAACGATCGTACGCAACTAGTGGTGAAGGCTTGAAATTAGTCGGCACGACTCTCTATAGGGAAGCTGCACGAACCGGCGAACAGTGCCCCCTAGTGATCACTGCTGGAATATAGTTGGTATAAACAAAACGTGTCAGTAAATTTTTTCAAGTCGGTGTGTCCTTCGTGTAATGTAATTTTTGAAGTATTTTGTGCATTTGTTTCCAAAAATGGACAAAGTTATTCGCTGTGGGTTTAAAAAAATTTATTTCAATAATAACAGACCATCAGAAGTACTAAGGGCCGGTTTTACCAACAGGTATAAACGCAGTATAGCGCTATACTGGGAATAGCCATAAGGCTTATTGCTGGTTATTCTCAGTATAGCGCTATACCGCGTTTATACCGTGTTGGTAAAACCGGCCCTAAAAGGAAAGAAATTATGTGAAGCAAAATATGTGATAAATGTTCAGGAAATAGAACACCAGGGACTGTTTTTTATAACTGGACATGTTATAAGACAAATGTCTATCAATTTACTCTCTTATTAAATTTACCCCCTTTATAAAGTTATTTCCATCTAAGGAACTTTCAAACACAAAATATTCTTTATTTGTTTCGTAAGAATCAAAACAACATTGTGTTTTAACACTACTTTTTGTATTGACGGGATGGATTATTCTTTCAACCTCTTCATCTTCATTGTCAGCTTGTATCACCTGCGTAATTTTAGCGCTGAAAACAGTTTCAGAAGTGCGGTCGATCCTTTTCATATATCTTTCAAAACGAGAAATAGCCTGCATCTCTGCTTCTGTTGAAAGTTGGGACCATGTCGCAGAGAATGTAGTTGGAATATACGCAGGATGAGATTGCAGGGTACTTCGTTGGCCTCCGACAAAATGTGCACTACCGTATGTCCGCGATCATTTGAACCATAGGAAAATTGCGAGTTTTGCATGAGCACCCCTTTGGGTCTCCTTGTCCAATAGAATCACCGGAGAAGCGTGAATGCGCATGCGTAGTCATCCGCGAGTGTGGCGTCGTCAGCAAGTTCAGATCGATTATTTCGATAACCGATCTGAACTTGCTGACGACGCCACACTCGCGGATGACTACGCATGCGCATTCACGCTTCTCCGGTGATTCTATTGGACGAGGAGACCCAAAGGGATGCTCATGCAAAACTCGCAATTTTCCTATGGTTCAAATGATCGCGGACATACGGTACATATTTTGGAATATTTTGTTGGTACCCATAGGGTTCATTCCAACGAACACGAGAACTGGTTCTGAACTCGACGGAGTGTGCGCAGTCTGATTTTTGGGACGGCTAAATCAGACTACGAATACTCCGTTGAGTTCAGAACAAGTTCTTGTGTTAGTTGGAACGAACCGATAAAGAACCATCTTCACTGAAATATTGCAATGATAATAATTTTGTTCTCAACGACTAATAACCTAAACTTACTTTTTTCGGTTAACAGCTTTTATCCACTGCTGTCGCCTTCCCACAATAATAATTTTGTTCTGAATGACTACTAACCTAAACTTACTTTTTTCGGTTAACAGCTTTTATCTACTGCTGTCGCCTTCCCACAATGATAATTTTGTTCTCAACGACAACTAAACTTACTTACTTTTTTCGGTTAACAGCTTTTATCCACTGCTGTCGCCTTCCCATTTCGTAGGATTTACCCGGGAATGAGTGAAACTTAATATTACTATTTTCGCAAGAATTTTCAGCATTTTTGCAATTAGTAACACAACAGTTTCGCTCCGATTTAGGCATGATTCACTTTAAAATTACTATTAAACTCTGACATAACCTAATACTGTCACGAATTGTTTATACCAAGAATATGCAGAGAATCTCTACTGATGGCGCCACTAATCAAGGTGCAGCTTCCCTATACCTGTAACCCCGTTGACTGCCAGCCACCACCGCTGATGGGTTAAAGTACATTATATGGCAGTCAACGTGTCTGAAGGTGAATAAACCTGCCCTAAATGTTATACTTACTGTTTATTGCAATTCTATACATATAAATAATTGCTATAGAATACACCCGATGAAAAACATTCATATTGTTGTTCACTAATTGGTTTTGCCGAGGGTTTCTACACCCGCGTGCACGGATTCTAAGCGTAGCGAATTTGAAGAGGAACTTAAGCAGAGTCGCGTATACACTGAAAAAAATTTTCAGGGAATTGAGCAATAATTCTGGCTGAACCAACCAGAATTTCTAGCCACCGTGGCCACAGCCAGAAGTTTTCTTAAGACAGCCAGACGAGTATGGCTAAGCTAATATGTTTAAAGTAACAATATCGAGATGTTTGTGTCAAGCTGCGCTGTACTGTTGAGCCAGTTATTTATTCTGATTGATTCAGACGTGCAGTATGCCTACGTAAGATGTACCGTATCGCTAAATTGCACGGAAATTCTGGTTCATCTAGACAAGCAGTATAGCTGTGTCAGCTATACCGTATTGCTAAACTGCGCGGGAATTTTGGTTCATTTAGACAAGCAGTATAGCTGTGTCAGCTATACCGTATTGCTAAATTGCAAGTAGGATTTTGCAAAAAGGGGGCGCGCACGCCTATAGGTACTGCCGCCTGCCAACCCGCCTATTAGTGTCGGTTTTTTTTTCAAACCCTACCGGGATTCGAATATTTTTTTTTTTTATAGAAGGGGAAATGCATTTACGCACCATCCCCAGGTTTGGCTAGAACCCGGAGGTGTGTGGGGCTCGGTTGATCTCGCGACGAGAAGGTGCAATGTCGCGGGGCCCACACCGGGATTTGAACCTGCGTTCCTTAGATGGATAGGAAATGCTTTCGCATTCTACCAATTGCGCCACCGACTCTTCAAGTGGTCTTAGCTTAAACCGGCCTTTATACAATGCAACACTGAGATATCTCGGCAAAAATATTTAAATAAATATTTAATTTGCTATCGGGGTACGGACTCGACTTCTACCGGTATTCCGTATGTCTCGGGCACAACCACACAGTTGCAGGGACCTCTTCGGCCGGGCTTGGTCGGTATTCGAGCCACTTTTACCGGTAGAAGTCGAGTCGGTATAGTTAGAGTTGGTGTCAATTCGGGAGATCGAAGCGTCTAACTTCGAAATCGTGGATTTGTGAATTATGGTGAGTAATTTCCATTATTCACAAATTCACGATTTCGAGATTAGACGCTTCGATCTCCCGAATTGACACCAACTCTAACTATACCGACTCGACTTCTACCGGTAAAAATTGCACGAATACCGACCAAGCCCGGCCGAAGGGATCCCTGCAACTGTGCGGAACTGCGCGAGGCATCCAGTATAGTCCACCCAGCCATACCGTTCAGTCACACTACACATAAGTTTACAGTTGGTGTAAACATACGTTTTATAGTCCAGCTAACTATACCTATATACCTATATTACGTATAATCATACAGTTGGGATAAGAATACGTCAATCTGCTTAGGATAACCTTTCTAGTATATTCAGTAATCAGATGCCATATTGCTGCATCAAGCATACTCTGTTAGAAATACTTGGACTGCTAACATAGCAATGCCGTATCTCAAACACAACTAATAGAATTACTGTAATAAAAATATTTGTAGGGGGGAATGGCTAGAAAGTCTCAGCCAGAAATGTATTGCTGTTAAAACTAAAGATTTTTTTCAGTGTAGATGCTCGGTACGGGAGACTAATCGCCGGGTAAAGCAACGCCCATCAAATACGACGTTGACAGGGTACGGGGTTATGGAATGGTGAGGTTAAGTTTTATCAATTCGATGTATAAAAATAAATTTTCATAAAAAGTAATAGTGTAAAGTAGTGGCGACTAAACTGAAAGAAAATTAAATTAATCTTACTTGAGCGAAGTGTCGATAGTGTAAAGTAAAATGAAATATTTATTTAAACTCCGAAAGAGACTGTAAATATAAGCATTGTAATTAATTAAAGTAATAAATAAATTTTATTGTTTGTGCGCAGATATTATATCTCTTTATTTATTAAATTATTATCATAACGCGCGTGTGTGCCAGGGATATGGAATATATAAAAGTTTATTTATTTCAACTATCCAAGATTTACTGAAAAGCCTTGATGTAAACCAAGGAACAGTTCCACGTCAACTTTAAATGTCGCCGACCTTTGAGTCACAGATTTTGTTGTAATTTTTTTTTATGTAGTACTTTACCATTTCTAATAAATTCTCAAATTTCATTTTAATCCAACATTGCGTTCTCGTCCTATCATTTATTGAAATTTTCCATATTTTCTAATCTTGTGAAATTTATTCCCAATTTTCTCCTACTAAATGAACTCTAAGAAAAAAATTCCTTATACAAAAAATTCTCTTTATAACCTGAACTTAGCAGAAAAAAATTGATATAATTTCTAAACAAGCGAATACTATGAAATAAAATAGTTTGTTTTACAAATATTTAATTATCTGAAATACGCCATTTTTGTTTTTAACGAAATTTTTACCATGAATTCCTTGGTGTATGAGAAAAATATTAAGCCCGAAACGAGGTTGGGATGAACATTGGTTCATTTTATATTAACACATTGACTGTCCCATGAGTTACATATGATTCATACAGAAACGTCGCTATACGTCCATGAGATATACTCGTATGTGATTCATTTGCCATTGCCGTATGCATGGTGATTTCATTCTTGGACGTCGTGAGATGGAAATTCACTGCAGATGAGTAGCATCAAAACATATTCATATGTCTCCATAGGACGACAGAGATTTATATAGAATTCTATTGCATGAAATTGATTGCAATTTACACTCTAAAAAATAATGGCCATTTATTACTGAAGGCTAAAAGAATTAAGGCAAAATATGGATTCACTAAGGAAAAAAAATACCTAGCATCATTAATTTAAAATTTTGGTGAATGGTGCACACACATACTGTGTGTATTCCACAATCTCCAGCAAGGACGCAGTATTTAGGACGTAATTGTGCAAAGCTAGAAAATCCAATGGAAACAGTGGGATACATTTCTTTAAATCGTCGGAAGAGTTCATCAAATTTCCAAGGAGAAGTCGCTTCTGATGATGAACGCGTTTTCCGGTCGTATCTTTTATTGAAAAAAAAATCTTTTTTACTGGGCATCAACGCGATGATTTCATCGCTATGATAAAATTCTTCAATTAATGGTCTTATTTCAGGTGAAATAGATTTTCCTGAAAATAAGAACGATATTGGAAAACATGTGAGAATAAAAGTGAAAAATGTTTTTTAAATATTCAACGTCGATAATCAAACAGAAACAGTCATTCAATTACTGACTAGAAAAGGTCTACATATTTTTTATAACATTAAATTGAGTACCTTTTTTTTATCAGGTACAGAGAACATTCCTCCCCTTGCAGTAATATCTTTTGCCACTTTCACCATGTGATGCGATGATTTCATGGTCTCTGTCATTTTACAAATGCTCCAATGAGCTGGTAATAGTGAAAGAATTTCAATCTTTCGATTGTAGGATGCATTGGGGGCGTGATATTTTGTTTTTAGTCCCCTTGATTTGTATAATTTCGCTAATTCACCAGGAAATATGCCGAATATCACTGTAAAGTACTGTGAACCCTTAAAGTATTTCCATGCAAAGAACTTTTTAACTGAACGATTCTTGTGTGTGAAAACTGTTCCTCTCTCTTACACTTCAAATACATTGTATTATTCCCACTGCTAATCACTGTAATTACGAAAAATATTCGTTTTCTAACGATTATACGGTCTACAAAATAATTAAGTAAAAAAATCATGACATATAAGATGCTGACACTTTATTTTTAAAAGAATTCCTTTTTCTAATACTCAGTAATTGTTTAACACGTTGACTGTCCCCATAAGGAATTTTTTCCATCCCACGACGTCCAAAAATGAAATCACCATGCATACGGCAATGACAAATGAATCACATACGAGTATCTCATGGACGTATTGCGACGTTTCTGTATGAATCATATGTGACTCATGGGACAGTCAATGTGTTAATATAAAATGAACCAATGCTCATCCCAACTTCGTTTCGGGCTTAATATTTTTCTCATACACCAAGGAATTCATGGTAAAAATTTCGTTAAAAACAAAAATGGCGAATTTCAGATAATTAAATATTTGTAAAGTAAACTATTTTTTTTTCATAGTATTCGCTTGTTTAGAAATGATATCAATTTTTGTCTACTAAATTCAGGTTATAAAGAGCATTTTTTGTATAGGGAATTTTTTTAGAGCTCATTTAGTAGGAGAAAATTAAGGGTAAATTTCACAAGATTAAAAAATATGGAAAATTTCAATAAATGGTAGGATGAGAACGTAATATTGGATTAAAAGGGAATTTGAGAATTTATTATATTTATTATTTACTACATAAAAAAAAAATTACAACAAAATCTGTGACTCAAAGGTCGGCGACATTTAAAGTTGATGTGGAATCTCCCGTACGAATGTATGTATTTAGGTATATGTGTGTCTCCTATCTCAAGCTTCTTCGAAAACACCTCGTAGGAAACGTGTGAGTGCGAGTGAGAACGTCGATTAACTCGGGTGAACGCATAAGGCTAATATCTCACGGATCCGACATGTCGGATTGTCGTATACGACAAGTCACTCCGATTGGTTGTGCAAAAATCGGGTGGGGGGTCCGTCGCAGGTATTTTGTCGGATACATGAAATATGGTCGATTGACGACACTTCTGTTTGTCGACTCTTCTGTGCACGCATTGAACAATACGAGCTAAGACAAGACAAGTCGAAGGGAGCTTCTCGGCTTCGCTGTTCAGGATGTGTCAATATTTCTCAGATAGCCATCGGTGGCGTTGAACGTAACATACTGTCGCGCCATCACCAAGCCATGCACGACTCTATTTTTTGTCGTACGAAACCGTCGCTTGAAGTTCGACACTGCTCAACTTTCGTACGACGAAAAATACCCCGTCGGTCCGACAGATTTCCCCCACCACCACTTTCTGTGACTTGTCGTAGTATACGACAATCCGACATATCGAATCCGTGAAATAGGCCCCTAAGAGTTTCTTTATTGCACACTTGAACTGGACAACCTCGAGAAGGACAAAAAATGAGCAACAGAGAGGCTCTTATGCAAAGATATAATACATTTGTCACTCACTCACACACTCGGTAGAACCGGCCCTTAAGGCTAAATGTACCGACTTTAGTTCAAAATTTTGCCACCACGTGGCAGCACTAAAATGAGCTAATTTTTCTTGTCAATTTTCTCCCCAACGAACGGTTCATTTTTTAATCTGTAAACGGATTCTTGACTGTTTTCAATGTAGAATTTAATGAAATTGATTAAAATTTTAAATTGAAAAATTTTATTAAAAAATGCTTTAAAAACGTCAAAAAATGTACTTTTATAAAAAATAGGGTTATAGAGACAAATAAAAAGTGTAATTGATAATTGCTATGGATTCGAATTTTGATTCTACCCAAAAACGTGATCGTAATCAGTAATTTCTGTATTCAACCGAGCGCTGACGAGTCAAGCGAAGACACAGCGGGGGGCGAGGCGAGCTTCCCTTCCATACCCTCGCGGTCGGCCTGCATCGACGTGTCTCGGCAAGAGTGCGTGCCGGCATGAGAAAGAGAGCGAAGCATGAGACAGAGCGTGGCTACAGAGTGAAGCAGGTTCAGGAGAAATGAAACGGTGTAGTCTCGCTTTACTAATATAGTCGGGGAGCTGGTGTCCAAAATGTGCAAGTTTTCTCAAAGCTAATTTGTTGAGATCAGGTTACTTTTTAATGATGGAAAGTAACTGTAGAGTCAGCACTTCAGGTACCGGAACACCTGGTGCTGGGACGCTCGCAAAGGTGTCATAATAATTAACGTCTCTAAACTGTTTTCTCAAAGCTCAAATTTTATAGAAAACGAGCAAATATAATATAAAACAAGAATCCAAAAATCAGACAGCAATATACAAGCCCGGTCCCGCTTCAGTTGGTCCAGTTGCATAATTTCTCCGGTTATTAGCACCCAATCAAGATAAATGTAAAGTTTATGTCAATATGCACGTTATTTATTTTTCAATCAACATTTTTACAGAGCGTAAGACCTACTAGCAGTTTATTCATTTTACGATAATAAACTGCAAACAAAATGAAAAAAATATTGCGTCTTAAAAAATTCACCACTGGGTAACATCGCTTTTGTTTTTAATAACGGCCGCAATTCGTAATTAATTAATTAAATAATTAATTCGTATATAATGCTCGAAATGCTTGAAATAGTCAGCGGATAAAATATGACCAAAAACGTTATTTTCTTCAATTCTAATTTTATTTTAAAATTGTACATTATGAAATATTGTGCCGTGCAGTGTACTACAAAACATTACGTTTCAGCCTAGAAAAAATATAAAGCAGCAGTAACTTTACAATTCATTTAATAATTGTTATTTTAGTGGGTGGGCCAACTGAAGCGGGACGGGGCTCGTACACTGAGAAAAAAAATTCTTTGGATCAAAGACATTTTATTCGGGTTGAAAGAAATATTTCTTTGTATAACTCCGAAACTATATTTTTTTAGTCCAAAGAAATCTTTCATCGAAAGCAAATATTTCAATGGAAGATATATTTCTTTGGTCCGACAGAAACAGTTGTACAAATGAAGGAGCATTTATTTATTTTGAATCCGTGTACCTTCGATTCGAACTGTGATGTTATTTGGCAAAAGAAGTGCGTTTTTGAAACAAAGAAATATGTCTTCGGCGTAACAGAATATTTCTTCCTAACTGAGATATCTATATTTGCCTCGAAAAAAGTTGTATTCAAGACAATTACTCGCGTCTTTCGCGGCAAGAAATAGGTCATGTAGTCAAAGAAATATGTCTTCGGCATAACAAAATATTTCTTACTAACTGAGATATCTATATTTGCCTGGAAAAAAGTTGTATTCAAGACAATTACTGGCGTCTTTTGCGGCAAGAAATAGGTCATCTAGTCAAAGAAATATGTCTTCGACGTAACAGAATATTTCTTCCTAACTGAGATATCTATATTTGCCTCGAAAAAAGTTGTATTCCAGACAGCGTCTTTCGCGGCAAGGAATAGGTCATCTTGTCAAAGACATAATAATTTAAAGTAAAGAAATATTTCTTCTAGTTGAAAATATAATATTCCTTTGGTCCAAGTAAAATTGTCTCTGATCAGATGAACGCCGTATTTTGAAGAGAGAGAGCTAGATATTTCACTGGAAGTAAAACGCAACTGATCCATGCATGCGCAGATTGTTAAAAGCGCCGCTTGCCAATGGTTTGTGACTGCTGTGCGAAGAAAACTAATACTTACAAGAGACTAATGGGCCGGCCCTGGAAGCACTGTAGTACCAAGACAACCAGCGGCAAGGCTGGAGTGAGTTCACGACACCTCACCCACTTCCAAAAACCAGTTGATCAAAGCCCCAATTGATCCATAAAGCGAAAACCATTACACTTTTCAACGTTGCTCTTATAAATACTAAAACATAAATTTGCATCCGAGAATATTCGCCACATAGCGGGCAAGCGGAATATTAGCACAGCGATTTTATTTTTACCGACAGTGACCGATTTTACCCTCGGTGACGCGCGGTGTCCTAGTCCCTCTGACTTGCAATTATTCTGGGTCCTTTATACCCATTTTTAGCTTTGATTTAATTTCTAGTCATTCCTTCAGTCAAGCCTCTTACACTCGCTGAAGGAATTTTACAAGTATTGATCATAGAGTTCGACTTTTCACGTTTTGACCTCACGCTCTGCCAGTAACGATCAGTACCTATAGGTAGTTAGGTTCGTGTTCACTTTCCCTCAATGTTACGTGTTAATTCATGTGTTGATTTAGAGAAACGATTTATTTCAAAGAAATACGTAATTCATAATGACTATACTACCCCCGATAGCCAAGCGTGACTTTCACCCGAGCGTCACGCGGTGGCAGCACGCCGTGTTGGCACGGGATGTGGCGAAAAGGATGTGGTCGCCATCTTATCGGCGGAGCGTTTCGTCCCGGAGTCGGCCTGTGGACTCGTCAGTAAGGCTAGGCCGACTCCTGCCTTAGACGCTCTGTAGTCCTCGGTGAGAGACGGGCAGTTGCGGTCTTATATAGAAACTTGCCCGTTGTTGGACCACTAACGAGAAGCCGAAAGCCGTGGAGTCGAAGGTCGGCGCCACCTGGCGGCAAGGCGCCGTAGCGCGACGGGCCGCTACAGTACTCCCTCCCTAGTGACGTCTGATGTATGCAGACGGAACGAGGCGGAAGAAGTTGGTGTGTGTGGCAACGGCTTGGCTGTGAGCGTGTCTGCGTGTGGCTGGAACGTCGTGGGTTGGAAACTCCGCCGGTGTGTTCGTCGCAGCGTATGAGAGATCGATCCTGAGTGTGTGAGCCGTGACGTCATGACGGGGCGTGTACACATGTGCCGTGCCGGGGCGTGAGTGTGCCGTGCCGGGGCGTGTACGCGTGCCGTGCCGTCAGCGTGACGTCGGTTCTGCTTCCAGAGATCAAGGTGTCCTTGTCATGGGAGTTCCCTTGGTCCAGAAGGTATGCTGCAGGATGATGATCTTCTCCGCTGGATCACGTCGGGGTCACCAATGTGGCGAAAAGGAAGTGGTCGCCATCTTATCGGCGGAGCGTTTCGTCCCGGAGTCGGCCTGTGGACTCGTCAGTAAGGCTAGGCCGACTCCTGCCTTAGACGCTCTGTGGTCCTCGGTGATAGACGGGCAGTTGCGGTCTTATATAGAAACTTGCCCGTTGTTGGACCACTAACGAGAAGCCGAAAGCCGTGGAGTCGAAGGTCGGCGCCACCTGGCGGCAAGGCGCCGTAGCGCGACGGGCCGCTACAGGGAGCTGCACTGTGCCGCCACCGCGTGATTGTCACCGAGTGACGTTACTCATACGTTACTGGGATGCCACGGAGTGATTGTCACTGGGTGACGTTACTGTGACGCCACTGTGACTTAATCTTTTAAAAAATCCAAATTGTTCAATAAAAATTAAAAATTATATATTAGGTGTTGGAATTAATTCGTAGCGTTTTTTAATGAAAAAATATGATCATGCCCAAACTTTTAAGACGTTTTCCTACTGGTGATAAGTCAACTCCCAACTTGGTTGGTACATAACTTTTTTTCAAATCATAAATAACAACATTTTATAATAGATTATTGAATATATCTAAATTTGTGCCGAATAAAGTGTTCTCTCGGGGAGTTTTGCTTCATTATTTTAATATGAACAAAAGTGCAGCTACGTATTAAGTGGAAGTGTACATATGCTCTAGCTGCGAGCAAACGCGTCGGAAGTGGTATGCAAGTTTTAAAGCTGGTGATTTCGACTTGGATGACAAGGAGCCGAATAAATTTGAAGATAATGATTTGGAGGCAATAGTCCATCAAGACTCATGTCAAGCACTTATGTATAAAGAATTCTTACAATTAAATTGTGATGTTTACGATATTACATTACTGTCGGTAACAACGAAATACTGTACTACCTGCGTGCCATTTATTGTTAAGATCGACGCTACAAATTAATTCCAACACCTAATAATACAAAAATTCCATCGTGAACTTAACCCATTAAAGCCCAAATTAATTTCTGGTGGATTTTCTTTACGAAAATTGCATGATTCGTTACTCAGAGGTTATGAGATAAAAATTCCAAATGGCCGTCCTATACATAAGACGCTGGGCGCTAATGAGTTTTAACTTTAACATGATTCTTGATGAATATTCTACTGTAAATAGTGAATGAATAATTATCATAATCGCTACTGTTTTGAAAAAGAACATATCATATTATTTTAAAAAATTTAACGAGAACCTTCGAGAGCAGTCACTGTCATGTCCGGTTTCTATATATGACTGGAATCGACCAACATCTCTCGAAGAGTCGGTGGCGTAATGCGAAAACGTTTCCCAGTCTCGAGGCATCTGGCATAGGATATCCCAAGGATCGCAGGTTCAAATCCCGGTGGGGCACGGAAAAAAAAAAAGAAGCGACACCTCTAGGCGGGTAAGGTCACTGTGTGCGTTCCCTTTTTGCAAATCTACATACCGACAATTATTTTGAAAGCGCACCGCGTGACTGCACAGTGCTGTTGTAGTGACGATCGCTGTGCAGTCACAGTTACCTCACTCACCGTTGCCACTCCGTGTCGCCACTGTGACGTCCGTGGGGGCACGCACGATAAGGTCACTGTGATGTTTCCTAACTCCACCGCGTGACGGCACAGTGCGCTCGTACCGTATGTACACCCGTGCTCACGGAATCTGTCGCTGGTGACTTTTTTAAAATGTTATTTTTAAACGTACTAACCAATGATTAATCAATCCTCGTGCTTTCATTAACGAGAGTAGACGTCACCGTAGCTAATGAGGGCATGAGAATTAATTGTTCACTGGTTAGTACGTTTAAAAATAAGGTTTAAAAAAAGTCACCAGCGACAGATTCCGTGAGCACGGGTGTATCATGCCAAATTAAACAAGCAGAATTACCGACATTGCCGAAACTTTACCGACGGTCAAGAATTTTATAGTTAGAGTTGGCTTGAGAAGAGTGCGCTGTGTGTGCTGCATGAGAGCGAAAAGTGTCAAACGTCTGATTTCGCGATAGCTGTTAATTCAAGAGATCGAAGTGTTTCGTCTATTATTCAATACTTCGATTTTCCGAATTGACAGCTATCGGGAAATCAGACGTTTGACACTTTTCGCTCTCACGCAGCACACACAGCGCACTCTTCTCAAGCCAACTCTAACTATAAATTCTTGACCGTCGGTAAAGTTTCGGCAATGTCGGTAATTCTGCTTGTTTAATTTGGCATCCCTAATAGCTAAGTTTCGTCACTACGAGCGCACTGTGCCGTCACGCGGTGGAGTTAGGAAATATCACAGTGACCTTATCGTGCGTGCCCCCACGGACGTCACAGTGGCGACACGGAGTGGCAACGGCGAGTGAGGTTACTGTGACTGCACAGCGATCGTCACTACAACAGCACTGTGCAGTCACGCGGTGCGCTTTCAAAATAATTGTCGGTATGAAGATTTGCAAAAAGGGAACGCACACAGTGACTTTACCCACCTAGAGGTGTCGCTTCTTTCTTTTTTTTTCCGTGCCCCACCGGGATTTGAACCTGCGATCCTTGGGATATCCTATGCCAGATGCCTCGAGACTGGGAAACGTTTTCGCATTACGCCACCGACTCTTCGAGAGATGTTGGTCGATTCCAGTCATATATAGAAACCGGACATGACAGTGACTGCTCTCGAAGGTTCTCGTTAAATTTTTTAAAATAATTTGATATGTTCTTTTTCAAAACAGTAGCGATTATGATAATTATTCATTCACTATTTATAGTAGAATATTCGTCAAGAATCATGTTAAAGTTAACCCATTAGCGCCCAGCGTCTTATGTAGAGGACGGCCATTTGGAATTTTTATGTCATAACCTCTGAGTAACAAATCATGCAATTTTCGTAAAGAAAATCCACCAGAAATTAATTTGGGCTTTAATGGGTTAAGTTCACGATGGAATTTTTGTATTATTAGGTGTTGGAATTAATTTGTAGCGTCGATCTTAACACTAACTGGCACGCAGGTAGTACAGTATTTCGTTGTTACCGACAGTAATGTAATATCGTAAACATCACAATTTAATTGTAAGAATTCTTTATACATAAGTGTGACATGACATCATTATCTTCAAATTTATTCGGCTCCTTGTCATCCAAGTCGAAATCACCAGCTTTAAAACGTGCAAACCACTTCCGACGCGTTTGCTCGCAGCTAGAGCATGTACACTTCCACTAAATACGTAGCTGCACTTTTGTTCATATTAAAATAATGAAGCAAAACTCCCCGCAAGAACACTTTATTCGGCACAAATTTTGATATATTCAATAAATTATTATAAAATGTTGTTATTCATGATTTGAAAAAAGGTTATGTACCAACCAAGTTGGAAGTTGACTTATCACCAGTAGGAAAACGTCTTAAAAGTTTGGGCATGATCATATTTTTTCATTAAAGAACGCTACGAATTAATTCCAACACCTAATATATAATTTTTAATTTTTATTGAACAATTTGGATTTTTTAAAAGATTAAGTCACAGTGGCGTCACAGTTACGTCACCCAGTGACAATCACTCCGTGGCATCCCAGTAACGTACACCCGGGCTCACGGAATCTGTCGCTGGTGACTTTTTTTAAATGTTATTTTTAAACGTACTAACCAATGATTAATCAATCCTCGTGCTTTCATTAACGAGAGTAGACGTCACCGTAGCTAATGAGGGCATGAGAATTAATTGTTCACTGGTTAGTACGTTTAAAAATAAGGTTTAAAAAAAGTCACCAGCGACAGATTTCGTGAGCACGGGTGTATGAGTAACGTCACTCGGTGACAATCACGCGGTGGCGGCACAGTGCAGCTCCCTGTGGAGCCTGGGAGCCTGCGCGCACGCGTGGAAACAGAGACGCCAATTGGCTGGAACGTCTACTCGATTGCGCGGGATCCCACAAATCAGCGATGTAACGCGAAGGAAGGATTGTTCGCGGTTACACGTTGTTGTACCGATAAATTATTTCTTTATTTCACACTATACATTCGACCACTCGAGTTACTTCGGAGCGTCTACACTGGACGATGGACTGCAGGCAAGTGAGAGCGAAAGACTCTCCTCGACTCGCTACGTGCGAGCGTCTCGTCTTGTCCAGGCACGCTGTCCGCTGGCTACGAGAGGTGGCGCTACTGCTCCGCTACATCACTCCCCCCAAGTGACTCGGTTCGAGTCGCGAAACTGACTTTTCTGGGGCCCGAGTATGTCCTAAGAATGCCCGAACCTGGAATGAGAGTTGATGGAGTGCGTCTTACCGACTGGCTCGTCGAAGACGTCGGTACTGCTTGTTTTACGGAGGCTGGTGTCTCTGTTGGTACTTCTTCAAAAAAGGCAGGTTTAAGCCTCTCTATTGATATTGTGGTTGGTGCTCCGTTTTGGTTTATCTTGAAAACTCTGTCTGTTAGGCGCTCTAAAATCTCGTAAGGTCCTTCGTAAGGGGCTTGAAGAGGCTTCTTCGTTGCATCAACCCTTACGAAGACGTGAGAGCACGTGTACAAGTCTTTGTGTATAAACGATGTCTTCTTGTTGTGATGAGCAGTTGGCACTGCACGAACTCTCTTCATGTGCTCCCTGAATCTCTGCATGAAGTATTGAGGGTCCGGTGGCATTTCCTCGTCGGTGAAGAATTCACCTGGCAGGCGGAGTGGAGTACCATAGACCAATTCCGCCGCTGTGGTTTTAATATCCTCCTTTAAACTCGTCCGGAGGCCTAAGAGAACTGTTGGAAGTATCTGGACCCAGTCGTTGGTACAGTGACACATAATCGCAGCTTTGAGTGACCTGTGCCAACGCTCTATGATACCATTGGATGCTGGATAGTATGCTGTTGTGCGGATCCTCTTGCAGCCTATGAGGTTTGTTAGTGCGAGAAACAGTTGAGATTCGAATTGGGTGCCTCGATCTGTCGTTATTGTTGCCGGGGCACCAAATCGCGCTACCCAATTGGAGTAAAAGGCGTTTACAATGGTATCCGCTGAGATGTCACTAATCGGTACTGCTTCCGGCCATCGCGTAAACCTGTCAATCATTGTTAGACAGTAACGTTGTCCTCGAACTGTAGGTAGTGGTCCAACGATGTCAATGTGGATCTGGGAGAACCTGGTATCTGGAACTGGCAAGTGTTCTGGAACATTCTTCGTGTGTCGATAAACCTTGCTCCGCTGACAAGCCATACAAGTCCGAACCCACTCTCCGATGTCCTTACTCATGCTTGGCCAAACAAATTGTCGGCGGATAAGTTTCCTAGTTGCACGAGTGCTTGGGTGGGACATACTGTGAGCTGTGTTAAAGATGCGTCGTCGCAGGGAGGAGGGCACGTATGGTCGGGCTACTTGTGAGGAGAGATCGCAATACATAGTGTCGTCGGAGTCGTCGATTCGCAGTCTATGGAGCTTAAGCGACGATTCCGATTGCAATAATCGTTGCAATTCCTCATCAGTTTTCTGGGCTTCGGCGAGGTCCGCTGTACTAACCACGACTGGCATGTGGATCTCGTTTAACCGAGAGAAGGCATCTGCCACGACGTTGTCGCTGCCGGCCACGTGGATGATTGTGGTCGTGAACTGGCCGATGAAATCTAACTGACGTAGCTGTCTGGGTGATGCCTTGTCCGCTCGCTGTGCGAATGCGTAGGTGAGGGGTTTGTGGTCCGTTTTGACAATAAAGCGTCTCCCCTCAAGCATGTGCCGGAAGTGTTTAATACTTGCAAAGGCTGCGAGTAACTCGCGGTCATACGTGCTGTAATTTTGTTCGGCACCGCTTAGCTTCCTGGAGAAGAATCCAAGCGGGTACCATTCGTCGGAATGTTGCTGCTCCAATACTGCTCCTATTGCCGTGTCGGAGGCGTCAGTGGAGAGCGACAATGGTGCACCTTCCTTCGGGTGAGCGAGAAGCGTGGCCGATGCGATACCATCCTTGCATGCCTTAAAAGCGCGCTCTGCTTCTAGAGTCCAAGCGATAGGACGTCTGTCGTTTCGTCTGGAATCTTTGAGGTAGGCGTTCAAGGGGGCCTGAAGTTCGGCAGCATTCTTGATGAACCTACGGTAGAAATTTACGACGCCCAAAAACCTACGGAGTTCGATTACCGTTTCAGGTTTTCGATAACCTTTGATAGCTTCGATTCTATCTGTAGGTGGTTTGGTTCCTTGGCTAGATATGTGATAGCCGAGGTACTGAACATTACGAGCGCCGAAGTTGCATTTTGAAACGTTGATCGCCACGCCGAATGATTGAAGACGTTCGAAAACGAGGCGAAGGTGTTGGAGGTGTTCTTCTGGTGATTTCGATGCGATTAGGATATCATCGATGTAGCAGTAACAGAAGTCCAAACCTCTCAGAACGACGTCGATGAACCTCTGAAAAGATTGTGGTGCGTTGCATAATCCGAATGTCATTACCGGGAATTCGAAGAGCCCAAACGGTGTGATGACAGCTGTTTTGGGAATGTCCTCCTCGGCGACTGGAATTTGGTGGAACGCGCGCACGAGGTCGAGCGTAGAAAAAATGTTTTTGCCATACAGCTGGTGCGAAAAATCCTGGATGTGTGCGATGGGATATCGATCTGGAACCGTAACAGCGTTGAGACGACGGTAGTCGCCGCAGGGTCTCCATTCGCCTAATTTCTTGGGTACCAGGTGTAGGAGGCTGGCCCACGGACTGTCGGATGGTCGGCAGATACCTAGCGCGATCATGTGATCGAATTCTGCCTTGGCGGCTTTCAATTTCTCCGGGGGTAGGCGTCGAGGTCGCTCCGCGACTGGTGGACCCGTTGTGACGATGTGGTGTTTTACGGAGTGCGTGGCCGTTTGCCTGAATTGCGGAGGTGACGTCACGCCAGGGAATTCTTTCAACAGGTCGTGGTAGACTGAGCCTTTCGCGACGGTCGTGACGCTCTCGATGGGCGACTTGATTACTTGCGCTATTGTGCGTAGACCTGTGACCTTGTCGATCAGGCGATGATTTTTGAGGTCGATGAGTAGATCGTAATGGCGGATGAAGTCTGCCCCGAGAATGGGTCGTGACACGTCGGCGACAGAGAAATACCAATTGAAGACACGGCGGAATCCCAAATCTACAGTGAGAAGCTTCTCTCCGTACGTGTTGATTGGGGAGCCGTTGGCTGCGTAGAGCTTAACGCCTGAAGGTGATGTTGGATCGGTAGCTTTTTGCCGTGGGAGGACTGAAACGTCTGCTCCGGAGTCAACGAGGAAGGATATTCCGCTTTTCGGGTCCCTGATGGTTAGGCGGTTTTATCGGGTTGTTCCGTCGTCGCCGACCGCCTTGATCTGAGGCGACGGGTTTAGTTTTCCGATTGCTGGGTTGCAGGTTGCCAGGAGCAGGGCTTCACACACCTATACGCTTCCGCGCCAAACCTGTGATGATAGAAGCACATAGTCGTTTGGCCTTGGTTGCGCTGTCTGGAGCGGCTGCGTCGTCTATTCCTCGAGGAGGACCAGCCGCGCGATTGGCGGTTGTCGGGGAGCGTCCTTAATACTTCATTGAGTTGCGTTGTGAGGTTCTTTACGTCTTGCTGTAGGCTAAGGATCTCCGCTGAAGTCGATGGAACGGCTGGGCCTACTGCGTTTACTTGCTGCATTGGCTGTGTGAACTCAATGATTCGATCTGCAAGCATGGCTAATTCATTAAGCGAAGCTCCCGGGCTGGCCGCCAGTATGCTTCTGACATTCTCAGGTAGTTGCTCTACAAACAGTGACCTGAGCACGGTCTCGTTGCACTGACTGCCAGCCAAATTTCGGATACGTTGCAGGAAATGCGAAGGCCTTTGATCCCCGAGCAGCTCTCCTTGCAGAGCTCGCCTCAGCTTCGTCTCAGGGGTTTGGGCGAAACAGGAGATAATTCTTTCCTTGAGGGCTTCAAACTTACCAGTTGACGGCGGGTCGCGAATAATATCCGTGACAAAGGGTAAAACACTAGAGTCTAGGCGTGCCACTACATAGCTGAATTTACAGTGGTCGCCCTTCACATTAGAAATGAAAAACGCTGTTTCGACCTGGTGTAACCATGTTTCCGGGTCCTCCTTCCGGAAAGCCGGTAGCTTGACGGGCTTAGAGGATATGGCGTGCAACTCCGCGCTATCCTGATGTCCAAGGTTTTTCGTTTCGGGCGGGCTGGATTCCGGGGTTGGTGTGTCCCTTTGTTCGTCGGCCATAATTATGGTTCGATGGAATGTGGGAGTGGCCGCGCTCAGGTACGCAGAGGTATGGGCCCAGAACTTTCACTCCAGATGTTCTGCGGCTTTTGCCCCCTGGGATTCTTGAACGCTGGAGTGGTCGATGGCGTCGGCGTCGTAGCTAACGCGAGTACGTCGCTCTGTTGTGGTGATTAATTATAAACTGCTGATCGATTTAACAGTATTTTGTTTCGCGGTACACTTTGAAATCACGTCGGGGTCACCAATTGTGGAGCCTGGGAGCCTGCGCGCACGCGTGGAAACAGAGACGCCAATTGGCTGGAACGTCTACTCGATTGCGCGGGATCCCACAAATCAGCGATGTAACGCGAAGGAAGGATTGTTCGCGGTTACACGTTGTTGTACCGATAAATTATTTCTTTATTTCACACTATACATTCGACCACTCGAGTTACTTCGGAGCGTCTACACTGGACGATGGACTGCAGGCAAGTGAGAGCGAAAGACTCTCCTCGACTCGATACGTGCGAGCGTCTCGTCTTGTCCAGGCACGCTGTCCGCTGGCTACGAGAGGTGGCGCTACTGCTCCGCTACATCCCGTGCCAACACGGCGTGCTGCCACCGCGTGACGCTCGGGTGAAAGTCACGCTTGGCTATCGGGGATGATACATACCCCGATAGCCAAGTTTCGTCACTACGAGCGCACTGTGCCGTCACGCGGTGGAGTTAGGAAACATCACAGTGACCTTATCGTGCGTGCCCCCGCGGACGTCACAGTGGCGACACGGAGTGGCAACGGCGAGTGAGGTAACTGTGACTGCACAGCGATCGTCACTACAACAGCACTGTGCAGTCACGCGGTGCGTTTTCAAAATAATTGTCGGTATGTAGATTTGCAAAAAGAAAACGCACACAGTGACTTTACCCGCCTAGAGGTGTCGCTTCTTTCTTTTTTTTTTCCGTGCCCCACCGGGATTTGAACCTGCGATCTTTGGGATATCCTATGCCAGATGCCTCGAGACTGGGAAACGTTTTCGCATTACGCCAACGACTCTTCGAGAGATGTTGGTCAACTCCAGTCATATATAGAAACCGGACATGACAGTGACTGCTCTCGAAGGTTCTCGTTAAATTTTTAAAAATAATTTGATGTTCTTTTACAAAACAGTAGCGATTATGATAATTATTCATTCACTATTTATAGTAGAATATTCGTCAAGAATCATGTTAAAGTTAACCCATTAGCGCCAAGCGTCTTATGTATAGGACGGCCATTTGGAATTTTTTTCTCATAACCTCTGAGTAACAAATCATGCAATTTTCGCAAAGAAAATCCACCAGAAATTAATTTGGGCTTTAATGGGTTAAGTTCACGATGGAATTTTTGTATTATTAGGTGTTGGAATTAATTTGTAGCGTCGATCTTAACACTAACTGGCACGCAGGTAGTACAGTATTTCGTTGTTACCGACAGTAATGTAATATCGTAAACATCACAATTTAATTGTAAGAATTCTTTATACATAAGTGTGACATGACATCATTATCTTCAAATTTATTCGGCTCCTTGTCATCCAAGTCGAAATCACCAGCTTTAAAACGTGCAAACCACTTCCGACGCGTTTGCTCGCAGCTAGAGCATGTACACTTCCACTAAATACGTAGCTGCACTTTTGTTCATATTAAAATAATGAAGCAAAACTCCCCGCAAGAACACTTTATTCGGCACAAATTTTGATATATTCAATAAATTATTATAAAGTGTTGTTATTTATGATTTGAAAAAAGGTTATGTACCAACCAAGTTGGGAGTTTACTTATCACCAGTAAGAAAACGTCTTAAAAGTTTGGGCATGATTATATTTTTTCATTAAAAAACGCTACGAATTAATTCCAACACCTAATATACAATTTTTAATTTTTATTGAACAATTTGGATTTTTTAAAAGATTAAGCACATTGGCGTCACAGTAACGTCACCCAGTGACAATCACTCCGTGGCATCCCAGTAACGTATGAGTAACGTCACTCGGTGACAATCACGCGGTGGCGGCACAGTGCAGCTCCCGTGCCAACACGGCGTGCTGCCACCGCGTGACGCTCGGGTGAAAGTCACGCTTGGCTATCGGGGTACGGTAGTGACGAAACTTGGCTATCGGGGAAATTAAACACGCAGATACCGTATGTCCCACTCTGTACGGGCCAGTTTGAAGTTACCTTCGGGGAGGCTTGGTCGGTACTTGAGTGATTTAATACCGGTAGAAGTCGAGTCGGTAGTTAGAGTTGGTGTCAATTCGGGAGATCGAAGCGTTTAACCTCGAAATTATGAATTTGTGAATAATGGTGAGTAATTTCCATTCCATTTAAATCCATAATTTCGAGGTTAGACGCTTTGATCTCTCGAATTGACACAAACTCTAACTACCGACTCGACTTCTACCGGTATTAAATCACTCAAGTACCGACCAAGCTTCCCCGAAGGTAAATTCAAACTGGCCCCCCCGATAGCCAAGCGTGACTTTCACCCGAGCATCACGCGGTGGCAGCACGCCGTGTTGGCACGGGAGCTGCACTGTGCCGCCACCGCGTGATTGTCACCGAGTGACGTTAAGGCCATCACACGTGAAAAAACGTAAGCAGTAACAGTAAAGATTGACCAATCAGAAAGCCTGTTTAAGCATAATTCCGTAAGAATAATATTTCTGATTGGTCAATCCTTACTGTTACTGCTTACGTTTTTTCACGTGTGATGGCCTTTACTCATACGTTACTGGGATGCCACGGAGTGATTGTCATTGGGTGACGTAACTGTGACGCCACTGTGACTTAATCTTTTAAAAAATCCAAATTGTTCAATAAAAATTAAAAATTATATATTAGGTGTTGGAATTAATTCGTAGCGTTTTTTAATGAAAAAATATGATCATGCCCAAACTTTTAAGACGTTTTCCTACTGGTGATAAGTCAACTTCCAACTTGGTTGGTACATAACCTTTTTTCAAATCATGAATAACAACATTTTATAATAATTTATTGAATATATCAAAATTTGTGCCGAATAAAGTGTTCTTGCGGGGAGTTTTGCTTCATTATTTTAATATGAACAAAAGTGCAGCTACGTATTTAGTGGAAGTGTACATGCTCTAGCTGCGAGCAAACGCGTCGGAAGTGGTTTGCACGTTTTAAAGCTGGTGATTTCGACTTGGATGACAAGGAGCCGAATAAATTTGAAGATAATGATGTCATGTCACACTTATGTATAAAGAATTCTTACAATTAAATGGTGATGTTTACGATATTACATTACTGTCGGTAACAACGAAATACTGTACTACCTACGTGCCATTTAGTGTTAAGATCGACGCTACAAATTAATTCCAACACCTTATAATACAAAAATTCCATCGTGAACTTAACCCATTAAAGCCCAAATTAATTTCTGGTGGATTTTCTTTACGAAAATTGCATGATTTGTTACTCAGAGGTTATGAGATAAAAATTCCAAATGGCCGTCCTCTACATAAGACGCTGGGCGATAATGGGTTAACTTTAACATGATTCTTGACGAATATTCTACTATAAATAGTGAATGAATAATTATCATAATCGCTACTGTTTTGAAAAAGAACATATCAAATTATTTTAAAAAATTTAACGAGAACCTTCGAGAGCAGTCACTGTTATGTCCGGTTTCTATATATGACTGGAATCGACCAACATCTCTCGAAGAGTCGGTGGCGTAATGCGAAAACGTTTCCCAGTCTCGAGGCATCTGGCATAGGATATCCCAAGGATCGCATGTTCAAATCCCGGTAGGGCACGGAAAAAAAAAAGAAAGAAGCGACATCTCTAGGCGGGTAAAGTCACTGTGTGCGTTCCCTTTTTGCAAATCTTCATACCGACAATTATTTTGAAAGCGCACCGCGTGACTGCACAGTGCTATTGTAGTGACGATCGCTGTGCAGTCACAGTAACCTCACTCGCCGTTGCCACTCCGTGTCGCCACTGTGACGTCCGTGGGGGCACGCACGATAAGGTCACTGTGATGTTTCCTAACTCCACCGCGTGACGGCACAGTGCGCTCGTAGTGACGAAACTTGGCTATTGGGGCCGTACAGAGTGGGACATACGGTATACCGACATTGCCGAAACTTTACCGACGGTCAAGAATTTTATAGTTAGAGTTGGCTTGAGAAGAGTGCACTGTGTGTGCTGCGTGAGAGCGAAACGTGTCAAACGTCTGATTTCTCGATAGCTGTCAATTCGGAAAATCGAAGTATTGAACAATAGACGAAACACTTCGATCTCTTAAATTAATAGCTATCGGGAAATCAGACGTTTGACACTTTTCGCTCTCACGCAGCACACACAGCGCACTCTTCTCAAGCCAACTCTAACTATAAAATTCTTGACCGTCGGTAAAATTTCGGCAATGTCGATATATCTGCTTGTTTAATTTGGGATGATACATACGGTGATTTTTTTGGAAAAAGTGAATTTTTCAGTTTTTTTCTTTTAAAAGAATGTTTATAATAAACTGTAATTTTTTATAAACCAATTTCCTTAAATTAGGTACATGAACAATTAATAAATCCGTTTTCAGAATGAACATATGTACCTACAGCCGTTTCCGAATAAATTACTAAGAAAATTTTGCCCTAACAGTGCAGCCATCTAAATTTCATGCTATTTGTCGGGGACATTTAGCCTTAAGGCCATGTTTTCATCACCTAGCGACTACCTAGGTATATTTTTTGTTTGCTGAGTAGATTAATGTTGAATTTGCGCATATTTATGTCTTAATGCAATAAAACTAAAGAGAAGGAGTTTAATAGAGGTAATTTGGAAAATTCAACCAGTACAGCTTGCGCCATCTAATTTAAATTTGAGGAACTTTGCTAAATTGTTCTTCATTCATAACCTTAAGCACTGTACCATATGTCCGCGATCAAAGAGCCCATAGCAAAATTGCGAGTTTTGCGAGCACCTCTGTGGGTCTCCTCATCCAATAGAATCACCGGAGAAGCGTGAATGCGCATGCGTAGTCTTCCGCGAGTGCAGTTCAACTTCGATTTCGAGATGCGAGAATCGAAATCGAAGTCGAACTGCACTCGCGGATGACTACGCATGCGCATCACGCTTCTCCGGTGATTCTATTGGACGAGGAGACCCACAGAGGTGCTCATGCAAAACTCGCAATTTTGCTATGGGCTCTTTGATCGCGGACATATGGTAGTAGGTAGTACACCCGGGTTCACGGATCCTGAACATAGTGACTTTTCAAAATGTCATATTTCAATATACTAACCAATGAATAATTAATTATCATGCTTTTATTATCCAGGGCAAAGGCCGCATTAGCTAATGAAAGTATGAGATTTAATTGCTAATTGGCTGTTACGTTTAAAAATTACATTTTGAAAAGTCGCTATGTTCAGAATCCGTGAACCCGGGTGACCCGGGTGTATTTTCAAATAATAAAGAAACTATGAAGTCAGGGGCTTTTGTGTTTTGTAGACTGGACTATAGAAAAAAAAAAGGATAAGTGCTCTCTCTCCCGTGCAGTCGGCTCGTGCCACTTGTTAACTTTTCTAAAGTCAAATTGTTATCAAAAGTCCACATAAAATGTCAAACGACGAGTCTCTTCCCATTCTAATTACGATACAAAATGGATTGCAAAAAGTGGTTCTCAACAGACCGAAGAAAAAAAATGCGCTCACATTCGCGGTACGATTTTTTCAAGTTTTAGTAATGAATATGCATATAAGATAAAATAACTGATAATTTGGCAGCTTGGAGAGACAGAGCATAAATAAAAATGAGGAATGTACATAGTAGAATTTGAGGAGTCAATTACTATTTAGTGTATATTAGCTGTTTTTAAAAAATGTTAGTATCGAGCAATATGAAAATATAGACGAAGAGTGTTTGCTTCAACATCTTATATTTGTCTGTAGCTTAAGTGTATAGAAGAACTAAATCGTACTTGTTTACAGATGTACAAGGAATTAACAACTATTCTGGAGGAATCAGCAAAGAATGAGAATATTCATGCATTAATATTAACAGGGGCTGGAGACTTTTACAGTAGTGGAAATGATTTAGCTGCTTCCGTATTAATGTCAGGTACAGGAGATCTAGTATCAGCTGTTAACAAATCAATGACTGTATTGAGGTATGTACTATCAAATAATTGTTCTGTAATCAGATTTAAATCACTCTTTAATAGTCATTTTCTTGCAGTTAATTCTATTATAATAGCATTCTAGGCACATGAATCAGTGCAGTTTTCATAGCATTCGATTAGCAGTATTATCGAAAGACTAGAAAAGCTGCAACTTATTAATATTAAGCAGAAGTAAGTTTTCCAAATTGTGTCACTTCACAAATGAGTTGATCTCTATAAATAAATAAATTCAATAAACTTGTAAATCTGAGACCCGAAGGAAGTGGCTCAATTTAAGAAACTATACTTTATAACACATGCTATAAGTTAACATTTGAATCCCCTGCAATAAGTTCATATTTCTACATATCTCTCATTCGCACATATCATGTGGAAAGTTGGCATTCTGTTTCTCAAGAAATTTGCACACTCACATTGTCAAAAATGAATAGCTTACATAAGTGGAATTTTTCTAGCTGAATATTTACTCTAATTACGTACGTACATAGGACTTCCAATTTTGTTGTTCTTCCACTTCAGCTAGAAATCTATCCCCTACTGTATTATCTGCAAGAGTGAAGTACCCCTATATTTGAAGATTCTTCAACTAGATTTATCTGTTTTATTCATATGACACTGCGATTCTTTTATTCCACCTTCTCAACCACAAATCCATCTATTCCACCAGCAAATTACGTAACAATATAACCGTGCTGCATGACTAATCCGTATATGTTTTATTACATAATTTTTTGGAACCTGTATCAGTTGTTTCACTTTATGCAATAAGAACAATAATTTCCATTTATAGGTACAAATATGGCCTTGATCGTAAGATCAAAGCAAACTATTAACCGTCGCATTATTTCTTATTACAGAGCCTTCATAAACTCTCTTATTCTTTATCCGAAGTTATTGGTAGCTGTAGTAAATGGTCCAGCGATAGGCATCGCAGCAACGACCCTTGCGCTCTTCGACATAGTATATGCATCTGATAAAGTATGTAGGCATATGCGGAATTCTTTTATGAAACAATTATATAAACATACTAGGTGCTCTAGAATATACGACGTAGTAAGATAATTAGTATGCTCCTAGAGACGATTTTGCGCTATTTTTAAGAGTAAGCTATACAAAGGTTTTGCTATGATATCAGCATTTACCGCAGTGTATTCTAAAATACCTGGTATATAATTATTATGAGAAAGTGGAGATGATCGTGCTTGAATTTATCTCTAAAGTTATACTAAATCAGGTAGTTGGCGACAATATCGTGATTACGTTATCGCTACTCGGATTGCATGCAGATAGTTACTCCATTATTAATCTGCTGAAGGAATACAGTAAGAGTTGATGTGCATTTGATCGTAATTAAGAATTGCATGCGATTAGATGACGCAAGTAATGTGTATTACCTCAATGATGAGGGTTTTCTTTTTCAATCATTACAAAATGGTATTCACAGACGAACAGTCAATCCCCTCAATAATTTTCAGCTTGAATATTTCCACTGATTTCTCTCGGTTGCTGTAGTTTTATTGAAGTTTTGAATTATTGAATATTTCTTGGGGGCGGGGGGAATATACTTTTAGGATAGTCGACTAACCCGAAAAAGACTTCCATATACAAGGTGGGGCATTAACTATTAGCACCTTAGATATCTTCGAAACTATAAGGGTTCACAAAATATTTTTGCTGAAATGAAATTGTACAGTACGAAGGGGGCCATCCGATAGCGATATAGTTATTTTTGTCACTCAGTGCCAAATACTCGGTTTAACGGGCGTCCTCGACGCTAGTGACGCATGTGAAATGACGTCTTACGCACTAATGTGTGAAAGGTTGCGCAGTGCGTGAAATAACCTGCGCAGTGCGTGAAATAAAAGTGGCACACTCTCTCGAGATGATATCACTGCGATTATTACTTGAAGTTGGCAGTCAGTGTGTCCAACGCCACGCATTCGCAGCACAAGTCAACGCAGCTGACGCAAAGCCAACCTAACCTAACTTAACCCATTCACTGCCGCTTATAAGCGTCAGCGGATGAGTTGCGCGGGTGATGTTAGAATTATTAACTTGAAGTTGGCATGGGGAAAGATGTACCTATCTAAATTAGAGCAGCAGTGAATGTGTTAAAGTTCTTTGTTTGTTTATTTATTTCTTTTTACTTTAAAAAATACTTTTTTGTAATATGGGGGGCTCCCCCCCCCCCCCCCCCCCCCCGCTAACCACCCGTCCCGAACCCTGGCAACCTCGTGTTTGACACTTAGGGCCGGTTTTACCAACACTGTATAAACGCGGTATAGCGCTATACTGAGAATAACCAGCAATAAGCCTTATGGTTATTCTCAGTATAGCGCTATACCGCGTATATACCGTGTAGCTAACTTCACACTCGCGTTAAAAACGGCGCTTCACGCCCTCATAACGAAAATAAAATTACTACGTTTTAGTAGGTGTTCAAAATGATGACCATCAGCATCAATGCAACATTGGATTCTTTTTACAATTGATTGACTTGCAAGTCTTACAGCGTCAGAACTTATTGATGTACGGGCTGCAATAATTCTTTGTTGCATGTCGTAAAGTGTAGTTGGTACTTTTTTGTACACTTTATCTGTACTTTCTATGACCTTCAATGACCTTATGTGATAGATCGTTCAACTCGTTTCAAGCTCCTCTGTCATGATACAGAAACAAAAACATACCAATCCATTAAAAAAAATTAAGGTGACCTTCAAATATCCAAAGTACCTACACCTGCAAAAAAAACTATTATCGCTATCGGATGGCCCCCTTCGTACTGTACAATTTCATTTCAGCAAATATTTCAATGAACCTTATACTTTCTAAGATATCTAAGGTGCTAATAGTTAATGCCCCACCCTGTGTAATAGACATGACATTTATTTGCAGTGCGCTAAAAGCATTTCTATCAGATTATACACCTGACAAAATTTGTGTATTTTAATCTAGAACCTATTATAACATATCACTCCATGAGTTTTATCTTTACTTTGATTCTGTAAATTTCAAATAGACGGAAGTTTATCTATTATTAAGAAGAAACTAGCGGTCTTTCAACTAAAAGTAATAAGTAATAGATAAACACCATAACAGAGTAGATATAATGTAACTTATTAGTTTCCTTTCAAGCATTTTACGTAATACATTAATACATAGACGGTAAGTGTATTAATGAACTCTTCCAACAGGCCTACTTTCATACGCCATTCAGTAGTTTGGGCCTAGTTGCTGAAGGATGTTCTACCTACACATTTCCAAAAATTATGGGATCATCCAAGGTATTCTAGATTCCAGTGAAAAGTTTTTCGAATTTATTGAAAATTGTTCGACTCGGAATACCTAAGAAATTTTCAAACATTTTCATCCGGTTTACTTTGTATTTTTAATATTACACTAATTGTGTGTGAATTCATGAAAGTTGGTGTAATATATTTTAGGCGGGCGATATGTTATATTTGGGTCATAAGATGAGTGCAGTAGAAGCTGAACAATGTGGTTTCATCAGCAAATTATATCGACATGATGAATTGGATAAAGTGTGGTTTCATCTGGAACAAATTCCGTCTTTGTCTTTACAAGTAAGAGGATTGGTATTCGTAATAATGGTCGGGGTGAAGAATAGTTATTTTCGATACGAGTGCGTGAATCGCATGTTTTTAACGAGTGTGAAGTTTGCCGCACGAGCGAAGCGAGTGCGGCAATCACACTCGTTAAAAACGGCGCGAAACGCACGAATATCGAATTTGACTTTTTGTCACCAAAGTGTCAAAACCGAGGTTGAAGCGTGGGCGTGGACGGGGTCCGGGGCGGCGGTACAGAGGGGGGTTAGGGGCGGAGCCCCCCCCCCAAAAAAAAAAGATAAAACATATTTTTTAAAGAAAAGAAAGAAAAAAATTAACACATTGAAAGTTAGAGTAAAATTATAAACTTTTATCAATGTAAACAAAATTAAATATGCATTTTTTGGACAACAAAAAAAAATTAACAAATTCATAGTTGGACACTGATAAGCAATAACGTGTCAACCAACACTGGTTCCATTGTTGAATAAAATCGGGATCCATTGTCACGAGTTTTTATTTATTTCACACTATAAAACTACAATTCATCGTTTTGTGGTTATGTGTACCGGCTTTCTGTCAACTGTGTAGTCTCTCGGCGCATGCGCAGTGTTGGACATTCGGTTGGATTCACTGACTGCTAACTTCACAACTATTTCTCCAGTGCAGAAAAAAGTGTTCACGCACTGCACAGGTTGTTCACACACACTGAATAGCTTCAGTGCGTGAAACACGATTTCACAAGCGTCGAGGCCGATCGAAAAACCGAGGTTTTTGACACTGGGTGACAAAAAGTCACTTTTATTTGGGTACCAGGATACCTTGGGATTTGGGAGAATAAGACGGCTGTCGACTAGCTAAGGAACATTTAGCGAGAGAGCCGGGTAGGGGAGAATTAGTCGAGATTGTCTTTTGCGTGTGCAAAAGGGTGATCGAGAAATAGTTGATGATTGCAGGCATTGGGGTTTGCCAGAATTCAAAGGCTGTAAACAAGATAAGGAACTGAGAGTTAAACTCCGACAGCACCTTCTGGCTATTCTAGATTTTTGGTCTGAAGGATAAATACAAAGTAAAGATGAGATCTTACACGTGCTGGTCTAATATTTTTTGTCAGCCAGAAGGGGGTTTAATATATTATGACTGGTATTGTTCAGCCCTGGGAAACTACGTCTTTAATGATACAAGAGAATGTAAACTACTGAAAATGATTACAATCTTTCCCATTTTAAATATTGAGAATTTTGATAATGTAATAATGGTTTTTTGTCCAAGTGCTTCAGTGTTTTATGTTATTCATTTCCTAAGTCTAGCTTAATTTATTTAGATAATACTTTATCATATCTTATTTATATTATCAGTCTATACTTGCATCGAAACGGCTGGTCAGAAAATGGGATCGAGAGACTTTACTAAATGCGTCTGCTGCGGAGGTCGACGAACTGACGCAGAGATGGACGTCGCCCGATCTCATGGAGAGATTTCTTGAATTCCTATCACGGAAAAGTAAAATATAGAGAAATATTTATTTCTATTTGTACCCATAAATATACAGGCACGCACATGACGTATTGTGCCTTCTTGAGGATGTAACAACGTTGTAGTTCTTATACAGGGTCTTCAAAAAGTCCCGGTACGGCTGATTATCTCAGCGGGAAATCATTTTAGAGAAAAATGTTTAAGGAGGATCGCGTCAGTGCTCTTCGGGGTGAGGTAGAAGGGGAAAAGAACAAAGAAATCGACGTGTGTTGCCAATTACAAATAGTGAAATTTTAAGTTTTATAAAAACTGCAATAATAAATATAGGTGCTGAATTCTTTTTCCTTTTTGTTACTTTCAATCTAAAAAATAAGATAAATATTGGAAAACAATTTTATAACTTCAAACTTAATTTATTTTAAATATGTAAAATGTGTGCAAAACGTGGCAACATAGCATTTCAACATTTGTAAGTTGGTAGCAAATCGGTAGGTAAAACAGAATTCTTATCGACGGACAACGCGTTGAAGCGGTTCATGACGTCTGTTTATAACCTCAATCTCGAGTCCATGCTGTCCAAATTGGCAGGAGCAAATATTGAACTTACAACCTTTTCAGAAGCTTACTTGAAAATTGGAAAAGAGGGATTAGAACAAGTTTTAAATCGAGTTAATGCACGGTCGGAAGTTCTTAATAAATTATATTCCTTTTTTAAAGATCGAGCATAATTTTCGGCACGTAGTTTAAATTTTCAATTATTAATAATTTCATATTTTTTAATGCATATCAGAATTCAATGAACTCAAAAACAAAAGTGGCTTCTCAATATTCGTAGGGTTTTTTACTTTCATATCATTTTGAAACGATCGTGTTCATAGAAATGTTATTCCTCAAAATCGTTTGAAAGTATTTCACAGTGTATATCTAGTTGTACTTTTTAAAATAAATCTGTCAATACATTATCCTATTTGTACTTTCGTACTTTTAAATTTACCAGCACGCTTCGCGTCAATAGCTTATGACGTCACATAGTACGATGTTGCCACGTTTTTGCATATGGCGGACGATGCACATGAAATATTTGAATTTTTCGACAGTTTTTCCTTTATATTAAAAAAACTGTAGAGTGAAAATTCTTTATAATTTAGTAAAAACAAGTTCGTGTGGTGATAAAACTCATTTCATAGTTTCCAGTATTTTTTTCGGTTGAAAATCGCAAGTTCTATGCATTTGAAATATGCTCTCCATAAGACTCAATGCTAATCTCGTAAGTTTTAAAAATTAATTACGAGAAAATTGTAGTGAAATTGTTTGATTTTTTTTTCTCTTATTAAAATGGGTTCACAAGTATTTAAAAAAATTTTTAACTACGGTTTCTGAGAAGTCATTTCTCTGACGATCCTCCTTAATGCAAAACTTTTAGGATTTTCTTCCCTAGCTACCCAATGGTCATATTGGATTTGACCTTGACCATGACTTTCAAGGTCAAATTGACCTTTTTAAATTCGAACCCCTATTTTTGATACCAGAAATGAAAAGAGCGGGAAATTTCACATTCAAATATGTCCTTGACCATTTTTTTCATGTGACCTTTATGGTCAGCGGAGCACAGTGGGAAATTTCCTTGAATTAGAAGGACAACATTCTTAATGGCTTATTCAACTTAAACCAAATACGGTATAGGGTTTTTTTGGGTCGCTGATCACGAATCTGGAGTCAGGTTTTAAAAATTCAAGATGGCGGATCCAATATGGCGGACGAGATTTTCGAAAACTGACAGATTTGTGCCAAATTTGGAAAATTTTGAATTTTTGAAATCTGATTTCAGATTCGTGATCAGCGACCCAAAAAACCCCCAAATACCGAATTTGGTTTAAGTTGAATAAGCCATTAACCCTTTGTGTCATGCATTTTTCCTTCGGTTCAATCGGCTTGAAATTCATCACTGGGGGGTTTTTTTGGGGTCGCTGATAACGAATCTGAGCTCAGAATTCCGAAATTCAAAATGGCGGATCCAATATGGCGGATGAAAATGCAAAAAGTTGCTTGATGAACGTGAAAATTGGCAGTTAGGTGGTTTTGAGATCGCTCATTACGAATCTATCGTCAAATTTCTAAAATTTAACATTGGCGGATCTAAATTTAAAAAACGGTGTGAATATCATAAAAATGTATATCTGGGGGGTTTTGGGGTCGCTGATTACGAATCCGTAGGCAGGTTTTCAAAATTCAAAATGGCGGATCCAATATAGCGGACAAAAATGCAAAAAGTGGCCCGATGAACGTAAAAATTAGGGCACATTGCAAGTGATACCACGATCCACAACGTTCGGCTACAATATACTTTCGTGCTGCAAAGATTTTTCTGAATTTATATCCGCCATATTGGATTCGCCATTTTGAATTTTGAAAATCTGACCATGGATTCATAATCAGCGATCCCAAAACCCCCCAGATATACGTTTTCATGATATTTGCACCTTTTTCCAAATTTTGATCGGCCATATTGGATCCGCCATTTTTAATTGTAAAAATCTGACCTCGGATTCGTAATTAGCGACCCCAAGAAGCCCCAGATATACATTTTCATTATATTTGCACCGTTTTCCGAATTTTGATCCGCCATTTTGGATCCGCCATTTTGAATTTTGAAAATCTGACCATGGATTCGTAATCAGCGACCCCAAAAACCTCACGGTGGCGACTTTGGCGCCAAAACTTCCAAAACTTTCGGATATAATGAATTTTATCTAGAAAAATTGCAATTTGTCAAGGTTTGTTTATCCGCATTAACAAAATCATGCATGATTTCAAATTATTGCACATCAATTCTTATTCTTGAATATATTCGGACTATAACTAATGCTCAAACACCAAAAAAAGTTCGAAAATTCGGTGAAAATTACTCAGAAAATTGTTATAAAAACTCTTAGAGTGCCACCATGGCGCAAAGGGTTAAGAATGTTGTCCTTCTAATTCAAGGAAATTTTCCACTGTGCTCTGCTGACCATAAAGGTCACATGAAAAGAATGGTCAAGGACATATTTGAATGTCAAATTTCCCGCTCTTTTCATTTCCGGTATCAAAAATAGGGGTTTGCATTTAAAAAGATCAATTTGACCTTGATATGACCTTGAAAGTCATGGTCAAGGTCAAATCCAATATGATCATTGGGTAGCCAGGGAAAAATCCTAAAAGTTTTGCATTAAACATTTTTCTCTAAAATGATTTCCTGCTGAGATAATCAGCCGTACCGGGACTTTTTGAAGACCCTGTATAACTAGTTAGGAAAAGGTACTATTTAATAATCTTGATACCAAAATGTAATTTTTGTCACTCAGTGCCAAATACTCGGTTTTATGGGCGTCCTCAACGCATGTAAAATGACGTTTTACACACGAATGTTGAAAGGTTGCACAGTGCGTAAAATAACCTGTGCAGTGTGTGAAATAACCTCACAGTGCGTAAAATAAAAGTGGCACACTCGAGAAATCACTGCGTGCAATTATTACTTGAAGTTGGCACAGTCAGTGTGTCCAACGCCACGCATTCGCAGCACAACTCTATGCAGCTGACGCAAAGCCAAAACCTAACCTAACTTAAGGAGGATCGACTGTTTCTTTGGAGTCAAAAATGTGTTTGAAAAAAATGTTTTCACAGCGATCTGAAACTTTATGGAATAATAATTAAATGAATTATGAACCCATTTTATGCATCGTTCATGCTGAAAATCATTAGTAAATAAAATATTGAAAAATTTATGGCGGACTATTAAAGCGTCAATGACTCCGGAATCGTTGTCAGAGGCTTCTTGTCCAACATTTTAAAGAAAAAGAAAAAATTACAAATAATCTATAAAAACCTATAAAAACAACTCATAGGGAATGCTGAAGATATAAAACAGTTATTCGATTGATAATTCAGTATCATGGATATATGATTATAGTTTAAACATTTTTTATTGTGCGTTGCAATTTTCATTGTATTCTTGGCAACGTTCCCATACAGCACTGAAATATTGCAGCAATATTGTAGAAACATTGCGTCGTAAGATAGCAATATTGCAGCGAGATTATGAAATATTGCTGCAATATTGCTACAATGATGCAGCAATATTGAAATGTCCGATCTTCGCAATATTGCGTTGCAATATTCCAACAATATTGCGCTAAAATATTTTAGCAATATTGGTTCGAAAATGTAAATTTAATTTTTATTAAGCCTTGTGTCCACGATGTTAGAACTCGATCAGAATTTTAATTACTCACACAGTGATTGAAAACTCGGACCGAGTTCTACCACCGTGGATATAAGGCTTTATAGGAATTCCTTTCAAATAAAAAGAACTGCAGTTCCAAAATATCACACGTATATTTTTTATATTGTTTTATAACTATGTTAATATAAAATAACTGTAGTATCTGGCTATATACATATAATATACATATACAGCTACATTTGTACTTGAGAATTCATAAATCTATTCCTTATCTTGTTCTTCTACCATAGCTTTCCCTAGTGCATGCTCCTGATTCGCCTTCCGTACCCTTCTTATTTTAGCTTGCGCTAACCAGTTGCCAATTTGTTTTAATATTTCATTACTGGTGCCATTTGAAAAACGACTAAGAACTGCTTCTGCAATGAAAATATAAATTATTTCTTAATATCGAACATGATCATGATTTTACGACGTATAGAACTTACTTGTTATTACTTCAAGTATGAGTGATTCTTTAAAGGATCGTTTTCCTTTGCGACCATACACACTAAACAACTCCGCCAGTTCATCAGACATTATTTTCTTCATAATGCCGCTTATAACTGCATTAAAGTCGTCTCCTCCAATGGTTTTTACCATTTTAACCTATCATATATTCCATATTATGTATTGTTACCTATTATGTCCGATAAATCGTTTGAGCACAAATTATCATTTTGCTAACTCTACAATCTTATCTCAAACACGTCTTTCACATTTTGTACTTACAGAATATTTTCATATTTTTAACTTTTATACGTTTTTACAATTTGATAAGTATCGATTCATGTAAATTTATGGTGATGAATGTTGAAAAAGGTTTCAATCAGACAGAGCCTCAATAAATTAAATAAAATCAAAAGAAATTGTAAAACAACTAACGATGCGATTTAAAAAATCTTGATTGGCCAGCTCTATTTCAAATTGCTGAAGTTGCGTTATATCGCGTAGTGGCAAATTTACGTCTTCAACGGTATTTTGATCGCCAATAGGAATAAGCCGCTCTTCTAATATTGCGAGCTTTGCATTTGTGCTGCGTACTTGGTAAAGTAAAAGGTTTTGTTTCCTCAATATTTCTTTCAGAAAACCTGCAAACGAAATAAAATATTATATATAATTAATAAATACGATAAACATCGTTATTTTCAAAATACCTTTTATTTCCTCTATATTGTTATTTGTTTGAGCACGAGTAAATGATGAGCAGTGTTCATTTTCCGAGAAAAATGACCCCTCGCGAATATTTCCTAACATGGATGAGTGATGGGCAATTGGTTCTGTTGTACAAGTATATCAGAAAAAAATTAATAAATTATATTTATTGCAAGAAACACACATAGATGTATTTTCTGTAGAAATACCTTTCTGTGATAAATGCACGTCCGGGGTATTAGAGTCACTTTTCGCGTCAAAGCTAGCATTTCTCTCCTTTACAACAGGCATATTTGAAATTTTCGGGCCGGATGATCTTTTACGGTCATCATTCTTTGGCCTCAGAGTAGAAGCTGGGAACGTTGACAAAATAGTTTCTTCGAAATCCATGTTTTCTTCATCCGAAGAAGACAATTTGCGCTTTGCCTGTTCACGTCTTTTAAATTTCAACTTGATTTTATGCCTCTCTTTTTCATTATCTGATAATGCGGAATCGTTTATATTGGATGTATCCTCGGCCAAAACCAGTTTTTCCATGCCTTTTTCGTAGGTAGCTGCGTTATGTATCAAATTGAAGAAAGGCAAACATTCGAAGTGTTAGTTAATACTTTGAAAAAATTACTTCACTAGCAATTTTCCTGACAGTAATAAACTGTGTACCTGCTGTCTCAAATATTTTCTTAACCTCAACAACTGACCAATCCTCATTGTCTTTTGGCATAAGTTCTTTAATAATTGCTTTATTTAAAAATAATTGAGTTTTCAAATGATCCGGCCAAATGCATGATATATTTTTGTTTAAAATCCTTAACCAAGCTGTAGGTACCAGCTGCAATCCATCATCGAACTCTACAATGGAATATTTGCTCATCTTGAGATCTAAAAATAAACGATAAGTTTATTTTAGTAGTTTGTTTGCATCTAATTGTATTATGTAACATATATAAATAGAACGTTTCGTACGTCAGATATTATGTCGATGGTTGCTTAATATTGAATAAGTAAGTAAAAGAAATTATTTTCATTTTGTTGCTGTACGTAATCGGTAGTGCAATATCTTCAACATTAGTTTGTATGTATAAGAGGAAATATGACATAGTCTAGCCCATAAGGCATTCTCCATGCTTTACACTTAATTAAAGTTGCAGGCCAAATATCCGTCTTTATGTTATGTGTTGATACTATTTGGATATTCAGATCTCTCGATTCACAGGGTAATAAGTACAAATTTCCCACAAAATTAAATTTTTTCCCGATAATATACATGGAAGTATCACTTCCTTGAACAATATTTTCTACCATAATGCAATCTCGGTTTTTCAAAATACAAAAGCAGTCTTTTTCATTATTACAGTGTATGGTATATAAGTCGTTACTCATAGTTTTATACTGAACACGAATATTAATGGAATGATCTATCGGTCCATCGTTATGTACTTTGGCGAACCGTAGCTCGTTGTTATTTGAACAACTCTTTGCTTGATTATCTGAATTTGTTTCTATTTCGGAATACCTTTTTCATAACTGCTCCAATGGTTTCTCGTTTTTTCTTAGAAGCTTTTTTATAGAAGACATAAAATTCTCAAATCGGAAAGCACTGAATGAGTCCAGAGAGCCATAATTCCTTACGTCATTGCATAAATGCAATAAACCGTGTACGTTATGTGATACAAATTGCTTGCCGTACAATTTCTCAAAAGACGTCACAAAATGAACCAGCAAAAGCTCAGCATATGATACATATTCATCGTCTTTGCACATAATTGGGTTTACTAAGATCGTTATAGCTACATGCAATGTCAGGAAATGTTTATATACATCACTTTTGATGATATTCTTTAATGCCAATGGTCCAGTGTACAATAGAAAAGTTCTCAATTCTGTAGCTTTCCAATGTCGAAAATCAGAGAGAGCTCGTGGTCTTCGATTTAAATCATTTGGCACCGTATTCTGTAGTTGAAGAAGTGATGTTGAAATAATATTGATTTTTCTAACGGGTAATCGAATTGAGAGGGGTCCTGATTGTACCCAAAGTAGAATCAACTTTTTTACTACACCTAAACATACTAAGTGCATGTAATCGAGGGGAACGTTTGTTACTAATCCGAAGTGTGGTACTTCATTCAGAATAGAATTTTGTAATTGATAATCTTCATGGTAACAATTATTTTTGAATTCGTCGTCCGTTCTTAAACTGACATTATTATTCTGATTTTGTGGAAAGCAAAGTCTGTTGTTCACACGTTCTCCTTCTATTGTGCATTTAGTGCAACTATAAAATCCAGCATGACCTGTTACGGGGAAATAGTTTCAGTTGACTTTTTAAAAAGGGAGGCACTGGCTATACCTGAGTATAGTCAGTGCTACTTTATTTCTTCTCTTTTACTAAGTACAATATTATCACTATTTCTAGGAGTCTGTCACAATATGGCACGTATGTTGTATTGTGAAGAGGAGGACTCTCGAAGCAGAACTGCCGCCCTAGGTATTTAGGCCGGCTTATATAGGTCACTCGTGGTGAGATAAGGGGGCGCCTATCTACGCTTAACACTCCCCGGAGTAGATTGAACTTCCTCCTGGAAGTTCTTACTTGCGAACTCTTACTCCTTTAACCGGTCGGATTAACGGATCCGCGGACTGGGCGTAAGTCGGTGGCGGCGCAGTGGGTTCTCTCTCAACGGTGGGTCGGTACTCCACCCGGTAGTCACTCCCTCGAGGTTGGTTAGTAAATTTGTTACAGGCTATGTTGATACATAATTTACACGGTGATAGATTCTTTATACAATCAAAAATTCCTAGTTTGTTAATTATCCATAGTAGTATAATGGCTATCGCACTATATCCAATATATGTAAGTACGCTAGCGGCGTTGTCTGTCCATGTCTTAGTTCTATGTCGTCGTTTGGTAAGATCGATTTTATTTTGTATGTCGTCTAGATTTAATTCTAGTCCTCGGAGTTCGTCGGTGTCCAGGTGGTGTTGTACTGGTGTAAGCAAGTCTTTTGCTAATGCTAAGTCGGAATCGTTAATTGAGATCGTGTAATTTTTATGGAACTGTAGGTTTAATGTGACATTCTTCGTAGGGGCTAGTTTCAGTATAGCTCCGTTCGTGTTGATAGTACAGTCTGCGTCTGATTTTATCCAACTGGGTACGTTAACCTTTGTCATTTCGACTTTGTTTCCGCATAGTACGTCTAAATATTGTTCTCCTTGAGGGAATATTAGGTATCCCTGGTCGCCTTTGAGTTGTATGTACGTAAGTTCTTGAATTGAAAATAGTGCTGTCTTACATTTGGGATGTGTCATGGCTTTGATTTTTCTATTAAGTATTTGTGTATCGCAGGACTCCGTTTCGGCTAGTAGGAAGGAGGGCTGCTGCCTCTTACAAACTCTTAAGTCCCTTGAATGCAGGCAATTTTTTAGATCTCCGTCAGTAGTGGGTACATACGTGCTGTGGGCTTGGTTAACGAGTATATATTGAGATTCCGGAATGATTGCAGTAAAGACTCCTGCTTGCTTTCTGGGTATAGGGATCACGTGTTTAGCTTCGAATGTATCCTGTTCCCATACTGGTACATCAATTATATAGGTTAGTCGATTTTTCGAGAGGGCTATATTAACTTTAGACATGCTAATAATATCATGGTAATTTTGAATGTTGCTTTCCATGCTGTATGGCATGTTGTTATGTTTTTCAAGAGCTTTTAGTCCATCGACAAGGCTCGACGGAGCGAATACTTGTGGGTGGACTATTCCGTACTTGGCATCACTAATTGCGTTTAAGATTGTATTCGTATCCTCCGAAAGATCGGCTAGTAGAAATCCGCTAATCGCTAAGTGGTTGGCGATGTGGATATCCATGGAATTATTATTAATTCTACTTGTGGCCTTATCTACTAATTTTAGGTAGGATTCTCCTTGTTTACCTAATGCGTCTATATCATGCCTGGCGTTGTTTACTAGAATTTTAATTATTTTAGTTTGGTTGGAAATGCCTTGCCCTAACGTGTTCGTTGTATCGTAGAGCTTGTCGATTTCCGTGTTGATGTGGTCTAAGTCATCGTTGGATAGTGTACCGAATAGCGTTTTTGATATAGTCCCCACTATGTTGAGTAGTCCTCTTTTGGTGCGTCTTCCATCGGTAAGGTGGTCTAGTAGCTGGAGGTTGTTGTAGGTGCGTGTCAATCGGGTGCGCATGAGTGCTATTTCGGTGCCCTCATGGCAGTTTGTTTTGCAGGCGTCTGCCGCGTCTCCGTTCATCTTCCACAGTTGTGCGTATCTCATTTTAAGATCGTCGAAGTTGACATTGCCGATGATTCTCCATGTAGTGTGGTACAGCTTCGTTTTTCCGAGGTCTTCGAGGAAGAACGTAGTATCATTTAGGGGCTGTATCGTCACGGCTGCTAGTACCCGGTGTGGCGTTATCATCGTCATCATCCATATGATCAGAAGCCGTCTCATGTCTGTAACAAGGTTGGGTTCTATCAATGTGGACTCTGGTTACCTGACCGTCCTTGTCGATTTCTAGGTTATTATTATCGAACAGGCTAGTGATTTTATATGGTCCATCCCAATCATTGTCGAGTTTTCTCCTCCGTGTTCCATCCGTTAACCACACTTCCTCTCCAACTCGGTAAATGGGTTGCGTCCTACAGATGTTTCTGTCGTGTCGTTCCTTCGCCTTTTCCTTGGCTTTGATAAGTCTGCTTCGGGCTCTTTCGAGGGTTTCATTATGCCGTTTCTTCCACTTTTCTAGTAACTCATTGTACGTGAGGTTATTCGTGGAGTCGATTGAAGATGGTAGTCGCGCTTTTCGCCTGAAGGTCAACTCGAAGGGCGTGTGTCCGTGTCCTTCGTGAAGAGAAGTGTTATAGGCGAAACCGATGGTTTGAATATTCTCATCCCAACGCTGGTTTCTCTCCTCGGTGGTGAGTGACGTTCTAATTAGGTCTTTTATGACAGCATGCGTTCTTTCCAAACCCCCGTTGGATTGTGGATGATAGGCCGTGGTCTTAATAGGTGTTATCCCTAGGCTTCGTTCAAACTCTTGCATGACATTAGATAAGAAGTTTTGTCCTTGGTCGGTGAGGATGTTCTTGGGTGTTCCGAACGTATAGATATAATGTTGGATAAGAGCATTGGCAATATCTTCCGAGGTGGTTTGTTTTAGAGGTACCATTATCAAGTATTTGGTGAGAGTGTCCTGAATGGTCAATAGGAACCGGTGTCCCTTCGTAGTTTTCGGTAGGGGACCAAAAATATCCATGGCTATCTTCTCGTTGGCTTCTCGTGGTGTGTCTGTGAGGACCGCTGGTGCTTTCGGTCGAATGCGGGTAAGTTTCGCTTGTTGGCAGGTGGTACAGTTTTGAATAAATTGTATCATTTCCTGTTCCATTCCTCTCCATTCATACTTTTCCTTGAGTCTTGCTATGGATCGGTTTTCTCCTAGGTGATGTGTTAACAGTCCTCCGTGATTTTCATGGAGTATTGCTTTCTTTTCCTCGTCTGTTAACTCCTTGGATTTGCGGCAAACTCGTATCGTCGAGTTGTCTCTATTAGCCAGGAAGTTTAGCATATCGGTGAGAGTTTCTAGTTCGTATGCCGATAGAGTTGCATCCGAGAATACGAACCGTGGTTCCCGTTTAGATTCTTTAAAGAATTCTACTCCTAAATAGATTTCGTTTAGCCATTTTTTTCTCGTCGTAGGGCCCCAATTCCACTGATCCTGACTCATCATCATTATCGGTGTGTTTTCTGACGTTAATCCACGTACCCTTATTTGTGTTGAGCAAAGTTTTTATTTGGTTTGCGTGGTCTCCCACGAGGCACCATACGGTGTAATCCGCGTAAAGCTGCTCCGGTGTGACAATCGTCTCTTCTGGTGTTTCTAGGTTGATCCCGTCGAGTGCTTCTTGTAATACATCTCTGGTGATGAAGATT
The DNA here is from genome assembly GCA_963678675.1 of Xiphydria camelus. Classification (NCBI taxonomy): domain Eukaryota; kingdom Metazoa; phylum Arthropoda; class Insecta; order Hymenoptera; family Xiphydriidae; genus Xiphydria; species Xiphydria camelus. The sequence continues at coordinate 27,873,871 of OY783192.1, read as the reverse complement.
CTTGAAAGGGCGTCTGCTGCGCAGTTTTCTTTTCCCTTCATATATTCGATTTGGAAATCGTATTCCTCCAGTTTCAGTCTCCATCTCATTAACCTCGACGAGGGATCTTTGATATTAAAGAGCCATACTAGAGCTTTGTGATCTGTTTTGATATCAAAGGTTCGTCCTAGTAGGTATTGTCTGAGCCTTTTTACTGCCCAAACGATGGCTAATAGCTCCTTTTCTGAGGTGGTGTAGTTTTGTTCAGCTTTATTCAGGGTTCTCGATATGTAGCAACACGGGTGTCCTTCTTGAGAGAGTACCGCTCCGAGTCCTACATTCGATGCATCCGTTGTTAGTGTGAACCTTTTTGAGTAGTCTGGATATCGCAGTACTGGTGATTTGCATAAAGCGTCAATCAGTGTTCTGAATGCCTTTTCTGCCTTTTCGTTCCAGGTGAAAGGTGTATCTTTTTTTGTTAAAGTTGTTAAAGGTTTGCTGATAGTGGAAAATCCCTTGATGAATTTCCTGTAATATCCTGTGAGTCCTAAGAATCCTTTTACCTCTGTCACTGTTGCCGGTGTCTTGAAGTTTTTGACTGCTTCAATCTTCTTGGGGTTCGGTTTTACTCCGTCCTTGGTGATCAGATGGCCTAGGTACTCGAGTTCTGGTCTGAGGTACTCACACTTGTCGGGTTGGAGTTTGAGTCCAACTTGTCTCAATCTTTCAAACAGGATTTCTAGATTCTCATGATGTTGTTTGAGTGTTGCTCCGAATACTACGATGTCGTCGAGATACACCAAACAAGTTTTCCCCACTAGTCCTCTCAATGCTGTATCCATCATCCGTTGGAAGGTTGCAGGTGCGTTCTTTAATCCGAATGGCATACGGTTGTATTCGAAGTGTCCGTCTGGTGTAGAGAATGCTGTGTACTTTTTGCTTTCTTCCTCCATTGGTATTTGGTGGAATCCTGAACTTAGATCAAATGCCGAAAAGTACTTGGCTTTGCCTAAGTGGTCTAAAATGTCGTCGATCACGGGTAGTGGGTAAGCGTCTTGATCCGTTTTTTCGTTTAACTTCCTGAAGTCTATTACTATCCTCCATTTCTTCTTTCCGGATGCGTCGGCTTTCTTAGGTACTACCCATACAGGTGAGTTGTAGGGTGACTTCGATTCCCTAATTATGCCTTTATCAAACATTTCGCTCATTTGTCTGCTTATTTCTTGTTTATGTATTTCAGGTGGTCGGTAGTTGGCGTGATTGATGGGTTTATTATCCTTGACTCTGATCGTGTGTTCTGTATCGGGTGAGCAGGGTAATGGGTCGCCTGGTAGATTGAAGATGTCATTGTACCGTGATATAATCTGGGCGAGTGGGCCTTTCGTCTGCTCTTCCACGTGTGTGAGTCGAGTGTTTTCCATCAATTTCCTTATCCTTTCTAGATCTCCATGTGTTTGAGGTTGTATTGTTTTTACAACTGCTGGTTCCATATGAATATCCTCCTGTTTTATGTGTAGTATTCTGTCGTCATGGTTGTGCAGTGGTACGTATACCTTGTGATTCTTTACTCTGTATACCCCTTCGGGTATGGTATCGTGTCCTGAGATAATTGTACATCCTTTCTTCTGCGTTGTCGCGATATGGAGTACTTGATGAGTCTTCGATGGTACCGAATATCCTGTATCGTGGAGTTTATGCGTGCATTCGTTGAGGGTGAGGGTGTCGTTAGTAAGCGCGAAATTGTATTGGTTCAGGAAGGGTTTTCCGATTAGGGCTTCCTCCTCTAATGGGAAGTCATCAGGTATTATTGAGAAGTCTTGCGGGTACCCCTGGTGGCATAGGAGTATCTCGTGCGTAGAGGTATGAACCTCGTTACCCATCGTAAATTTCCTTTCCTTCGGTTGGGCCTTTGGGAGGTGCTCCGGTTTAATCATTTTTTTCTTTATTAAATTTATTGAAGCTCCTGAGTCGATGAGGTATCGTCCTGGTCTGATGGTTCCTCCTGGTCTCCATATACAGTGCCATAGTCTTCCTCCGGTGCTGAGGATTCGGTCGTTTTGTACTGGTCTTCGTAGTACTCCACTTCCTCCGAGATTTCTTCTTGAATGTTGTTCACTCTCTGGGGTGGTCTCTTTTGTGTTTGGCTTTGCTGAAAATTTTGCTTCTTATAGCATCGGCTTTCTGAGTGTCCGTTCTGCTTGCAATGTGTGCAGAATAATTTCATTCTATCGAACAACGGTTTATTCTCCATTCTTTGGAAGTTCTTTTCTACCTGGTCTACGTGCTGTTTGGAGTTCTGCTGCTGCCAAGTTCCGCTTGAAGGTCTGGATAAATAATTAGGTCGTCTTGTCGTTGGTTGGAACCGATTTGATGTTGGTTGAAGTGGGGGTCGCGTGACGGGATTACTGCGTCGTCGTTCAAGTAAAAAGGTTTCTACCTCCAGTGCTTCCATACGCGCATCGCGTAACGTTTTCGGGTGCGTGTTTCTGACTGCCATACATATTTCGTCTCTTAATCCTCCGATGTATGTCTTGACGACGTTTCTTTCTTCTATCTTAAGTGCAATCCGTGTCTCGGTACGGGAAGTGTCTTCGTCCGCCTCGTTCTGGATAGTATATTTTAAGTCGTTGTAGCGTTCTATGAAACGCTTATCATAGCTGCGAACATTCTCGTTTAGCTGTTTGGTGGACATGAGTTTACTGCGTGCCAGTTCATATGACGTGGCTGCTGATACATTATCCCTAAGTGCTTGGAATAGGTCGCGGTAGCTGTTTATCTCCAGACCGCGGATACTACGTTCGGCTTCTCCGGTAATCTTTTCGTTGACGATAAGATCCAAGAGTCGGTCGGGTCGCGTGCAGGTGCCGGATGCTCGTTTGCAGGATCGGATAAATTCCTCTACTCCTACGTCGTCGTGTCCCTTAAGTGCTCGTACGTATTTGATCGCATTCTTAGGAGTTTCAGCGTCCTGTGACGTGACTCTATCTTGCCTTCGTTCCGGTGACGAATCTGGCGTCGACCATCCAGCTTGCCTCTCTCTTCTCTGTACTTGAGGCATCGATGCGGGTCTGCTGGTATTCGATGCTGGCAGTGCCGTGGGCAATGGTGGTGCTTCATCTTCCGTAATGTCTATTTTCAAGTGTCTCCAAATGTCCTTGATTTCTTTGGATCTTCTCTCGTTCTCCATTCCTAGCTCCATGTTTGTTTGTTTGTTTGTTGTTTTGTTTAATGTAACCTCGTATTTGGCACTTAGTGATAAGAAATAGAAGTCGCCATTCGGGCGTTCGCGCTGTTTTTAACTCGCGTGGTTGCCGCACTCTCTTCGCTCGTGCGGCAAAATTCACACTCGTTAAAAACGGCACTTCACACCCTCATAACGAAAATAACTATAGTTTAATTACTATTTTATTATTACACAAAAGATAATAATCACACATATTGATGGAATTGAAAATTAAAATATTTCAATCCTTGAAAATCAATCTTTGTTTCATCAAAGTATTTTTGTCTACCGAGATTGATATATAATATAGTCGATTTTATAAGCAGATACTTCTCGTTTTACTCTAGAGTATATGTCACGTCATGGACAACTAGATTTACTACTAACTATCAATTCGGGGGAAACAATAGGGATCATCGATACAATCAACACATTTTATATCGCAAAAGAATATTCTGTTGCTACTAACCTTTCTTTGACTTTCGATCTCTCTCTCTCTCTCTCTTTCTCTCTCGGGTTGCCGTGTGGTCCTTGCTAGGAGAGGACTGGCTCTCTCTCTCTACTCTCTCCTTAGGGCTTTCCTTTTTCGATTACTTGCAAAGGACTGGGCGACACGAATCACAACACCGATTGGTTAACGGATTTTATTTTTAAGCAACTAATGAACTTGATACAAAGCCACAAACACTGATCTGATTACAATCAAATTCGCACTGGAAACTCAACTAAATTTCTGCACTAAGATTCTGCTTAAATTCTGCTTAAATTCTGCGCTAAGATTCTGCACTAAAAACTTGCACTAATCTAATTGATTCTGGAAGCTGAGCTAATATTCTGCACTCTCTGATTAGAGAGTCTCCTTTTATTTCATTTTCGCGGGGGTGGTTCCTATCCCTGTTCCGGTGGGGGCGACCAATGGTCAAGCTTGATTCTTCGTCCTAGGTGGGGTCCAGCTTGACGTTTTGCAAAGGGGGGGAAGAAGATGCCTTGATCTAGTTTTTGATGGCACGTGCATCGCTGAGGTCTTTGCGGAACTTCCGGCCTCTCGCATCGATGACACGTCGTTATTGCGTCCCATAGAGTGTGATGAAGTTATGATCTGTTGAAGGCTCCTTGAAGTGTTTCGCTTTCCGTTTCGTTCGTCGCTGCGTAGGAGAGTGTTTGTTCCTGTTTGGGATTTGATCTGTCCGGGCTGTTACATGATTGCTTATCCTCTATCTCTCCATGAGAATTTATTTATCGCTCGCTCGCACGCGCATACCTCTATTACTTCTATGAATACGGCTGCGTAGGAATTTTCAAGACGTAACAATATTCTAGGCTACACGGTATTCTTGCAGAATATATGTCAAGAGTATACCAGAAGTCCTAGAATATACACGGGAGTAAAGCAGATTTCTTGATTGTAGGATTAGCTCTAGTTCTCAATGCGAGACTTTATTGAGTCTCTCGATTGGCGCATAGTTATCTCTGCAACGTATCTATTGTTATTGTTAACTGTTACGTTATTGTTATGATATACTATTATATTAATTCATTTTGGAATCCCATTTCCAAGTATTTTTTTTAAGTCGTTATAAAATTTTATATACTTATTCGATAATAACCCAGATAGAAAAGTCTGCCACAGGATTAGTGCAGTGCCGCCAATATACCGCCAAAGTTGATGCAGACCTTGTCGAAGCAGGTCGTGTCGGTAGAACCTGATATTCCTACCGTGGCATTGTACCGCAATTCTAGAGATTTTAAATTCCGGCATATATATATTGGAGGCAAAATGCATGTACCTGCCAGTACACTGTCAGTACAGGAAGACGGTATATTACCGGAACGCTGTGCACCTATATTACCGTAATAATGTGGAAAAGTGTGCCACAGGAATAGTGCAGTGCCGCCAAGGCCCCAATATACCGCCAAAGTTGATGCAGACCTTGTCGAAGCACGTCTTTTCTATCTGGGAATAATGTATTATGGTATATAATAAATTATACTGTATCTTACGTAGTTTATATATGAAATTTGTAATATATTCCCTGAGATAAAATCTTAATAATCTCCATTCTTATCTATCAGGACGAGGATGTCCTATTGTTATCTAAAGAATGTCTTTTAGACGTTCCGATATCCATTGAAAAATAGAATAGATATTTTTTGGACTTCGAAACACCCACAAGACGTTATCAGACATCTATGAGATATCGTATGTTATTTGGACTCTGAATGGTGAATGTCGTCAGAATAGCTACGCATAAAGGTCGGGACACACATTACCGGGCCGTGCCAGGGCCGGGACACGGCCGTCACATTCGGCCCTGGCACGGCACGTTAAAGGGTGAGACATACATTACTGGGCCGTGCCAGGGTCGAACACGGCCGAAGAGGAAGAAATGTCAGTTGTCTTGGAAACTGCTAGGTTGATTGCACCAAAACACGTAAATTACGGAAACACGAGAAGCGCGGCCGGACCGTCACCGTGAAAAAGTAAAACTGAACTAAGGCCCGCCGCATATTGAGCCCAGCCCACGCACGGCACACGTACAGCACACGCGTGGGTTACTTTGTAAGACATGATTTCAAATGGAGTGGCGCATATTGGACCCAGCTCAGAGCTAGCCCAGGCTGTCGTCAGCCACGCGTGGAGAGGTTTGTATTCACCGCACAGATTCCCTGGATCGTGGGCAGCGTGAGCTTGTTTTAAGAGGGATGCCATGCTGCGAGCTGCTAGTGTGGGCCAGTACTGGGTTCAATATGCGGTAAGGGAATAAAAACGTGGACGTGGACGAGATGGGTTGGGTGTGCGCTGTACGTGTGCCGTGCGTGGGCTGGGCTCATATGCGGCGGGCCTATGTGTGCCGTGCGTGGGCTGGGCTCAATATGCGGCGGGCCTAAGACATGATTTCAAACGGAGTGGTGCATATTGGAGAGCTGGGTCCAATATGCGCCACTCCTAAAAACGTGGACGTGGACGAGATGGGTTGGGTGTGCGCTGTACGTGTGCCGTGCGTGGGCTGGGTTCAATATGCGGCGGGCCTAACTGGCCCGGCCCGGTGACGGTCCGTTAGCGACGCCCGGTCACGGCCCGGTAAAGTGAGAACAAAAGCATTTGATTCTATTGGACAGATCGTCCGCCGGACGACGGACGATACTCGACCGTGCTTCGGTCCTGGCACAGCCCGGTAATGTATGTCCCGATCTTAATGTTAGTAAAACTCGTGATCCCCTTAAACTTTTTTTTCTTCAAAGATGTTTCGTATTGTTAAAAATAATTAAAAAAGCGGCGTAAAAGATGTCTTGAAAGACGCTTTCAAATGTCTTCAGTTTTTTGGTAATTGAATTTTCAGCATGAAGTTTGAATAGAATCGAAAGTCGACGCCATATCGAATCGATCGATTATGACAAAACGCGAGTTCAGACGATAGAATGGTTTTGTTTTTTGGCTAGTGTCGATTGTTGACTTTTATTCGGTGAAGCAGCGCGATGCGGTGCGAAGGAGATAATTCCAATTTCGGGTTTTATTAATCGGTTCCAGTGCGTTTGTCGATATAAGATAGTGTACCATGTCCATCGGCAATCGAGGCCCCGTTTATAACCAATAAACCAAAGCGTATGATTCGTTTTTAAAGGCGTGATTTTTTACAGCCGCGATTAATCGAAGTTCCTTTCGTGTGAATTTATCGTGCATACAAAAATCTAATGAGTAACTTTGCAATAAAATTAATGTTATTTATAACGCACTTACGTTAATATCGAATCAAACGACGACCATGATTTCTGAACCATTGTTATTTGCATTTGCGCTACTCGATACCGGCGCCGAACTCTTTCTTCTGTTATACTTTGTATCCTTTATTGTATCGCGTAGAAATTGCCGAATGGAACAATATATTAAATTGGAGTTACCGTGTAATTAACAATAACGATCAAGAGAATCGTTTCCTAGGAATAGAGAGTTTTTCATTCTGTTTTTATTCAAAATTTTCTGCTTTTTCATCGCTCAAAATTCTTTGGCGCTGTAAAAGTAGTCAAAATTCTCTTCACTTTGGTTGACTGCAAATAAGTTGAGTAATATTGTCCATAGGAAAGTAACGAAGTGGAAAAAATACCGCTCAGATTTTCCATGAAAGAGTACTGCGCAGTTAAATATATTTATTAGTTATAAATAATTGTATTTAATATCACTGGTTCTCAATAGTATCGTATAGTCACATATTTTGCATTCCCTTAACAATCAATCTAAAAGGTGATAACCTTATCGGATCTGGAATGCGATTACCTAAACGCACAACAATGTTGCACCAAATTGAATAAGGTAATTATCCTCGTATCTATAAAACGATCTTTGTGTCATAAAATTCCATCACAATGGTATTGATTTTGAATAGCGCCAATTTGATATCCTTACAGTGGATCGTACCAAAGATGATAGCCCACGGAATGCTGGTTTTTCTGCTACTTATCCATGGGCAATGGATATTGACTCTAGTGAACTTACCGATGACGCTGTGGTTGTGCTACGAGTACTTCACAGTGCCCAACGGTAACATGGGCATCTACGATCCCACGGAGATCCACAATCGCGGCCAATTGAAGAGGCACATTCGTGATTGCATGATCTATTTAGGATATTACCTCATCTTTTTCTTCATTTATCTATACTGGTGCGCAAAAGCAGAGGTCGGGCGAATTGAGTCCGAAGCCTTTAGTTGCAACAGACTCGGTTTGCTTGGATTTCAAATGATTTCTAAACAACGAAGCGCAACGAATCGATACCAGCGAGTATTCACGTATTTGTTCTTTCTATTTTGCAGCATGATAATTGCGTTACTGAAGGGGGATCCGGTGCACAGAGACCACGACGAAGTCGTCGAATTTTAGATAATAAGGGCAATTTGATCGTATGCCGTTTTTTCAACGCAGATTTGTCGTTTCATACGAGTCTGCGCGTTAATTAATTTATTTAACACTACTATTTATATTAAACGCTAGTTTTCGTCGTATGCATTGCCGCGTACCTTGGTGCGCTTCCTCAAATTTTAGAACCTACATCAGTCAAAATATTTGAACAAATTTAAGTTTCTAGTCGTAATGATGGAGTTAATTGACGACTCAGTGATGGTAATGATATTAAAGTTTTTTAAGGATGCAGCAAAATTGCCGCTGTTTCTTTATTTTAACTTGTATTAATTAAAGAACTGTACAGATTATAAGAGTAGCTTTCACCCTACCTTTCGCTCGTATTCATATTTTTATGGTTCCGCCAATTTTTCACGAAAAAAGTAGTGTTTAAACATAGGTGTGTTTTAAAATTCAAGTGCGTTCTCATTCCCTTTCTATGAAGCAACAAGTCAATCCAATTAATGCCTGAACATTTCTATAGGAATTCAATAAAGTGTTGCTTAGTTATCGCTATATATATCTGTAGCAAGCTAATCGTTCTCTTCGTATGAGAATTTATTAATCTTTCTTCACTTCACATACTGCACAAATTCCCAAACAAAATATTCCGAGGTTTACCTCTAAGACATTCTAATGATTTTACAAGTGCACCACATGATACATCAGGTGATGCGTATTTCTTGCATCTAATGTAAAGTTTAGAACTAATTTCTTAGCGTTCCAAGTCAGCGCTATTTCAAGCAGTAGCATTAACATCTTTTATACAGTAATCGATCGATAACACCTCGTATCGGCGTGATTCGCGATCGTTGTATCATTCGAAACCCGCGCTGTTCTGCAAAATCAATTTGAAAGACCCCCGGAGCACGCGCTGCGGCATCGCGCGCCGCCTGTCGTCGGCAGCCGGAAACACCGCTGCCAAAAGTGGATGCCCGCCTGGCCCGAGCGAGTGCGCGAGTGCTTTCGACGCTAGTGCCGAATTGCATCGTCTGCTCTGTATTAGTAGGCGGGGAGAGTAGCTGGTCCTCGGTAGGCGGGAGGCGCGGTATATACATTCGTGAGTCCTCGCTGAAAGAGTTTATTATTCCGTCGGCTGGCCGGAGCAGGATGTGTCGTCGACGTTATCCCAGATTGCATTCGGGTCCGCGTCAGCTTTCGATCGTTCGTTGACGTTGGCCGTCGTCGCTCGGCCGACGATTCCGTCGGCAGGACACGACATCCGCGCGACCCCCCGGGTTCGTCGCGATCGGTAGGCTCGCCGTGCCGTTACGTCGTCGCACCGTTGCGCGCGTCTGATCCGATGAACGAGGAATCATCGTCGTCGACGCTTTGAAGGGGCGATCCGTCCATCCTGGACGGAAGGGCGCGTTCTTTCGCGCCTCTCGCACGGTCATCCTTAATTCTCCCCTGTTCTGCCTGTCAAACTCTCCTTGTCACCTCCTCTAGCCCCACGGACCCCTTCCTCGAGACGGTGTTTATTTTAGTGCGACGGGCTTTAATTTGCGCGACGTGAAACCGTGGAGAGGATAAACAGCGAGATCATCGGCCATGGCGAGCACCCAGTCCTCCGCGGCGAACGCCGTCCAGACGAAGCCCGTCGAGGTGTCGCAGCAGCTTCAGAACGGCGAGAAGTTCGTCAAATGGGACGAGGTCGGTGTGCATCCCTCCCCCTCGTCACTGCTCCTTTCCACCCCCTTTATCGTCTTTTTCATTGCTCCTGGGAATGCTCAGAAATCCTTCCCCGCGTTATTTTCGAGAATCTTTTAAGGTTTCTGTTACTGGATTTTTTTTTTGGTTCCGTCGAAATGACGGATAGGATGGTATATCGACTTCGCGTAACTCCAAAGGGAATGCTCATCAGGGTGTGTTTTTGTGAATTTTCAGAGCTGATGGCATTTTTGCAGCTCTCTTCTTCGAAGGCAGTTCTACGTTTATTTGCGAACTCTTCGTAGCCTTCTTTAAAGTTCGAAATATCGTTCATTCCTATTGATACCACCCTTGACATAACAATCGTCAATGCTGGGACACTCGTATTCTTCTCAATTAGAAAGACAGTTCCCTGTCATTCCTTATGATCTGATGCTTGGGTTGGATTGTTTTGAAATTTTGTTTGGTGCGAGTTTTGCTACGAAATATTCTCTGTGGAGATGTGCTGTTTTATATGATTGTTAGGAAATAATGTTCACTGGAGTGTGTTTTTACCAGTAATACAAGTTTATGGAATGTTTGTAGGCCTCTTTCGAAGATATTTCAATGTCATTTTCTGAGCTTATCATAGTCCTCAAAATTTACAATGTCTCCTTCTTTTCATTTGTAAAACTCGATGCGATGGTCATCAACAACAGAGCGATTACCCCTTTTTCTGAATCAAAAATATTTTCCTATGTATCTTGAAACACGATGCTTCGTCGAATTGCATCGTCTGGAATATTTTTAACCATCTTTTTCATTCAATCCTATCATCATTCCTTATTTTATTTCTTAATTTTCTCTCTGGTAAGAGCTTTTCGTCTAGATTCTATCGCAGATACAACTTCTACTCATATTTTTAAAATTAATTTAGCAAAGAGTGTCCATAAGATGCTGGTATGCATTTGATTTAAGTGGCAAGCACTAATGAAGAAATTTATTCTATGATGTTAACAAGAAGTAGGACAGAGTACATAAAAGACAGTTTAGAAATGAGTCATGGAAATTAGGTCAGAAATTCTGTGTATAGGAATATTTTGAGGTCCTTCCTATAGAATCTTTCAAATAGATTTTCTTCCCTGCACTTTTTATCAAGAATGGCTATGTTCTTTGATGCCTTTTCTACATCATTTCTGGAGAACGCAGTATTTCTTACATGTCTCTATCCGATTTCTCAAAGCTGATAGATTTTTCGTAGTTTATCGCGCAGCTACTTTTTATGGTATCATCGATATGAATTCCCATCTTGGAACGCAGCCCACCATAGTTGGAAGCGCTGCTCAACTATTTATTTTCTTTTCTACAAGACGTGTAATTTATCAGCTCTTCTCTTCAACATTACTACTCATTTTAATGTTATTAGGTACACTCGTTCTTCAATTGCCTTCTCTTCTCTACAATTAGAAATATTGCCGTAATTTATTTTAAACATTTTATTTTCATATTTCTAATTAACGGTTTTTAATGTACTTTATTTCCTCGATTTATTCAAAGGGAAAAGTATCAGCTAGTCTAAGAATGTACAATAGAATGAATATAAAAAGACAGTCTATGTTAATTTCTCACGGCCCTTGAATACTATAACATTGGAAGTAGGCTTTTCCAGGGACCAACTGAACATTTCCATGCAGTCTAATTGAAGCCCACTATTCAAATATCAGATTACAATTAAAATAAATTAATTTAAATATATAATGAGGCAACGAAGATAACTTAAGACTTATTGCTACTGAATTAAACTATTGAAAATACCATTGATGAAGTCTACTTCTATTTGACGACTTCAATTATGATTATCTCGTTAATTATGAACTCTTAATAATTGATATTTGTATGTAACATTTTTGTATGCATAATCTCCAAGAAAATGCTGAACCAATTGAGGTATAATGTTGGTATGTAGATGAGTTTATCATGATTGGAATAAGGCGAGATTAAACGATAAGCTTGAACCATTGCATTGCCAATAGTTTATGTAACGTCGTTTATTGTGATCTCTCTAATCAGTATACTAAATCTAATAATCCCCTGTGATACGTATTAGAAACCTTTTCAATGCAGTGCAGTAATCGGTGTGTATTTTGCGAAGAAACGCAAATAGTTTCATAGAAATAGATTTCTCGTATAATCCGCATCTCTTATACACTGGGATTAAATGCTTATGTACGTAATATGTATTTCTATTCATGTATAGCCGCATTCGCATTCATGGGATAGATATTAAAGGAATGTAATGCTGTTAAACACTCTACATGATAATACTGCATCCTCATCTTAATTTGCACATGTTCCAATGAGATAAAAAGTTCGAGATTGGTGTATATGCGGTATATCCATAGCCACGCTCTTATATAGCCATTATATAAATTGCAAAACTTTCGACACATTACGAAAGCCAATCTTTCCCCAAGCTGAGATAGATTAACGCGCGTTATAAATTGATTTTCATCATGTTTTCCACATTAATGTCTTTTTTCGCCATAGAGTTGGTCAATTAAGACTATATATATAGGAGCCAATATTATACGAAATCCCAAGTTCGATTAACTGGACATTAAGTTTTCTTATTTTATGTATATCACTGAACATTATTTTTATATCAGTATAATAAAATTATTATGAAATATAAAAACTGTTATTGAAACTGAAGATCCTTTTCTTTCAATTGATTACTTCTGTTTTTCGTTATATGAATGGACATACGCTCATCCTTTTGCATATAAGGGAAATCAAGGTAAAATAGGGTACCTCTTCATTCTCTTCTATTTTCCATTTACGTTCATGATAATCAAAGGTCAGCTTGAGTAGGTATTTTTGCATTCTTCTATTCTAATGTGATAGTTAAATATGTATATCCTAAGTTCACGATGAGAAGACATTAATTTCATTTAAACTTTTTCCCTTTCAAAATTCGTTAAAATAGGTATTTTTTATGATAGTTTATATCTCCTAATAAAATTTAAGTAGAGAGAGTATCAATTTTAATGATTTATAACAGTCTTATATTGAAGTATCAAATATTTGTTTTGTCACTGTGACCTTTTAAACATTAAACATATAATGATAGTGTAATTGGATCAATGATTCGGTACCCTCAGTATATAATTAGAGTTACATTTATATTTACTTTGTAACCATGGAATACATGTGGTAACTGATTTCTAATCGCTTACTCTAAAAAAATGATATAACTATTATAGCTTTGTCAAATCATTGAACTAAATCTTTTTAGTGTACATCCAATTATTTAAACGAAATGCTTAACATAATTAAATGATCCAATTTCGAATTAAAAAATTATAGTTTAGATCTGTTAATTCGACCATGTAATGTTAAATGGCCAATGAAACTTATTCTTTACGCTTTTACAATACTACAAGTTATTTTCTAATATTTACTTAGATAACAAAAAGCAAGTAAGTGGTATTTCGGGAAATTATACGACACGATGGAGAAGATGTAGGTACCTATAATACTTAATTAGGAAATATGCTGCGGATATTTATCACAGCACTTGAGCTATTCTGGCTCTGTTCGACCAAAATGTTTCTCCATTTTCTCGTCAGGAATCATATTGCTAGGAGCTAGTTTAAACTATCAATTTTTAATTAACAGAATAGTTGCATTTAGTGAGGTTACATTTGCGTTATCGGTGTCGTTTTGTCAAGCGATAATTTGTATAGAACAGAATTAAATCGTCATATTTTGCCATGTTTTAACGTCGACTATATGAGAAGTTACAGGAGATCAGTGGTAATTATAGTCGAAGATAAGAAATTATTTCGTACATGATTCATTTGCGGATTTGTTGTCAAACAGTACCGTGATAATGCTGAGAGGGAGGGGCTTATTTTATATTTATTGACACTGATAAAACGTTGTACCTATCTAATATTTTTAAGCTTCATTTCATATGTACAGGGCAGATTTTGATAATATCTAACTGCTTCATTATCCATAAGTGATTATATAGCGGATGTTGACACGCTTCGAGTAAACTTAAATTACAGCATCAGTTTATTATTCAGCATCAATATACGGGGTCTTTGCGTCTGATATTGACATAGGAATAGTGCGAGTGCGAGTGAGAACATCGATTAATCCTGGTGAACGTATAAGAGCCTCTTTGTCGCATATTCTCCGATGTTCTCGAAACTGTCTAGTAGGGTTAATCCGCGTTCTCACTCGCACTCGCACGATTCTCATATCAATATCAGAATCAAAGACCCCGTACGAGTATTTACTATTTATATAACATTATCTATTTTTTATTTATGAGCCTTTTTAGGACGAGTGATTAAATCAGCGGTCGAATTGGAAAACTAATAACATATTCGTAATCAGTAATCTCCCGAATAGTTTCTTCCAAGAAAAAGTTAACTTCTATTTTATCTTCACTTTATTTAGATCAATTTTAGTACTTTTTAAAGTACGAGTGTTATTCTCTAATTTTTCAGTTACAGCATTTCGTGTCAGAGAGAACCTATGTATATTTTAGTTTTATTATCTGCACCAACTCTCACTATACACGCATTTCATACATAAAACCAGTACACAAAATTCTCTTTATAATTGAGGGGGTTAGTGGAAAAGTGGTACAAGTCCCAATTTGGATTATTTGAGTTAACAGCAAAAATGCATAGTTAAAGTAAATATCTGCTTAGAAGAAAAAGTGGTAAAGTGGCAACCATACCATTATACACTTATACCTTTTTTTTTTCGAAACAGATATTTACCCTGCTAAAAATTTAGGCAGAGACGGGTAAACGTGCCCGGACATAGCCTACCTGTTTGTGCCCATATTTGGTTGGATTTCGGACAGAAACGGACACAAATATTTTCTCCGTATGTGTTCGTTTCTGCCCGTTTCTGCCCGTTTCTGTACGAGTGAGACAGTAAGCGGAAAAATCAGACATGCTCGTTTCTGCACTTTTCTATCCGTGCATAGCTGTCCATTCCTGCCCGAATGTGCCCGTATCTACCTTGTTAGTCTGTCCATTTTTACCCGTATGTGCCTGTTTAATATGCCCGCTTCCATTTTATGAAATTTTACAAAATGTATAATTTTTCAAAATACTTTATTTGTCTAATAATGTTGTCATATATACACTACAAAACTTATAACAAAGTGAGCACTTATACACTTATTACAATGTGTATTATTGAATACTCGAGAATGATTCACAACAGCATTCCATACTCTATAGATTCATATACAAGAGCAACGAAAAGAAATGACAGTATTGTTATATATAAGTTCGCAGATCATTCTTTCGGAAATTTGTATAAAATTGTAGTTTTTAACGACAGCTGTCAATTATTCGTTAAAAAAATCAATGTCGAACCATTCCAATATTGCAACATAATTTTCGAAAACCTTATGTTAGCAAATAAAACAAACGAAATAAAACTAATTAGCCTTGGAGAAATCAAAACCACTTGTATCGTCATGGAAACGAGGGCCAAAAATTTTCTCACTGTACCAATTGCTACTCATGAAATACAATAAAATATTATCATTTATGTAAGTAAGTATGTGTATGTACTACTGATCATGTAAATATATGTACATAAGTTAAATCAATGTTTCTATTACTTTTTTGCCACGAAAAATGTCCATCTCTGTAACAAAAATGGAACTTGTATGGATAGTAAATTGTTACCCTTTTTTAGTTTTGCGGGTGTATTCGAACGACACGTCTGATTGACAAGAGTAGACTTACTTATAATTTTCAAAGTATTATTGAAAAACTTTCGATATGAACAATAATATAGGTACATTGAGGCGTGTCTGTCCGTACGTATAGTATCTTGTAGTTACAAACGGGCACATTCAGGTTCATCTGTCTAACCAAAGCAAATAATTAGCCAGAAACAGGCACGGCTACCTGTGTATACCTCCAAGAACGGGCAAAAATGGACAGGGACAGCTGCCCGTTTCTGACCGTCTCTGCCTAAATTTTTAGCAGGGTACTTTAACTATGCATTTTTGCAGTTAACTCAAATAATCCAAATTGTGACTTGTACCACTTATCCACTGACTCCCTCAATTATTTCATCGACGTCGAATTTTGCACTATGACATGAGAGGTATGACTTCCTTTTTTTCAGGATTCGGTAAACGTAACACTCGTGACTCTACGAGTAGACAAGTTCGGCTTTTACTTACATTGGGTCGATAGCCAAAACGAAATGGACATGCTTGACATAGCCATGATACGTGATACACGAACTGGAAAACATGCCAAAATACCAAAGGTACGAGTATTTTAAGACTCAATTTATATGGTTCCTAATATATTTACCCAGGGATATATTTATACAGAATTTTTTATTGGCGTAATGCGTAGGAGGTTGTGAATGAATGAATCGCGCGTTCTAGAAGAATGTTTAAACGAATTCTAAAAATTACAAACTTACGAGTTTTAACAGAACGAAATATTTTTTTAAATAATTTATACGATCTTCTATTACGGAAGATTTATATTTTATTTAAAGGGCTTTACAGTCTCGTGGAAAATGTGTTTCAGTCAAATTGGCTGAAACTTTACTATTTTGCAGTTTATATCCTTCTGATCAAAAGTTTTCACGAAATTTCTAAAAGTTGATTATTAACTAATATTTTTGTAGAGGTGTTATATCAAATCCAGTTCGATATCTAATGATTTGTTTGTCATTTCTTTTTAAATGTGAGATTCAAATCATGGGTTGAAACTTAACATTTCTAGGCTTACATAATACTTTTCAATAGGAAGTTGCTCATTTATTTAATTTCTGACGTGATTTGGTTCGTAGGACATAATACTATCACGTTTTTAGTACATTTCTTCCAATTTATTTTTTTTGTATTTGAAAACGTCATTATAAATATTGGTAATTTTCAATAGGTATATTAATTTTATTATCGATATTGAGTTCAAAATTTAAATACAAAGTACCTAAGTTTCTTAGTACATAATGGAGTTTAGGTACGATAGACAATAGGTATAGGTGATTGCTCAGTATCAGTATTTCACCGAGTCAACATTTCGCCGAATCCACCCCGTTGACAAACTATTCTGTCATTAAAAGCATTCTTAAATATAACATGCCGTGCGTCACCATTGAAACGGTAACAAAAGCTAAGAATTTCTTTACAAAGCTCACAGTTCCCTGCTCTTAACGAGCAGGAGGGGGTGTTTGCGCGACTGATATTATCATTGCACGAGGCATATCGCGCGGTGCGAGCCCTATAATAATATCCAGCCTTTGCGTGGACACTAACGACGCACGTTGCTCCGGTGTAATAATTATTGGCAAATTTAAAAATAGAATATTGCCTACTTTGCGGCGTACACATACGTATGCACTCTTTCCATATAACATGGAATAGTCGGAGCCACGTAGCAAGAGGTAGCTAGCGAGTGCACGTAGGATAAAAGTTGACCTATAAATCGAAAGATCATTTTTATTAGTAAACACCGTTAACTTTCATCCTATCACCGCGAAAGCTTATAGCTCTAGCTGCTGCTTTGTGTGCCCCTCTCTGGGTGGCGTGCTATTATCTGGTTTCCATTTGTTCGTGCGAACAATTGAACCGAGACAGTCGATAGAAATGTGTATATTATCGTCTATTCACATTTTGTTAGGATTACACGCTTCAGGCTCCGTTTCAAAACTCGTAGGGTTTCATTTTTTTGGGTCGTACACCTGTTGTCAATGATTCTGATCGACCTGCTTTGGATGACAGTACTTTATCGAGTCGATCGTAGCTAAACGGTATGAGCGGATCTTCTTGTTTTGCCATAAAGGACATATTAGATTTAGCCCTCATAACAAAACAATAAGATTGGCTCGAACCGTTTAGCTACGGTTGACTCGTTAAAGTACCATCACCCAAAGCGGGTCGATCAGAATCATTGGCCGCAGGTGTACAATCATTCTTGTTCGTTTTGATCAATTAAATGATACAGCAAGATTTGAATATCCAAATTAGGCAAGCTAGCCGACTCATTTTGAAACTGAAAAAAAAACATTTTTATGTATATTTTGATCAGTAAGTAGATTGGCGAAGCAGATTGACAACACTGCACATTTTAGAAGGCTGTACAAACAGCAATTAGATATTTAATTACAGAATCCATTCACCGGTAAACACCGACGATCACGTTTCCATTTGCTACCTACGGTGGTGTTATCCGTTTTTTTAATCGACTAGTGTAATTAATATTACACGGAATACTGAGTAGGATAAAGGTAATACTCTTTTATTCGACAATTGCGTTAGTTCTAATTATACAAATGTTATTGAAAGAACGTTTCACGCTTATGTACTCAATTTTAATTAGTATTAACACCGGTGGGTGCATTCAAAGCAATATGTGCGCTTGATAAGTCTGGAATTGTTAGATTTTTTTTTCCAATTTCTCTAAATACCGCGCGAATGTTTTAAATCACTTATTATTAATAGGTTTTATTTCACGTACCACGCGAAAATGCTATAATTTAATTACTGAATGAAAATAAGCATATCTATATTGTGCGCATGGTTTTTTGTACACAGGATCCTAAATTAAAAGCCGCCGTGACGATCGGCACTCAAGATTGTCTAGAGGATATCACTGTGACGATCTGTTACGGATCAGATTTTGTGAATATGACGTTCATAAACTTTTGCGCACCACACGCGGAGATTGCGCGACGTTGGACGGACCAGCTCCTGCAGCTGGCTTACAATTTGACGCAGCTCAACACCAGCACAATTATGTTCTTGCAAAAAGCGCACAGCAAGCTTACGCTTACAGCCGATAAATCTGGAAAGATTCCCGTGAAAAAGTGAGTAAATCCAACATCCTGCCATTCATTTCGTCATACCGCTTATACGTATTCTTCCCCTATCGAAGTACTGAGAATCCTTATAGCCTTTTCTCAAGAAATCCGTTTCGTACGATAAACTTTTTGTCGTTCGTCTGTTTTTCCCGATTGTTTACGGCAAAAGAACAGTACATTGGGAAGGAAATTAACGACTTTTTTATATTATGTCTATACAAAATCCGTTTCCTTCCGAATGGTTTACGTGTTATTTTTTACTCACGAAAAATTTACACTTCTTTGTATTTGCTTTACAGTATTATAAAGATGTTCGCACAAAATAAGGAGGACCGTAAGCGCGTCGAGAAAGCTCTTGATATTTCGAGTTTACCGTCGGGTAAGGTAAGTCTCATCAGTTGCATGTCACGCTGATAATGCTCAGGATGTTTTGTCGTTTCTATATAAAAACGTTATTTCTGTCTGTTGAAATACGTTATTTTAAGGTCAAGCGGCTCCTGGAATAGCCTGGAAAGCTTGAATTGTTCTTAAGTTTGTTTGGTTCAGCGAAAAATGGTGTTTTAATACTTGTACATCTGCAATTTTTCGTGATTTTGAGATTGAAATGAAGTTAGGAGAATTTAAGTCCAAGGTGTACGCATTTAAAACGTCTGCTCGATCGTAGAAGATGAGTTTCGTTAATTTTGAAGTTTCCGTAACGACTATTTAATGTGCGCGATCTATATTTGGAATCACTTCGTCACAAAGAGTAGAGGATTAATATTATATATTAGACAAAATATTCTACATTTTGCTGTCAATAATGATAATAATTACGTGAATATTGAATACTAAAATATTATTCTACATGCTATTTTCGATGTGAGAATGACTTTCGCAAAGACAAGATTTAGGATTGACTTGTTACGCTTTAAGACATATACTGCAAGTATTTCTTTAATTTTTTTCCCAAGACTTCATCAACCCACCCTACTTTCGCAAAGACATTTGTCCTCATATGCTGAAAAAGTTATTGTTTCGCTGTAAACGCAAAATACAGGGTGCGGCAAAACTGTTTCCCTATTTGTAAAGTTTAATACAAAAAATGTTATTTGAAATTTATTACATTTATTTTTAACTCTTAAAAGTACAATTAATACAGTTTCAGTTTATGTGGTTTTATAAAGAATATCGGCCAAGTGCTGTCCGCCATTATCGCAAAACTGCCGCAAGCGTTTTTTGCAGCTGTGCATAACTCTTACTAGCATTTCTTTCGGTATTCGATAAAATTCCATACGGATTGCCTCCTTAAGTTTTCTTAGGATCCTTGGACAATGTTTGTAGACTTCAGCTTTAAGATAACCCCACAGAAAAAAGTCACAGAGCGTCAAATCCGGCGAGTGCGCAGGCCATGGAATATCGTCTCTCAGGGATATCAAGCGCCTGGGGAATATTTTTTTCAAAAGTTGCAGTGATGCTTGAGATATGTGGGCTGTCGCCCCATCCTGTTGAAACCAGGCATTCTGCGCATTAACACGTTAACTGCCACAATACCAATTTTTTTGACCCCCGGAGCCACAAGCATTTAAAGTCTTATAGAAAAAAAACAATCAAACTTTTTCCTCACTCATGTCCATTTCGAGGCCTTTTCCAGCTTATTTTTAGACCGTAAGATGGCGTTTTTCCTGCGTGACACCGACCG
Organism: Xiphydria camelus; assembly: GCA_963678675.1. Taxonomy (NCBI): domain Eukaryota; kingdom Metazoa; phylum Arthropoda; class Insecta; order Hymenoptera; family Xiphydriidae; genus Xiphydria; species Xiphydria camelus. Next base: position 27,853,595 of record OY783192.1, on the reverse strand, counting down.
GGAGTCCACAGGGGCCCCTTTCTCGAACCGCTCGAAAAGAAACGTATACGCATCTTAGCGAGTAGACCAATCAGGACTCCCACCACAACGGAATACTTGATCCTGATTGGTTTATTCGCTGAGTTGCGTGCACGCAAAGATACGAGTGACTCGAGAAAGGCCCCCCAGGCTGTTAAAAGATTGCTTAGTCCGAAGTGGGTCCTTTTTCCAAACTGATAAACGCAACGTGAAATGAGCCGTGTTTGGGCCTGTTGCGTACTTTCACAAGCGTAGCTTTTGTTTGTGTTACACATGTACGTATAGAGAATTTACACCCCAGTTTCGCCAAGAAACCCAGTTTGGCGGCGCTGTTTTCCGTATACATACAATACACATTCATACTTGTGATAGTGTGCATGGGCTCTACGCAATAGGCCTATACTTCTGTTTGTTTTGTTTTGAGAAATGGGCATTCGTGAGAAAAAATAGTATATGTCATTCGGATGAAAAACCTCGGATTTCCGCCTAATGACATAAGATACTACCTAGGCTAACTACACCATTTTATTTACCAGGCCACGCTTTTTCAACTACCATGTATTTATATGGCCATTATGGATCGTCGGTGAGCTACAGATAAAAATGCAAAAGTTTTCACGTGGCTTGAATGAATATGTCACTTGTGAATCACGCATGATTCACATGGCAGTTAAGGTGTTATTAAGTTCAGCAAGCGCTGGGACCAAAACAAATTTGAATCATCGCCATGTAGCGTTCTGAATTGACCGTAACAGCCCGATTCCTTTCTTCAAAAAAGTAAGGCCCGATTATCCTCATTTCTGATACGGCGCACCAAACTGTGACTCTCTCAATATATAGATCCAGCTTCTCTGAAATTTGTTACCCACAAAACAATTGGTTTTCGATCTGGAACTTTTTGATTACGAGGAATTCCAAATCGGAGGCGGAACGCTCGTTGTGCAGCGATGACGGATCCATTTTCACGGATGTACACTTGCACGGCGAAAGCGCGCTGTGCCTTTGTCCACGTGGCGTTTCACAATAAACCAGTTTGAAACAGTAACTTTAGTCTTCCCGCTTGTACTGATGCTACCCCCACTTTTCTGCGACGCAACCCCGCTTTACAAGAGTGTATTGAAAATAGGGAGACAGTTTTGCCGCACTCTGTAGTACATTGAACTGAAACGTCCTATAGCCATTTCAAAGTATGTAAACCGGATTTCGTTGAGTATCAATGATTATTCCGGGATATCTCGCGAACAGTCTGTATTGTGTATCTTATTGATACGCTATTATTTCCTTCGTCTCGCGGCGTAAAGCTCCAATTGTTTTGCCTGGCGATTTTTTTCTCTGGAGCTCCGCCAAAAAGTTGACTTTTCAAGCAATAGCATTTCTTTTCGTTCATTGTTTAGGTGTGACCTTGGCCTAATATTAAATTCATCCTGACACATTTACGCATTTCCTCTGGCACACTCCGGTATACGCGCTACATATATCGCGTTAGATATACGCGGGTGTGTTTACGCATCCATCATTCGGTTTTTGGTACTCCAGTTTTCTTCGTTTCCAATTCTCCGAGTTTATCATATACATTGTGGCATGTATTTGGTCTTTACTCCGAAATATGGAAACGTCCATACGTTCATAGAAGTTGGGCAAAAATTTTGGAATACTCACTGGTTTGAGTTTGCTGCAGAGTGTAAAGTGTTTCAAACTCATGCAGAGTTCGGAGGGAAAGGGGTAATTTAGGGTAGTAGGGCTATTTAGATGGAATTTCCTAGTTTATACGCGGCTTTATGCACGCTGAACCAATCAGTCTAAGGGAATCAATGGTTTACTATAGCGAGATCGCGTGCAAGCGTGTATAAAACTATATACCTATACATACCTGTAGACCGTATATACGCCTGAGAAACTCCATCTGAATGGCCCTACTGGAGAACCTTGAAAAGCTAGGCAGTTAAATTAATCTATCAAGGTCCCTTTTTAGAGGGAATACGTGCAGCTTAAAAGTCATAAATTAGCACTTTTTATGTATGGTTAAAGCTGGCTGTGATACGTCGGGAATGTAGATGATTTCTTAAAGATTACGTATTATACTTTGAATATTTGTTAACAAAAATCTTCTTTTAAAGTTGTTTAAAATTTTGAAAATGTTGATGTTATAATAATTTTGAAGCTTTATTAGTTTCAACGCGCATGTGCGTTGTGTTAACGGTGATTCGATAAAGTTAATATTTTATGAGTATTACTTAAACGTATGTTTATTTTGAATTGGAAATGTTACTGAGAAGGTACACATGTATGCGTATAAATATAATAATGTCAACGCCGTGTTTTACTGAGAAAATATTAAGGCACAGATGTGCAATTTCAGTATACAATATACATACATATGTATGTAGCACAAATAAAAGTGGTTCATAGGAAAATTGTCTTTAAATTTTGTGCTTGTTCAATTATCTTCGCAAATTGATTTACTATCGCAGTACTTATCGGTCAGTAAATTTTGGAAAATCAGAAATTATCGGAAAACTGTATCAGTCATATAAAAATAAGAAAGAGGAAAAGATATTTTGTAATTTTGATAAATTTTGAAAGTTGATTGATGTTGCCTAATTCATATAAATTACTATTTTCCTTCAATGAGTGGTGTGGTACTGTATTTTTATTGGCACAATGTCAAGATGCTGTTGATGGTTCAACGAACGGTAGCTAATAATAATTTTCAAACCGATTTCAAACCACATTCAGCTATTTTAGTTCAGTGTCTCAGTGTGGCCATGTGACATTATATGAGTCATTTTGAATATTATCTTTAAAGTAGTATGGTCACTCTCCAAAGTGATCGTTGAGTGTCCGTAAAAAAAGTCATCAAAAAACTATGATTTATAATTGGAAATTCTCTTTGTGAATTATACAATTTATGACCATAAGAATTAGTCGATTATTTTGATTATTTTTCACTTATTATTCAAATAATGTGCCTCCTTAGCGTTTTTTTTATGTGTGGCAACGCATATTATCAATGGGCTCGTGGCCCAGTAGAGAAAACCACGATACACTCAAACGTTTGAGTGTATCGTGGGGAAAACGAGATCTGAAATGCACTCTTGAACCCACTCCACTGACGCGACGCTGCCGCATCTACTCGACGCGCTATTTCCGAACACCGAGAAGCAGAAATTAGTTATAACTAAAGTATCAAACGGTCAATAATTTTCATCAATGGGTATATATTTTTGTTTTTTTTCCCCCGTTTTTTGGTATATTTTTTATATTTTAATCTTGGATTTTACATACAAACCTAAAGAAATGTGTCTTGCCCATAAGACTCTGGGTTATTTTCTACTCGGTAATTAATTTTTATCAGACATACTAAACGGTCAATCTACCCCAAATTACACCAAGAGGTTTCTATTGATATTAGCTTGCATACATAATTATTTCATATTTAAATCTTGGAAATCGATTCATGACCATACTACTTTAAATGCTTGCATACAATATTATGTTGAGCATCCCTTTTAAGAGACTTTGAGAACATATCTTCGAGCGTGATGGAATTCGTCAGATCGGAATTTTACCGAGAAATGAAGGATTCATTTTTTTTTATAATACATTGAGACGCGTTAAGAGTAGAATCTAAAAAATTATTCTCTCTACATCTTTTGACATACATTTCTTCCTCGTAAAGTTGCGTTAAAATCAGAACTTTTCAATCGTTAGCACTATCTCAAAAGTGTTTCGTTGTATTGCACAACGGCATCGTGCGATGCTCGCGTATAATGATAACTTCAGATTTAGTCGAATACACGTGGAAAAAATTATTGTACAGTCATAGCAAAACTAGGTTTGGCTGAGAACTTTTTACTGTCGTGACAAAAATATAATATATATGGCAGCAAAAGATATGTCTAATAATAGTAAATGTAACTGCAATCACGGTGAACTTTTTTCGGTAAAAATGTTTGCTATCCCTGCAAATATCGTTACTCTTATTTGACACATCTTTTGCTGCCACAGGAAATATTTTTTTCATGATAGAGAGTAACAAATTCTTAGCAAAACCTAGCTTTGCTAATACTGCAGAATCATTTTTTTTCGTGCGGTGCGCAATAGCAGAGTATAAAGTCGGCCCATAACGAAAGCACGAATTTGCACATCGATCACCAGCGTGCCGACGTCGTCGCGATGACAGGTAAACTATTTCCCTGTCTTCGAGTAGCGCGTCTGGAAGGCACAGAGTTGGATCATATTTTTCCAGATTGCATCGCGCCTGGCACCCGGCCAATGATACTCGGAGGAAGCTATGAATTCGCTTAATTCCCCTTTAAGCTTTCGAGGAGAGTTTGAATACGCCACTGAGGGAATGCATAATTATACGGCGGATGCATTTAGACGCGTATACGCCCTCCAAGGTCGCATCTACAACAAAGATCATCGCGTAATAATTATTGCGTGTCGCGTGAAATAGCGAAATAATAAGAGGCGAGGGAGCGGAGGAAAACGCATTCTTGAATGATTGTAGTACGTGAATCTTTCGCTTTCAGAACGATACGGTGTCGTTACAAAAGTTCCAGTTCGAGGAGTTCTTCAATTTTTACAAGTCCCTCACTCAGCGCGCGGAAGTGGAGAGGGTGTTCGAAGCGATCGTGGGCAACACCAAGCGCAGGTCGATGTCGGTCGATCAACTCGTAGACTTTTTGAACAAGACCCAGAGAGATCCGCGTCTCAACGAGATTTTGTATCCGTACGCGAACGAGGCACGGGCTAGAGACATCATTAACGAGTACGAACCGAACAAGTACAATGCCAGAGGAGGGCAGCTGAGCTTTGACGGTTTTCTGAGGTACTTGATGAGTGAGGACAACTCTATCGTCGCGGTATCTAAGTTCGAACTTTCGGACGATATGGACCAGCCTCTCCCTCATTACTTCATCAACTCGAGCCACAATACATATTTGACGGGTACGCATATTCAATCCTGGATGAATCGCTTGCGAAAAGGTGGTCGTATTTTTGAACGATCGATGAGAAACATAAAGAGCTTTTGGGTGCAGATTTTTTCTCTTTTCCTTTCGCGAGCAGAATTTGGCCGGAAAATATAATATTTATGCAATAAATATAATTGGCCAACTGGTGATACGCCAGAAATAGCAAAATGATCTAAGCGGATTGGGAAATTGGAAAAGGATGAGACTTTAATAACGTTTAAAAATGGAATCTTTGGTAACTTCTTACTGTGGGACCTTTTTAGAGATTAATTAAATGCGGGGATTTCGAATGTTAAGAGTCTGAGGTATAGGTAATTCTTTTTTCCTTTCAAGAAATTCGAGTCAGTGATAATGATCGACTGTTCTGACGTGTGAAGCTAAATTTTCGCTATTCGAGACATGGAGGTTTTTTAGTTGTAATTATTTCGTTCTAGCGTGTATTCAAAATTTCCTACAAGCATTTGAATAAATATTTTGTTGGTGTATCTGGTACCTCAGGTGGGGCATCTTATTCATTGATTCAAAATATTCTGGAAATATCTTATGATGTGCGCACGCTGCCCATTTACAGACTGGACCAAAAATGCTGTCCTAAAAGTTTAAATTGAAATAAAAATAGGAAGGGATTACTAGATACGATTGGCACTCTTCAGAAAATTAGTGGAGGATGTGGATTTTTGAGCAAGCATCGGTAGCAGCATTAACAAAATATGATTCAACCCCTTCAGGTGGTAAGTCCCACCCCAATAGGTGTGGTCATTCCTGTTCAGGGGATGAAGCTGCAATGAAAAAAAATTTTGTTTTAAATCAGCGTTGTCGATTTATCTTAAAGACGAGCTTTTAGAGTTCTTGTTCATTTTTTATCATGGTTTCTAGCGGCCAGGGAATTCTGGAAAACCTGGAATTGCCAGAGAATTATGCGAGACAAGGAAATGTCAAGGAAAAGTCAGGAAAATCAAAGAATTTTCTGGACATTTTCAATAATACTCAAACTTTATAAACTTTTAAAGTAGACATTTTCTAGTGAAGCAGTACTCTCTTTTTACCGATAGTAAGAATATCGATTACTGGTGGAAGCAATGTAACAATATGATGTGTGCTATGACTAGATAATATACCTAGGTATATTTAAAAATTGTTTCTTATATTAAGAAAAATTATTGGACAGTGAAAATGTGATTTCGCAAAATTATAATAAATTATTTTCATACTTATTTCTCTACTGGCATACCCGCCAGGCTGGTTATGTGGATATTCGTTAATTTATTCATTTGACGGAATGACAGATGCGTAATACTCCATACTGGATCTATACCGGTAATGGTGAGGGAAAATGTATTATTTTAAATTGGAAATCCTGGAAAAGTCAGGGATTTTTTTTTCACATTTCGTTGGACACCATGTTTATGCAATAGGGGTAGTCGCTTCTGTTCAGAGGATACAATTACAAATTTGTAATAGTTATCAATGGTATCAAGTGTAATCGAAAACCCCTGAAGCGATTTTGATACGAATAATATCAAATAATTTGCATCCACTCGGAATTTAACATTGGAGTTCCATAAGGCCGGACCTTATTTCTCAAACTTACCACCTCAAAGGGCTGAATCACATTTATTATCGCTTACTCAAAAACTTCCATCCTTCCTTATTTTTATTTCAATCTACTTTTAGAACAGCATTTCTGGTCCAGTCTGCATGAGCCCCTTTGTTATTTTTCACCCTCCAAATTAACTCCCTGATAAATTGCCTACCGAGAGAGAAACAAGGACGGGAAATAAATAAAGTCCTAGATCGATGTGTCGCGGTCGACGGTTGTTCAAAACTCGAACCACCCTCGTCACTTGTCCGGCAGGTATAAATTCTCGCGGCGTCTGCGGCGCGATCGTTATTTTCCCGCGATTCTTTCAGGTCACCAGCTGACGGGCAAAAGCTCCGTCGAGATCTATCGGCAGTGTTTGCTCGCCGGTTGCCGTTGCGTCGAGCTTGACTTTTGGAATGGCAAATTTGACGAGCCCGTCATTGTTCACGGGTAATATTTGAAATACCGCGTAGCTGCTTTTGTGCATTATCTACCGCGTGTGTATGCGTTCCATTTAGCCGATAACAGATCATGCTGATCGATCACCAATCTGTCATTAGATACACGTTTGTGCCTGAAATATACGCCCGCGACGTGATAGAAGCGATAGCTGAGAGTGCCTTCAAAACGTCCGAATATCCGGTTATACTCAGTTTTGAAAATCACTGCAATCCAAGACAGCAGGCCAAGATAGCTCAGTATTGCAGGGACTATTTTGGAGATATGCTGCTCGACTCACCCCTAGAATCTCATAAGGTATTCGAAGTTGAATTTATTGCGCGTCTAGAGATCGTCGAACAGTCGTCGCATCGTAGGCGACGTTGTTTCCCGCGATGCGATTATGCATGTTGTCGATAGCTTCTTTAAGCGGTGATTAATAGTGATCCCATCGTTTTTTTTCCCCACTAATCTTCGAGTAAATACAGGATATAATGTCGCGTCGCATTGGTCGGGGATTAGTTTTATTTGTAATAGCGGGAAAGTGATAGGCGGAGAAAGGGATTATTTTTCGTTACATCGATTTTCCATAGACGCTTTCGACGATCCACTTTAACCTATTTTATCGCGGATATTACTGCGACTATAGCGAGGATTAATTTGATTTATTGGCGGAATATTGGAAAGACCCACGAAAAGGAACGATCGTCGAGGACCAAGTAGCATAGAAGGGTGAATCTCGAGAATGATTAACTTTTCGCATTACCTGCAGATTTCTTCAATTTATATATGCGCGTTTCTTATGTAGCTGATCCAGGCAGCTTTCCTGCAACATTAAAAATACCAATTCGCCTGAGATTATCCGTTTTAAAACTCGTATCGTTAGATTTTCGAGTTTCTCCGATTTGCAAGTAGTTGATTCAAACAATAGCAACTCGAGACTCGTCTCGGTGAATAACGATGGCGACGTATGCGTTTCCGCTCACTTAGTTGGAACCCGGTGAAGAACTTCCACCGCCGTCGCTGTTGAAGCGCAAAATAATCATAAAGAATAAGAAGAAACACCATCACCACCACCATCACAAGAAACACCAAAAGAAACAGCAAGCTCAAATACCGGAATCCGAGGAAGTCGTTCAGGAGAGCAACGAGGAAAACGGCTCGGTGAACCCGGCTGCCGAGGGAGAGAACGGTCCACCGCCGGATGTCATTCCGCAGAACGAAGTCGTTGACGGGGTCGTCGTTGGCGGTAGCGGAGAACAGCAAATGGGAAATGGAGATATCCCTCATCCGCCGATGCTCGAGCAACGACAGGGCAGCAAAGATAGCACTCAGGAGGATGACGGTCGGTATCGAGGAATTTTCGGCCCCGTCATGAACGGCAATGAGGAAAATTGAGTGCGAAACCGGATCAGAAATCGAATCTTCGGAACATATTTTTCTAGGCAAGATTTTCTAAAGTAAGAATAGGAAACATGCGAGAGGGATGACGCGTTTTGAAAATATATTTGTAATCTTCATTAAATTATGAAAATCATTAGCTACAGTTGAGTGGAAATAGCCATTTATAAATTACATTTTTATAGAATACTAGACCATTTGTACGCGCCTAAAACGTGTTTCATAACATTTACATTTACTTCAACACTAATTTTATCAAATTGAATTTCCCCGCTTTATACTATATCGATATCTATTATCAACTAACCAATGGGGATAGGTGACCACGACTTTCGATCATCGATATCGATTATCAATTAACCAATGGTGATAGGTGACCATGACTTTCGATTATATCGTGCTGGATTTTATTAGATAGGACTATTTCATATTGCGCTTTATATTGTTTCATCAAATTACTAGCATTCCGCTCGCGATTTCGTGTGGATCTCGCAATAATCTCATCCCCTATTTTACCCTCTTAAGGGATAAATTTCCAAAAATTTGAAAACACGTCTTTCTTAATTTCTAGTCGAAAAACCAAATACTAATTTTGATGGACTTAACTTCAAAAATGAAGAATTTTCATACAAACTTACATCCCTTATTTTACCACCTTAGGGGAAAAATTTGGTAAAATCCTTTGTTAGTGGGTGCTTACGTCACAAAAGAAACCAAATTTCATGTAATGAGTTAGGATATATTCTTTTATATGCATACAGGGTGTTCCAACTTGAGCGGATGTCACGTTAATGGTAAACTCCTTATAAAAATCTAAGACTTTATTTCTCTAATGAAAAAATGTCGAGGGGTCAAATATTTTTTACATTATATATTACAATATTGTTAAAATATTGTAACAATAAATCATATTTACTACATATTAAAGGTGTCACGTCTCTACTAATGTCGACTTGTAACCATAGGTCGACCTGAAATGTTAAAGCTGTGGCAAATTTGCACTGGTATGAATTAAAACTAGTGAACTTAAATAGCTTCCCATTCAAACAATATTAACCCCTCAACATTTTTTCATTAGAATTAAAGCCTTAGATTTTCATAAGGAATTCACCATTAATGGAACATCCGCTCAACCTGGAACAACATGTATATAGATAATTCACAGAGTTATTTTCGCTTAACTGTAGGTGATTGTTTTTGCCATTTAACTTTCAGAGACAACAGTATGCTATGTCGAATAGCAAATTTCGTTAGATCCCTTTTCTCCGCGTAGGAACGTGTAACGAAAGAAGCAGGGTTAATTAAAGGAAAGCAAAAGAAGGGTTGAAAGGGGTAAACAAAAAAGTTGAACGTTTGCACGACCTCCTCGACAAGTTACAAGTAATAGAATTACGTCGTCTCTATAGTCACAAATCTTCAGTAAAGTACGCTCCCGAAAAAGGTTCTAATCCGTTCGTCCGTAAGGTTAAATGAAATCATGAAAGTTAATATTGAGGAACTGCCCTTTTCTTTCTATCTCAAAGCTGGCTCGCACTCAACTTTCTCTCAAACGACCGGAAACGTTAAAGCGGATGGTTCGAGCGGACCGCCGTTTCAACGAAAGAGCGTTTGGGTTTCAGATGACGAAGACGAATCCAGTACGGACGAGGACGAGTCGAATGTGGAGGATATAAAATTGAGAATGGGAGATAAGGTTCCGGCACCAGACAAAGCAGCTTCTACGGCCAAAGAAACCGAGGCGGGGGCGGAAATTTCGGCACTCGTCAATTACGTGCAACCGGTACATTTCAACAGTTTCGAAAGTGCGGAAAGTAAGTACTGTTAGAAGTTTCTTGGGAAGATAATCGGCTTAAATTACCCGTAAAATCCCGAAGCTATGTATGTGACTGATCTTAACACACTTGGTTCATTTATACTATAGTTTTCCCCACTCGTTCGTTACATCAATCGAATGCTTTCTCTTGAGTGAAGTCGCCGTTTTTTCCCCAATACTCGTACTTTCTATAAATTGGAAACCCCAGCATGCAATCCAATTTTACTTCAAATGCACAATGTAATCTCGATGCAGATGTACGTATGTATTACTGTTTTGCGGATATGTCACGGTGGTAGAGAGATCTAGGTGAATAAGAATAACAGGAAGCCCCTAAGTTAGGGATTTTTTTAATTCACGAAAGTGCAGCTTATGGAAAGCGCGATTGCAGCTTCTATTTATATCCGAGGCTTTGAAAATTTCTATACATTCCAAATCTTCGCGAGTAACGAAAATTTCTTTTTTAATTGAAGAGTGCCAATTCTAAAGGGTTTAAATGCCAAAAAATCCCTAACCGAGATATATTCAAATAAAACAATATTGTTAATATAGCATCAATATTACCTTATTTGAATATCTCAGTTAAAGATTTTTTGGCATTTAGAGCCTTTAGAATTTATACTCTTCGATTATCATTATTTTGCAAGATACTTTATCGAGTTGTGATATTTCATATTGCATCAATTCGTATTGAATACGATATATCAGATATAGAGAAATTCTTGACGTTTTCTTAGAAAATTTATGCTCTATATGGGGTGATCCTTCAGTTATTTTGTAAACATTTCATTTTTTTAAAGCTCTTCAGTGCAATGATAGAATTTCCGACGTTATTTATACTTCATTTTATCTAGCATGCACGAGGTAATCGTCCGACAGTTGCATTCGCGGTGCCCAAACTGACCTATCACTTATCTCGCGTTATTGTCACAGTTATTCCTCATTTGTGCGTACGTCCGTTACTGCCATTTGCGTCAGTCGACTGACCCTTGTTATCGCTTCCGTTGCTTAATCGTGTTTTACAGAGAAGAATCGCAAGTACGAAATGTCTTCGTTCGACGAGAAGCAGGCGACGACATTACTGAAGGAAAGACCATTGGAGTTTGTGAATTATAATAAGCACCAACTGTCGAGGGTATATCCGGCTGGGACGCGGTTCGATTCCAGTAACTTTATGCCCCAAGTATTTTGGAATGCCGGCTGTCAGCTCGTCGCCTTGAACTATCAGACGCTCGGTAAGTTTGTACTGTTATTCTATGCAATATTATTTTCCCCGTTAGCATTAAGAGTTCTCTTGAGTTTCGGCTAATCGCGTATTACGTTCCCTGAAAATTTATGTACGCATACTTAATTCATTTCGGATAGAAACTAAACCTCGACTTATTCCGATTCTTAATTCTAGTTTTTCGGCAATAATAATCAGCGCTATAAAACAATAATATTAAACTGATCTCTTATATTTGATAGCTAATTTTTACTAGTACCATATGGTACAGACCGTCTCAAGTAGATTAATTTATAAAGTATAAAATAACGTATTGTGCGATCCAGAGTGCAATTAGAGTAACACGTGTTCAGTCGTATCTAGAAACGTTAGATGGAGATACGCAAAGAATTGGCGATGTTATCAATGTTGATCGTTTATTAACGTAGCTATCTAATGCAGGATCTAGAAGTTGATTCTACTGTTTAATTGTACTCATTTAAACACGTTTAAATTCTTACCAGATTAATTTATATTCGAAAATCTTAGATTTAAGAAAAAGCTTATAACTAACTAGAGTTGACAGGAATAATTTCGGGTGCCTTCAGAATGGCCAAACTAAATGATCTTTTATTTTAACGACGTAAAGCGACTTTTCCCTCACGTATTACTCTTTTAAAGTCCATTATACGTTAACGTTCAATTCTCGTTCGTTAACATCCAATTCCTGGTGTTTCTCTGTCGCCAGATCTCGCAATGCAACTGAATTTAGGAATCTTTGAGTACAATCAACGCTGCGGTTACATATTGAAGCCGGAATTCATGAGACGAAAGGATCGTCGTTTGGATCCTTTCGCAGAGTCGACGGTTGACGGTATCATCGCGGGTACTGTGCATATTCACGTGATATCCGCTCAATTCTTGACCGATAAGAGAGTAGGTACTTACGTGGAGGTAGATATGTACGGATTACCCGCGGATACAGTGAGAAAAAAGTTTCGAACAAAAATCGTCCCAAACAATGGAATCAACCCGGTATACGATGAAGAGTCGTTCATATTCAAGAAGGTACGAGTCATCACGTAGTTCTATTGGAGCAATTTAAATCAATTTTCAGTAATCCTGTGAGAAATTTTACTGAATATGCTAATCAGTCGCTCATTGAACATCGGGTCAAGATATTGTTCGAAAGACTGGCTCTCTCTTGTTACATCAGTTAGATATATCTGACTGTGAAATGCGTATAGAATACTGAAAACATACGATACATAGAATAATGCTATGTCATGCTATGCAGGTTCAGGACACTGTTATCACATTGGTTGTCTAGGTTGGACAATTATCCTCTCACAAGTCACTCTTTATAAAAATGTTCTCCCACATTATTACTAGTTTCTGTTTTTAAGTTTCAAAGTTTTTCTCTTGTAGTTTATTCATTAGTGCCATCTGTAATTCAATTATTAATGGCGTTACAATCATCATGTTGATATAACTAAAGCTTCTCTACATCCAAGCTATCCACTAAATTTTATTTAATCAAGAACTAATTGACAATTGATTCAAGTTACTTCCAAAAACAGAGGTTTAATACGTTTCCAAATTCGAGCAACATTATTCAAGCTCACCAATATTTTTCGCTGAAAATATTTGTCGACCCAGTTAAGCAGTTTTCTGGCACTTCTTTCTAATAAAACGCCATTGCGTCTCCCAGGTCGTTCTACCCGAACTCGCGTCGATCAGGATAGCCGCGTACGAGGAATCCGGTCGTTTGATCGGTCATCGTGTGTTGCCCGTTGTTGGATTGTGTCCAGGATATCGGCACGTTGCGCTGAGAACTGAGTGCGGCCAACCATTGCCATTGGCAAGCTTGTTCTTGCACGTTATCGTCAAAGATTACGTACCAGATGGTCTCAGCGACTTTGCCGAGGCCCTTGCTAATCCAATTAAATATCAGAGCGAATTGGAAAAGAGGGAAAAACAACTGGCGGTTTTGACAGATGACATCGAAGAGCCTGTGCAGGGGGATGTCGAGGTCAGTTTGCTTTTGAAAACCAGTCGTTTAGCGATTCCACTTTAATTGTGGATCCTCGGTCCCGCCACTCCTTTCATCTAAGTAGTCTTCACTTTTTCAATCTCCTTTTTAAAAAAAAACATCTCAATAGTCCATCTGGTAAAAATCTGTGCAAGTGGCAACTATGCACTCTTTCTATTTAAATGTTAATCATGGATATTAAATATCCCAAGATTAGCTTATACGGAATGTCGTGGTACCACAATCACCACGGTTATTTCCAAGCGCGCCACATTAAACATTGATGATAGTGGCACAACTGTAGTTTGGAAGAGGATGCAGAACGTTTATATTACAAGGGGCGTAAAAGTGCGGTGGAAGGGTAATGAAGGAAAGTAGGGGAAAGTGTTCGAGATGAAAGTATTTTTAGTACCGAAAGATACGGACTATATTGAGAGAATTCACAGTGTTTCTTTCGTTCTGGTTATCTCGTCACCGGTCCACTAACATTCTAATTCCTTGACTAACATGTTTTTAGGATAAGGATAAAGTTGGTGTCGGACCAAGTTCCTCTAAACCAACAGTAAGTTTTGCGTTGTCGCGTTTACTGTGTTATCGTTTCCTTTCCACGGCAAGTGTAGTATCTACGTTTCCTCTTTCCCGGTCCGTTAGGACGAGGTCGTTAAGACACGCAGATTGCAATCCGCGGGTGAACTACCAGGTTTATTACCAACGGCGAGCAGTCCGCATGGTAGACCATCAGTAGTTGGATTAAACACGTCGGATACTTCGGAGCAGGAAGACGGCATGACGTCTTCCACTCTCCAGCTGGTCGACGCGTCTGCGAATAAGAGTCCTATCGGTGCGAACACCAGTGAGTAGTTAGCATTGATTTAAAACGGTCGCGTCTGCCAACTGATTGTCACTCCGCTGCAGGAATGGGCGTACAATAACTCAATTACATCGTAATTTGGAATTACTTTTGCAGTTAATAATTTATATGAAACATTGATTGCAAATGAAAATTGATTCCATTTACAAGTTGTCATTGATCAAGAATTAATTAGTGAATACAAACTATAATTTGAACTATTATGAACAATTTTCCGACTAAATCATAAAAATATGTATGTTATTTCTTTTCCCAATTGTAGGTGTAATTGGTATTAGCATCTCAAATTCGCGGCGCGTATAAAATTAGTATTAAAATTGAGATTTAGTGACACATAAAATTAGAAACGTTCATTTCTGCTCCGGGCGTTTGATGAAGTGATGATAATAATAATGAACAAAATTCTGATTGATCTTGCAGTAAGCGACGTAATAGCAGCGGAATCATTTGAAAGACTGATGGAAAACAAGCTGGTGAAGGAAAAGAAGCTAGAGTTGGAGAAAAAGCTCGAATCATTGAGAAAAAAGCACGAAAAGGTTCGCGTTCTTCTTTTCTTTTTCGGCGATTAATTCTTTGGGCGTATGATGCAATAAATAATTCTATCTATCTATTGTAAAAGTGTATATTTAAGTATAGAGCAAGGAGTTAAGTGCTCTTGGTTCGTCTACTTTAATCGATTATCCCATCATCCATGGGTTTTTGGTTCAATTATACAAAATACTTTCTTGAACTTTCCATATCTCTCTTAAAGAACATTCTATAAGGTGTCAGCAAAACGTTCATAGTTTGAAGAAATAATCGAAATCGAAGGGGGCGACGTAGGTGTGAGCTAAGATCCATGTCAGGACCGTTTAATTACAATATCGATCGACGAAAAGAAAAACGTATCTCCTTTTTGGATCAGGAGAAGGTGCGAGTGCAGACGCAGAAGAGTTCTCTCGACAGTGAAAAGCACAAGTCGAAGTTCTACATGAGTCACAAGCTGGTGAAGCGATTGTCGAGCAAAAGCATGTAAATATCAGATAATGCGCAAACTCAAAGACCGCTGAATTATTGGATAGGCTAATAAATAATGACTTTTTTTAAGTTAATAATGCGCTCAGAAAAAAAATGTTTTTGCATAATGTTACTTGCTACTTGAAAGAGTAATGTATACTCTACAAGATTGTGTGTTTGGTTTTTTCATTTGACTTCATTTTTTGCTAATTTTCGAATCATAAAGTGGAATGTCAAGTTGACAAAAATGAGTATTTTCGACATTTTCTTTCAATCGAGTTTAATCGAGGCGCTAAAACCACCGAAGCTTCTTTCAAGATTTGCGATGTTTATGGAGAAGATGTTATGCCTATTTTGGGACATCGCAAAACTGGATGAAAATGTTCATTTTTGTTCACTTTTCCACTTTAGTGATCTGAAAATTAATAAAAATTAAATCAAATAAAAAACCAAATATATTATACTATCTTGTAATTATATAAATTACTTTTTCAAGTAACATAATATTACCTTAAAACGTTTTCTTTTCTGCACGCACTTTTAATTTGAAAAGAAAAAAACGCCATTACACTTATTAGCCAGCCCAATACTTTTCAAGCATTCGAATCTCACATCCTCCATCGCGATTTGTTTCGCAGTTTCTCCAGCGAAGTCGGGTTGAGCACTCTGGCTCTGGCGGAGACGTCCGAGTGCTCGGAGACGGAGACGCGCGAGGGAGTCGAGGCAGGTCCTCGGGGCCTTCCGAGGAGTCAAAGCGAGCGGTTACTGGCGGTTTGCAAGGAGCACGTGCTGCAGGAGCGCGAGCTGCAGGAAAAGTATCACGAGAGCGTGTTCTTGACGGTGGAGAAGGTGATGAGGGCCTCGCAATCGAATCAACTCAAGACGCTGAGGGTACTACTGGAGAGGGAGACCGCCGAAGTCATGCGCAAGCTTCAGACTATGAGGCACGTCGAGGTATGTATCCGTTTCCTTTGCAATGATAAAATCGAACAGAGAACAGAGTTTTAATAATGAAGGCCACGGGAATGAGGTGGCATTAGTGACAATATCGTCCACGTTCTCAATCCAGGTGAAGCAACTAGCCAAAGTTCACAAGGACAAAGCGGAGCTCGATCGCGTGAAGAGGGAAGTCGCAAAGTCCACCGTGGAGAAGGGCGTAAACGAGTGTACGAGGTTAACGAAAATCTACGAGAAGAAAAGGACGGAACTAGAACGACAACACGAGGAGGTTCGGCAGCGACTCGACGAGGAGAAAGCGAAGGTAACGTTCTTCGATATTTCATTATTTTCCCTTCGTCCACTTCAATTCTTATTCCTTCTATTTTGTCTTGCATATTTTGTATCGTATTTGTACACGAATCAGACGCGATATACTTGCAACGGTAATGATTACTAAATTTCAGGTAAAAGCCATGTTGCAGGCTGAGTACAGCAGTCGTTATAGCAAGTTCGAGAGCGGCGAATTCGCTCTGTCGCCGACCGGTGGTACCAGCATTCCAGAGTCTCTCAGCGGGAACACTTATTAACGCTTAGAAGGAACTTAGTTACATATTTAGCTATTTACATCGATCGACAACCTCTTCGAGATTCGATTTCACCCGTTCTTTGATGAGAGGGAGAGAAATGGAGGGAGAGGACCTTCCGTACACGCGTGATCGGTACGCGAGATGGAGGTGTAAGTCACAATCCTCACGTCGATCGGGACTGTTCTGCACTTCTCGTCGCAGCTAAAAAAGAGGGAATGAAGGTCTGGAACGACACACTAGGTAAATAAGTTTCTACCCAGTTTATATATCACGGCATCTGTATTGGCACGATGCGTCGTACATCGCAATGTCTGCTATGCGCATTGCCGTCTCGCTTTCTTTCTGTAAACCGAATCGTGTCTCTTCACAATCTGTACGCAGCGTTGAACGTTCGATGAGTTATCTGAATGGCGTTGCCCATACGTTGATATTTCAAAACGGCTGGCGTGTGAGATGCTCCGCAATGACTTGATCGAAATCGACTGTTCATTGCTGCTTTTAATGTTCTATTGGCAATTTGCGAAGCAGACACGCGTGACACGCGCAACATATTTTATCGAGAAGAATCATTAAGCGGTCATTTCGCGAACAGAGAGTCATATAAAATGAGACAGTGGCTCTTTGTTCGCCGAATGCTTACAAGGAAATGTGATTGTAAATTTGAAAAAGCCTACACTCTTTTTGTTTTTTTGGATAAATGAATTAGCAAAAGTCGCGCTCTGGGGGAAATATCAACTGCAGTATGGTCCTAGATGGCCCATGTGTTCTAAATATTACGGCGGCAATGTTGACACAGTACTCCCTGTCATATGAGCTAATTTCTGGTAAGTTAACTTCCTGCCATAAGTTAACTCCTTACATATTAACACTCACTTACAAGTGAACATATGTCGTTACAGTAAGCTAGTTACTCTCGTACGTCCTTTGGTCACGAAATAAGCGTGCGAGTGGGGATACGTTGGGGTGTTAAATTATCGCAGGAAGTCTGCTATCCAAATGTTAACTTACGGTGAGAATTACCGTATAACGTCTCGTATACTAGATTTCCCATGTTATCTGGTTGCTGGGGCGGCTATATGTATGTCACTTTCGGTAAATTTTTCGCTGCTGGAATTGACACACAAACGTCCTTACAATCAAGTAACTCATACTATTCTGACGTATATCGGGTGCTGTCCATTTATAATAATTGAGTATGGCTGAGCTTGAAGCGTGTCGACATAACACAAGTCGACACAGAGTCGTCCCAGATAGTACAGAGAATTCTAAAAGAGTTCCTTCTCAATTCTTGTAATATTTTTAATGAGATTCTTTATACGCATTAAAACAGTCCCAAATGTATTCTTATTGCTTAATGAGAGAACTCACTTTTATGTCACTAAATGCGAGTACAATTTCAAACCTAAACTGGAGCTACGTTTATAAATCAAATAAGGTCTAAAAGTGTTCACAAAATAATTGCAAAGTATTCAAGAAGTTGTTTACAATAATTCTTTTAATATTTGGCGGGGATGGATTAATCGAAATTAAAGTTCGGTGCAAAATTGTTTTGGAATCTTGTTTGGTTACTACAAAAATATAAATATCTCGAAAATATACGCCGCACTCCCAGGGGCATAAGAGAGATGTCGATGAGGAGGAGCGTCATACGTAGATGCCCTCTGAACGACCTATAGGAGGCGATCAGAGTCTCCAAGAGATCGTCCGGTGCAAGTACTGCCTTTCGTATGCTTGCTATCTGAAAGGAAGCAGACTGCGAGAAAGGACTCGGTCTCGCTTGAACCTTTTATCAAATCGTTCCACACTTCAACTCACGAGAAATGATATATATATGGGCTCTTTTTCTAAACTCTTTATGAACAGAAAAAAGAACTCTTGAAGCATCCGTAAGAAGTCTACAAGTATTTCTTGTATTATAATCTCTTTGCATTCTAAAATACAATTCTCTTTCAACTCTTTATGAGTAAAAGTAACGAATTCCTTAAGAAGCCTGCAAATTGAATTGTTTTAGAACTCTTTTTGATTACTCATGCTATCAGGGGTGTAAATGTAAAAAGTACCCATTCTGGAATACTTCATATATGCGTACAAATTTTGACAATTAAAAAATCGATTTCATTAAATCTGTTAGCCATCGGTCAAGCCCTTTTATTAGTGCAGCCCTCAAGGAACGTTACGCACACATACGCACATATTAAAACCCACTTGCATTTGGTGGAAATTTGCGTTGGTAACTTCTACGAGAGATACTTTGCGTTCGGCCATTTACGTAGGATATATTGAAATTCAATTGGGCAATGATGCGGAGGACCCGATGAAATTTCAACATAGATAACGTTGAGGTTTGGACTGCAACTAAACGCCTTCCGCGGACGTTACCAACGTGAATTGGAGACGCAGAGTAAACGCGCGGTATTTGGCGAACCGAAGGTGAAAGTTTCAAAAAATGTGTTATCTATTATGGATGTTCTGCGTGGAAAGATAAGAAATAGAGCAAGTGGGTTATTACAGGGAATGGTTAGAATGCCTAAAAATACTAAAACGGAAAGAAAATACACGAGAAATATAGGCAAAGAACCTTTTCTTAACCATGACAGCTTATAACAGCAGCTCTACTAAAATCAACCCGTCTCCCTAATTCTTTAGCGTCGCAAGAAGGTGCTTAGGATAATATTATGCCATTACTTGCAAAGGACAATTCCCCATTGCCGACAAATTCCGTTGCTAAATGGAAAACACGTACGTGTAAGGTCACCTTTATTCACGTTCTCATCCAGTGTATTAAAAGAGAAATGCATCCGACACAAACCGCGAAGTGCAGAGAATGTTGCAGCTACGTAGCTTCCTGAGAAAAGGAGAGAAAAATGTTCGCGCGCGTGAGATGGAGATTGAGGAGCCCGAAAACGTTGAGGGGCAGACTTTCTCGCGAAAGAAAAAATAGACTACATAAGAGTTAAATAACCTAAGTAAATGTAGTCTTTTTAAAGCTAACGATTTACCTTGTTGTTATATACATAAGACGTTATTTACTCGAAACAAAAAAAAAAGAATTCTAATCGCGCTATGAATTAATTTAAAGGCGAGTGCGAAGTCGAAAATCGGTCGTCGCGGTTCGTCGTTTGTTGAATCAAATCCCGGACGATTTGAGCGTGTTTATATAGTTGAAAAACAAAAATGGGAAAGAAAGTACACTTTCGCGAATCTCTTTGGCCTAGATAGGAGAGAAAAAAGGTGTAGACGGGGATGTGAGAAGGGTTTGAGGGGTTGTTGTACACGCGCGATTGTATCACAATTTAATATATTTTTGACTGAAAGTAATCTGCATAAAGACATTTTTCTCGGGAGCCTGTCTTCGGAAATGCCGGGAATGAGATTTTCTCTTCTTTCTTTTTTCTCTTTCCGAGAATTCCGATGTGATTATATTAATTCCAATTTCAAAAACGATATTGTGCGTTTTAATTAACGAACTACTTACATGAAAAATGCCTGAGCAAGCCTCAAAATAATTTACCGATTCCTTACTGTGGGAGAGTATTCAATTTCGATACTTTTAAAAAATCTGAGTTTTTTATCGCACTTTCAAAAATTAACATAATGTATACAACTTTTTTTTCTAGGAAGATATGTGCATACTCTCTAATTGCCCTCTTCTAATAGGTATAAATATTTTTATTATTTAAAGAACTGCATAAGCTCGTCACTGTTATCTTAAATAACACAGGTTTACAAAAAAAAAGTCCGGACTATTTGACCGGACCATGGTATTCCGAGGTATTTTTGCGTCCTGAATCCGATCCCGAGGTCATCTGAGCCCCATCACGTCAGAAAAACGAGATTTCAAGGTCATTTAGAGGTTAAAATGACCATTTTTTGGAACTGGACCCGGGACAATTTCTCAAGCAACCTGTTGAGTTGGAGGGTAGCTGTTTAGGTCTTGAATACCTTCCAAACATTGGAATGGAGTCCTAAATCTCGACCGGGACTATCACAGAACCACCCCAGTGGATAAAATGTTCCCATGATCGTTGTATCTCGCGGATTACGATCTCCCTTTCAAGGCATCTAATTCCGGCGATCCGTTCGCTGTGACGGTGGACCCAGCACTGACCCTAATGGCCTTAAAACCTTGGAGTCATGTTCTGGGTGCTGCTCAGGGCAGTCCCATTTTCTTATTTATTTATTTCGAAATCTCGTTTTTCTGACGTGATGGGGCTCAGATGACCTCGGGATCGGATTCAGAACGCAAAAATACCTCGGAATACCATGGTCCGGTCAAATAGTCCGGATTTTTTTTTATTTTGTAAACCTGTGTAATATACTTTGTTTGAAGATCATTAAATATCGACCGTTTTACATTTTATTGAGAGTCCACGTTCAATCTCGGAGCAGACCCGTAAATACACTGTATTTAATTTAAGGAGAGCTAAAAGTTGCTTGAAAAATATTCATAGCAAAGTGCATAACGAAATTAAGCAGACGACACTAATAGCAACACGAAGAACTTATTCTGTGTTCGATTAATTGTTACTTTCATTATGTTCTCTCTTATTGATCGAGCAATGCACAATTCGCTTTTTTTTGCAATTGACAGCCTTAAAAGAAAGACTACTTCTTCACGAACGCTCTACTGCAAACACAAGGATTAGACACATAAACGAGTAACTTGCGATAAATTACCGATTAGAAGGCCATACCGCTTTCGACTTTCAGAAGTACCTAATTATGCGAGGCAAGGAGAAGCCAGTCAGAAGAATTATAAACATTCTATAAATAAGAAGGCTGTAAATACTTATATATTTTCTACATATTATTGCGTACGAGAAACGCGCGCGTGATTTCAATGAAAAATCATTTACTTCAAGCACAAAAAAGGAAGCAGTATTCCCAGTATTTCCGAATTGCAGATCAGGCGCCATCTAAAAGTCGGACGGGATCTGTGTGATCTCAGTCGAAGGACCTCTTTGAGGGAAGACAATCAAAAATGTTACACAGTTACACTTAAAGAAAAAAAACGGTAACATTTTCCTTGTTGTTTCTAATCGTACGATAATATATATATTATATATTATATCTATAAAGGAAATTTTCTTACTATAACGAGAGTCTAGGGTATAAAAGAAAAAGTCTGCGTAGGTAAATCTTTCCTCGTATGAACCGAGCACATGCGCGTTATTTATTTTTTATTATTTGAATTATTGCCAATTTAGTATGGAGCGATGTATATGGACGTTATGTGTTCGCTAATTACTGCAGAGTATCTATATACAGGCTCTTTAATGGCGGTCGGATTTGGGCCTGCCTCTATTCATATAAGTAGAATTAGATAATTCAAATCTCCTTTCAAATTTGAGATCGATCACATTTTTCAACTTATTCTAGTAAGTTGAAAATTCTTCTTCAATTTACCAGAAACGGAGGAACTTGAAAACAGGAAAGATTACCGACGTTTTCGGCAGCACGAGTACAAAATACTCTTCCAGTGAATGGATCGTACTACGATTTGTAAAGACTTCTTTTTTTTTTTAAACTCTGACGTCAACGCCAATTTGTTCCTTTTTCGATCGGTTATCTCTATATACCAAGAATTTGTTAACGGAAGGGTTAAGATGAATTTTGATCATTCGAGATCAATATCAAATGTGCTACAATGTCGCTTTTCTTTGTGTTATTCGGAACTCGAAAAAAATGTGGGTCGGCAATCTAAATCCAACCGCCACCTGATAATATAGCGGGACACGTTGTGATATTAATGGATCTCAAAGCAATCGTAGGATCGCGAAGTACGAAGGTTTCTCATGAAAGAGAGTGAAAGGCAGGGGGGGGGGGATATAAAAATACAACGCTTTTTATATTCGCGATACACCGCCCTGTAAAGGTATCATCGAGCAGATTTTTCCGTAGAATTTGAAAGGAAGAGAAAGGACCCTTCTTCACTCCCACCTCGTCATCCTGATAACGACTCGGTGATCGCGATGTGTTTAATTTTCTTTTTATTTCGATTACTATTTCATTACCACCTGCAAAAATTGGAAAAGTTAAAAATTAGATTGAATCATTTTTTTACATGGACGTATATCTTGTGTAGTGGTCAAATTAAAAATATGATTCAACCTATAAACTGACGGTGAAAGGATATTAAGTATTTTAGAACATTCACAAATGGTCTATTCTCCATACGCGATGCAAAGCCAAGCGACCTAAATAAAAATATTCGGTTAATTCTAAAAGAAACGAGTCAATTATAAATTATATAACGTAGGATGAAGCGGGGTAAAACTGAGACAGAGATATTATAAATGTAAGAACGTCCTAGATTTTTACCAATTTTTGAAATGATATTTTGTTTTATTGTGTACTGTCCATTTGTAAACAAGATTTTTATATTTAAATCTCATTACCTTCGTTAGAACTTGTCACTTTTTTTTTGTCAATCGCGCATAATGTGTCATATTTTTACTTCACTTCATCCTATTTGATATTACGATCCAACTCCATTGAAATGAGTGATTCAATTGAGAATCTGCGTCATAAGCCACGATTTCGAGTCAATTAATTTCTTCACCACGTTCTTTCCACTCTTTTCTACAATCTTCCTGACCGTTATATTTATATAGAAAGAGCTATATTTTTAACAGATTTTCTTACCTGATTCATCTGAGTATAAGAGAGAAACTAGAAGAGCAATTTTAAGTTGCATTTTCTTTTTAAGGTAGTCGTTAGTCATTACACTAAAAAGAAAAAGAACGAGAGGGATTACGAGTCATTTCCAAATAGCACAAATAGCATTTATGCATAACTCTGTGACGTAGTAGCGTTAAGCGTAACGTACATATGAACGCCGTGTCCAGTTGAAGTTACCTTTTCTGTTTTTTTTTAGTTTTTTTATAAGTTCGCAAGAGCTTACAAATATTTCCTCCATTTCTTTTGTTAGTCCAAGCGACATGTTACCATTTTCTGTTTGATTATTATACGCTTATTACATAGAGGAAAGAGAAGAGTAAAAGGAATAAATATGGAGAGGGAATGGAAGGAATGATAAGAAATGCGAAAGAAGGGAAACGCGTAGTCAAATGTGCGCGTACAAACATGAAATCTCGACTATAAATAGTGGGAACATTTTTTGGAAGGCAGGAAGAATCCGTGCAGTAGTATCGTAGTCGTTCGTAGAGAAAAAGGGAGAGTGCCCACCAGCCCTGACCTTCTGTACAGACGGGGGCGTTTACCGTGTAATCGTTTGATTCACTATGAGATCTAACAGTGATCGAGGAATGATCTATTCAAATTAAATGATATACAGAAATATCGAATCACCAAAATGATGTTTGTATAGAGAAAAACCGTGTTAATATATGTATATGTGTATATTAGTATACAGTGTCGTAGTTTAGACGCGAGGTCGTGTAGGATATGTAGTGGTAAAGTTGTACTCGTATTTGCGTAACGTGTTTATCTGCGATTTTGCGCATCGCCATTGACAAAGGAAATAAGTGCTTATGAGACTAAAAATCATTAACGAATGTATTGCATTCTCGGAATCTCACATTTATACAACGCCTTGTAAA
This sequence comes from Xiphydria camelus, assembly GCA_963678675.1. NCBI lineage: Eukaryota > Metazoa > Arthropoda > Insecta > Hymenoptera > Xiphydriidae > Xiphydria > Xiphydria camelus. Next base: position 27,829,173 of record OY783192.1, on the reverse strand, counting down.
ACGGCTTTTATAAAAGATTGACGCGAAGAAAAAAATTGAAATCAAATTTTATCATCGAAAGAGCGACATGTCGTTTTAATCAAAATCAAGATTCACTTGATTTTAATGAAATCATTGCAACTTTGTTCTTTTATATCGCGTAATCGGTGATATACAAGTCTTATATTTTCTTATGGAGAATTCAGACGCGGTGAAGGAATCTAACAGTGAGATTCGACGATTTTCTTCTTCTCGAATTGTGAAACGAGTATCGTCATTTTTCACACGTTAACGATACTCGTTTCAATTCGAGAAGAAGAAGAAAGTCGTCGAATCTCACTGTTATATTTCTTCATGACTTTCATATAAGTGAAGGGCTACAATTTTTAGTAATACGATCAGGAGAAGAATCTCACTGCTATTTATTGGCATTCTACTTCCATTCTAAATCGAAAATCTCTAATCAATGGCGATGTATGTGAAAATTGTCATTGGTTCGAAAATTATGCACGTGATTGTATAACGTCTCGTCTGATGGGTTCGAAATACAATGGGTTTCGCGTTGCTACATTCGATTCTGCAGTCGCTCTGTCGATCTCAGTTGTGACCCCAAGTTAGTAATTAACAAAAATGTAAATGTTGGTTCAAGTAGGGACAGTTTTGATGGTCAGGGAACAATCAACTATTCTTTCTTAGACAAACATTTTGAGGTTTTCGATAACAGGAACAGTTCTTTCTTCTCTGATTATTGTCTCCCATCATGGGTTAATCAACTGTCTATATCCGAGCAATTCTTCCGACAAATCCATGGACTTATTCGTACGTAGCGATAGTTTGTTGTCCTTTGATTCCAGCTGTCAGTCGTATCAAAAAGGGGTTAATCAGTTGTACCTACTTAAGCGATTTGTCTGACAAGTCCGAATAGAAACAGCTAGTTGACTAACTGTTTCCAGTAAGACAATTTTTCAAGCTAGTCCAAGCATGGACAGTCGGTTAACCTCTAGTTAACGCGGTCAGAAATGATAGGCAGGTGTATGAAACTGTTTTTATTTAGGCAATTCTGTTCTATATATATTGACTCGTTGCATCCTACGTCACAGCCCCATATTTCTATATATGCATAGATATAAAACGATAACGATATAAATATATTATATTCGCGTTGTGAAATATTACTATGTGTTGTTGTTGTTGATGTTGTTAATTGTAGCGTAAAATTTTAGACTGTATACGCCATAGTACGCCTATCGTAATCGTTATATTAATCGGATGATCTCTAATTACCGCTGGACCGCTACGCCGTTGCGAGCGAAAAAACGGTCAGGGACGGAGAGTGGACGATGGGCATCGTTGTTATTAATGTCATTCAGTCTTAACATAATTTTTGGGACATCTCTTTTGATCCCTCTTCGTGTCCCTTGATTTTTTACGTTAGTTCGTCCGCGCTATTCCGATTCACACGTATAAAAAAAAACTCCTGTATCCGAATTTCTAAACGGTCCAAAATGACACTCCTCTCTTCGTCCCGCTCCAGGAAAATAGTCACGTATAGTCTTCCTACTAAAAATGAGAGGCTCCACACGATGCTGTAGCTTCTCTCTTCCGTTTTTTTAGTCTGTAACGCTCGGCGTTATTAATAGCGTCCATTATCAGTTACTCGGAATTCTAACTTACAGCTAGCGAAAATTGTTTTCTATTTATTTTTTTCTTTTGGAAAGCTCGGTGAAAAATAAAAAAAAGTCTCCTTTCCTAGGCGGACGGTAGAAATCTTTGAACGGTTCTCTATTTTCGTTTTATTTGGTATTCGTTTCGATGTTGGGCCCTCTTTCTTTGCGAAATTTGTTTTCCGCGGACTGCGACATCGCATTCCGTATCGCTTTTGCAAGTGTCTTCGATGTAGGCTTCGATGAACATCCGCGTTAACGGTTTCCGCTCTCCTTTCCGCATTGACGATCAAATTTCGCGACGTCGGCAATGCTTTCCTTATCGTTGATTTGCAAGAAGCGTTCAGAGAATTTTATTAAACTAAAGGCATAATATTTTATCGATCTTACGAGGAAATGTATTATTTCCTTTGGAGGATTTAGCCGTATAATAATTTCATATTTGATGACGGTAATTGATACATTTAATTACGATTAATTCGTGACAGAAGAAATCGTAGTTCATGTTTTTCAGTAGCTGTTAAAAACAACAAATTAAAATACATAGCTTTGATGTTATTCAATTATCCCAACACACAACGTAATATAATAACTTCAAAAACAAAGAATAACATAAAATTAAAACATTTGAACAGACTTGATTGCAAATAAATTGGTACCGACAGCGAGAACGTTATTGCGATCGATAAATAATATGAATTATTTTGAAACGTCTTTGCATTCATGGCGAACCGTCTCTTCAGTATACGTTGCTTTCAACAAAACTGGAGTTTTTCCAAATTTAGATACGTTAGCGCGGGTGCATGTAGGATAATTACAGTTCCAAATAGATCATAGAGAGTAGCCACGTTAGCTGGATATACTCTGAAAAAATATATAATAGCTCTTGTGGGATATATATCTAGAGTATTATATCGAATATATACATGTATAAGTGTAGTTGAAACGGCCTACAGATAAATCGTAGCAGCCTGGCCCTGGCGACACATTCTTGATATAGTCCCTGCGCGTTGAGAAGATTCCTTTCGATCCTTCCATCCCCCAAATCGTTTGTTTTACAACGATATATCGTACCTGAATGCAATCCTGTGTCTGATAACTCGTCCTATAAAGTCGAAGAAGTCGACTAAGTCCTTCTGAATAGTTTTGCTGAGGAGAAATAAATGTTAAACCACTTTACAGTAGAATATCAATTTTCTCTCCCGTTCAGCTATGTTTCACTCCTCGAAACATCCGCCCACTTTGTCCGCTAGATGTTACGCTGGACCATTCAGTGCTCGGTTACTAGAACAGTGGCGTTACTTCACTTAAGCGTGGGAGAAAAGTGAGGTTCTACTGTATTCACATGACAGATGTCAGATCAAAAAGGCGACACTCTATTTTATACTCTTCATTAACTTAATTCGGTATCGATCTAATCAGGATTCTACTGCACATCGTTTGTTCAATCAAAATACGGCGCTCTCGTCTCTTATTTCTTTCGTTCAGAATATTAATCTTCGAAACGCCACAACCCTTATCTTTTTTATCTCCATTGAATTCTTCCTCCTTCCCTGTATTCCGCTGGAGGCAGGGTAACACGACCACACGTGAACGCGTGATCTATATACAGCGAATCTTCGAGACACGACATACTTGTAGATGAAGAGCACGTAAAACTCTCGTGTAGACGCCAGGAAATTGATCCGGGGTACTGCTGTAACTACATAATTATTATATATATATGTACATACTATTTTCCGCAAACGAATCTACTTATGTATACACACGCTCACTCCATTTCCGCCGCAAACAATTAATTGCCAATGTCATGGGCCAGGAAATCATTTTGTTGATAACATTTTCGGAAGCTACGAGAGAAGTCGGGGCTAACGATAAGATATACATATAAATAGGAGAAATAAACGAATGGGGGAGGGGCAACAAAAAGCTCTGTAACGGACGAAGGGAAAGAATACTTCTTGGGAAATGTGCAATCTCAGTAGAAAGTTTCTTGATTGATATGAGGATATTTTTATTATAGTTAATTTATATAATTTATATGAACGCTCCGTGTTCATTTAACCAGGAGGTAGAGAGAATGAGAGGGAGAGAGCGAAAGAGACGCCGTATGCACGTGCGAGTGAGATTAAAATAAAGATAGAGAGAGAATAAAATGAGAGGTACGCAGAGACGTTATCATCATATAACAAATATTTACTCAATTTTCTTTTCGATCACGTTTAAGAATAATATTGCCGTCTGTCCAAAATGTTTTCGTCTTCCCGCGTATCTGTATAGGGTATAATTGTACTATTTATCTCGAGCTATCATAATTAGACGTTTAGTTTATCTGCGAAATGTCACACTACATCGTATAGTTATACATATATATTATATTTACAAATGTTAATTTATTCTATCACGATCCCTCCAAGCTTTCAATCGCAGCCGTTAGTTTAAAGAGAATGCGTTTTTATTAGGCTTATAATTACGTATACATACGAGTCGCGCACAAATCGGAAGAGGAGCCTTCCCCTTTCGGAATTTTTCGAAAAGTGAGACGGAGGAAAAAAGAGCTACGGCGAATCGAATATTTCGAGTTGTATTTAATACTCAGCCGTTACGTTGTACCCACTGTCTTCCCGTTTTATCTGACTTATTTTATTTTATTTATTTTTTATGTTTTATCGATAATAATATAATTACTTGTTGTGTTCATTAGACGTATTTTGTTTTGATTTTATTTTCTCTTTTCCATCAACATTATCTCTCCTTCCCGGCTTGCCTCTTTTAGAATAATATCGACTCGCGACTTAGCCGCGATTAGGTAGCTTTTCTGCTTTCAAATTTCTAATGATATTGACCATGTCCATTATCAAGATTGCGAGAGAACGTGACGAAATTCCGTCATGAGATAAATTCCAATGAATATAATAGAAATGTATTAGAATATATTGTTTCAGATAAATTCGAATGGATATGATAGAAATGTATGATATTTTCCCAGATAATCTGAATTTAATGTCATTAAATTATATCATATTCTGCTAGACGAGTTCCATCACATTTTGTCGTGTTTTTGGTAGCTCTTTTTTTAATTAAGTTTCCAATTGTTTTCGAATTTTTACCTAAGTCAGTTCAACTTACCCTAGTGGCATAGCTGCTGTCGGTCTGAACGTATACTGCAAAATTTGCGGCGATTTTGCGCGTGCGCTCTGTCTTCGTGACGCCTTGTGCTAGATTTGCACTAGACTTAACTAAGATTATTATCAGATACAAGGTCTTGCGCAAGATCCATAGTCATATGCAAAAGCAGACAACTACGGGATTACAGAAATAGACAACTAGTGAACTGCAGCAGAATGTTACTAGGGTGCTTATTCAATTTCTGTGGAGATCGATTTCAAATGCTGTCTCTTATTTTAATGATATATCGGATCATCCGACTTTTCCTTGTGTATCGAGTCTTCCTTTGCGCTCGCTGACAATAAGTTACAGTCGATTATTCATTGCTATATGTACATCTAAAGGAATTGCGTTACCCTTGTTTGAATACAAACAATATTTATTATTCTCCTCCCGGTCCACCGATCCAAAGTCAGATATACAAAATGCGAGTATATATTTTACGATGAAAGTACTTATAAATGTTAAACTTAAATATGCAATTATTATCGTAACGAGTATATATAGTCTACATTTTCGTACGGTATAATTAATATCTACTTTTAAGTGTATATTAAATGGAGCGTTCTCTTCGATAGGGGTGTGATCCCAAATTAACGAAAAATCCGGTCTTTCTGTCCTGGCGAATGCGTCTATCGATTCAAAAAATAGCGATGATTCTTTTCCCAGTTGTAATGGCTGGGAAGAGATGTAAGAAATCGAAAAAGGGAGAGGAACTTTCGAATCTATTAACGAGAAGAAAAATGGAACGCTTCTCAATTTTATTCTCTATTTTATAAAGAAGCATCGAACTGGAACAATAATTTGTTAAATTCCTAAATGAAGCATTTCTATTTCGAATTTTTCAATACGAATCAATAAATGTAACGATACATTCTAGCCTTAGTTAACAATTCCTTTTTAATTTCAGAGTTACTTAAAATGACGTAGTTCTATCGACATTGTTTCGATCGTAGTAGATCGTCACGGGTGAAGCGAATTTGTTTGCTTTATGAAATTCATGGCGTGGTCTTCTCGTCGACAATTGTTTTTCTCCTTGTTGGAGTGATTCGAAGAGTTGTATCTCGTTGCAACGATCGACAAAAAACCAATATGGAAAAAAAGAACAGCAGGAAAACGATAGAAGGAAATATTACTATTGAACCTAAGAAATTAAATTTTACTTTTTCTTATTTCTAAGAGCGGTGAACTGGAAGTATGCAGGTAAACGCTGATCTCGAATACCCGATTCCGACGGCAATAATCTCACGAGCGACTTGATATTATTAAGGTAACCGAGGCGTCGCGTCCACGCTTATTGCGGCGGGTGCACGTAGGATTTAAACGAGATCCTATTGCTCGAGAATTCAAAGGGTTCATAACGCGAAGGCGTAGGGTTCATCCGATAATTTCCTCTCTGACTCACTTGTGCCTTGTCCTCAATCATCCTTCACTGTTCTGTACACAGATCTCTTTTTCTTATAGCAAGTGTCTTCGATGTTCGATGTTGCTTCTAGAATTAAGTGGTTACCGTAAATACACACACGCGCGCGCGCGCGCGCAAACACACGTATATATATATATATATATCGACTGTACCGCGTGATGAATATTGCGGAATTCAACTGTATAATAACGGATCCAAGTGTGTAACAATAATCATTAAGCTGTAGCCTTACATTTTGAAGGAGCAAGGACTCTTGAGTACGAGACCGCGAGTCTGGCAATTGGGAGGAAAAGAAAAACAAATTAAAGAGGCGTGAGAGAGAGGGAGAGGGAGAGGGAGAGAGAGAGAGAGAGAGAGAGAGAGAGAGAGAGAGAGAAAGAGACCCATTTTGACCGTTCCTATTCTGGCGAGAGAATCCACGATAATATTTAGTGGATTTCGTCTTTTCGGTCGGTCGTGTCTCTTTTTTCGCTCGTCGAAAAGTCGAAAAGTCGGAAATCCGACGTCACCACGATTTTCGGAGAAGCGTTCCTCTTGCGAAATTATTTTTCGACAAGTTTTTCGTCGCGTCGGAGATTTTTCGGGGTGGAGTCGTTGTTGCCAGCCTCGCGGCTCCCACCAATTCCGCGTGTTTTGGACGACATTAGGTTGATAAATGTTACCGCGATTGTCCGGAAAAATTATAATTAATAATAAGAAGTTAAGAATGTTAGCGAAAATTAGACGAGGCCGTTGGGCGTTCTTGACTTTTCTCAACAGATTTGTCCGCCACGAAATCGCCCCGCCGTGGAAAAGGATTCAGGCCGAATACGGGGAAAAAAAATACTGTTTCGAATTAAAGGAGAGTTCGACAATTTCTTTACGACGCGGAACTTAAAAAAATTGAGAGGAGGGGGTTGATGTTTGTACCAAAAATTTCGTCAAATCTCGGCGTCAAGGTTTTTTTCCCCGGCGGTGCTTTTTGTATTTCGAGGCAAAATTTCATCGGCGGCAGAAGCTGACACCGGGAAGTCGCTCTGCGTCATTTTTATATTCTTCCTGGGGAAAAAGGGCGTGTTCTTGATAGAGACGACGTGCCTACGTAGTTCGGAATAAATTTGAAAAACGAAAAAAATAACATGTAAACGTGTATAGGTAGGATTACGTTGCTTCCATTCGTGTAAAGTAAGGCACGCCGCCACCGCGCTGAAAACATTCGGTACCGTTTTGCGATGCCATTTGATCTGCTATTCAAATCAAGAAAAGCGAAACAAAAATGGAATACTTAAACAAAAATGTCGTTTCATTCTTTGGGTGAGTATTTTCGCCCTGTTTTCATCAATTTTAGATAACGCAGTGCATTTGTGAGAATTTTATTATTTCTTTTGTCTTTTAATTTCTACTTGTCAAACGGGAAAGATGGTCTTCGCGAAACGGAGGATTTCCGAACGATGGCACAGAAAGAGCGTGCCGAAGTAGTCGATGTTAAGAGTTAAAGAAAAACCGTTATCATAACCTGAGTATATTTTTTAGAGATTAAACTAGAAGAATTGTTACTCCCCTGCTGTGCAAAGAAACCAGTACCACCACTTACCTATATCCATAACGATCTATGAATAATAACGATAGTTATAATGATATATGAATGGCTATATTATATCGTCAAATCAAAGACATAGAATATAAAATAAAGGTTATAACGTGTGTGTGATAGGACAACTGGGCTTTTACTATTCTCGAAGAGGGTTTTCTTTTTCGTTTCACTTTTTTAATTCATAATTTGATATTTAATATCACACAGTATTTTCTGTGCGACTTTTACCCTTATGTATTCTGTGTAAGTATCTGGGTGATCTGGGTGTATCAATTAATCCCAACATCCGTATATCAGTTCTTCGCTATATTGTTTTGCTCAGTTTTGCTACTACATTTTAGTGGAATGTATTCAATGTAACATTGCACGATAAATTCATTCTATAAACGTATAATTTATTATCATCGAAAACGAGATTAGGTAAGTCAATAGTTTGTAATCCTTTTAAATTCGGTTTATCCAAATTAAATTCGGATATATCCAAATTAATAATTATTGATTTAATTGATTTTCTTCTCACGCGGTAGTGAATTTATTGAGTGATAGAAGGAATGGTATAATATTTTCCATATTGGATCCAAAATATCTTCAAGTACGTGCTTTTGCCTTTAAAATGCTTTTTCTTTCTTCATTTTGTTGGATTTCTTGTAAAACTTAAATACGTAGCATTTTTGGTAATCATGGTGACTGAGATATCTCTAATTTTGAAAAGTATAAATAATTTGAATACTACTGTCACGATTTTTCTACTGATTCTGATATTTTATTTTTTTTTCTCCCTCTCTCCTCTCCATCTCCCTCCTACCCTCCCCCCTCTCTCTCTCTCTCTCTCTCTCTCTCTCTAAACCCAGTAATGCTTGGATGGAATTTCATTTCAATCTCATTCTTGACCATTAAATACCTAAGTAATATAATTTTTTGTTACATTCATTCGTAATCAGTAAAAATGGTTATATCCAATTACAGAATTAGAGAGATAGAATAAAGTTAAAACTACGAATATATGTTATAAAGATTAAAAAATGTTTTAATTTATTTTGGTAAAAAACTGTAGGTACATAGCGTGTTTGATATTTCTGTGATAGTTTTACATATCCATATCCCAGTTTTTTCCTAACTTGCTATATAATTGCACATTATTATTACTGACGTACGAATTAATATTTCATTCTAGCTAACACCGTAATACCGGTGTTCGATAGCAGCCAATAAATGTCGGATGTACCATAAATAATCGTTGTAGAGATCAGTGGCGCGGCAAAATTATTGCTATAATATTCTTTCATCGAGTTATAGACACTGGATCGCCGAAATAAATATTTTTACGAATGAAACTCGCGGTTGAATATTACAAAAGTAAGTACTATTTTTCCATAGGTTTTTTGAAGTATGCCACAAATAAGTAATACCTATCTAAAATGCGATGCTCCTCGTTGTTGCCCTTGGAGAATACGATCTTCTGATTCGTTAAATGTCGCAGCATGTCGTTCTTGAATTCATCGACCAGATTTTCCGGAATTCGAGCCACAAATGGATTTACGGCGAATACGTGTTCTAAATGACGAAAATAGGAAGATTCAAGCGTTTTAATTGATATTTCACGTAGTTAACCGGACATTTATGCTCTTGATACGTAATTCGGTTTTAACACTACCAATTTTTGTTAATGCAGATTTGACAAATTTGAACATAATTATTTATTCCGTATTTTTTTAATTTTTTATTTTCCGCCTTATTTAAGGGTGGGGGGGGGGGGGGGGGTAGGGTCTAAAAATCAATTTTTAAAAATTGCCTTTTCTTATAGTAATACATTTAAAGAATGTTGTGTCCAAATTTCAAGTCAATCGGAGCAAAACTCTCAGTCATAGACCTTTAAGTCTCCGCTCCTCTAATACTGCAGAGCGGCAAGAACTCGGCGCTTTAAACGCTTGTTTCTCGAAACCAAGTTTTAAAAGTCCGTGGACATCGTCTTTTAAAAACTACTGCACCGATTCTTTTCAAATTTTGTATAGGTACACACTTTCTACATATAAAATACCAGACCCCTACGTTTTTCTTTTTCTTTTTTTGTTACATAAGGGGGTTTTACAGCAACAAAATGACGGATTTTTTCGTGAAAAATCGCGATTTTTACTTCAAACAACCACCAAACATTTTAAAATGGAAAAAAAATTAAAAAAGAACGTAGGGGTCTAGAAAAACACCTGTTTTAACTAAATTGCTTTGATTCTTTAATTTCAGATAATTCTACGCTGAAATATATTGTCCGCCGCAAATAATCTTTTCTAAAAGGCGTCCTCGAAAATACTTCGTCACCGGCTTATTTCTCAATATTTTTCTACAAAAAAATTACAAAATGTTGTTCAAATGATGCTTTGTAACATGCGAAACATTAGAATAAGGTAGCGGCGGTATATATGGCCCGGCTTGTGATATAGCCCATCGTCTATAAATTGCACAAAATTGTACATTTACCGACATTTACATTGTACATTTTACTTTTCTCAGTAACTGCAATTTCCTTGAACACTTCTTAGCTCTTCTTAGCGCCATCTATTAAAAGTAAAATGTGTCGGCAAATGTACAGTTTATAGACGATGGACCATATCACAAGCCGGGCCATATATACCGCCGCTACCTTATATCTAGTTTAACAATAGCTCTAAAAAAATTCGTAAAAATAGAGTTATTTTCCACGCGTCAGACCCCCCCCCCCCCCCCCCCCCTTAAGCTAAAAATAGTTATTTACGTTATGAGGGCGTGAAGCACCGTTTTTAACGAGTGTGAAGTTTGCCGCACGAGCGAAATACGAGGTTGACGATTTCACGCACTGCGCAACTTTTCACGAATTGGTGTGTGAAAGATGATTTCACATGCGTCGAGAACGCCCATGAAACCGAGTATTTGACACTGAGTGACAAAAACGATATTTCAAAATGCAGCTATGTTAACGTCTAGTAAGATCGTCTTCCTCATACTCGTTGCTTAGCATAAGTGCGTCTCTCAGGCTTTTCGATGACGTCACAATATTGTAGAGAGAAACGCGCTTATAACTGCGAATAATTATTTTTTCGAAGAGTCTCTTTTTCGTTTGTTATTAAATGTATATACGGATTAAAAATTAAATTAAAGAATGAATATTTTTTATGTTAGACCGAATTACAAATACGTTTTACACGGTTTACAGTTAGGAGCAGCTTTGTATAAATGAAATTTTGACGTTTAATTATGTTAATTAATTATTATAGTAAGAAGTTGGCTCTCTTGAATAAGAAGCAATTAATTTTTTCAAGTCTGATTTATAATTTCTTAATATTGACTGTCTTTGAATTTGTTTGGTTTTGAAGATTTTATTTTGACGTTTCATGGTTTTGAAACGTATTGTATTATTTCACGAAAGTCATACTTACGTTTAAATACTTCGAAATTCTTGTAAACGAACGTTTTCTCTCGTCTGCTGCAATGCAGAACTTCGAAGCCAGCTTCTTCCAAGACCTTTTTGAGACTGGCTCGGGGATTTGTAAAATTATTAAAAACCGGTACAAATTTGTAGGCATCCTGAAATAAGTAGAAAGTTATTATTAATTTTTGTTCCTAAAGTTACCGCGGTTGATATCAAGGTCAAATGGTAATTGTCGATACTTTATATTTCCTATACCTCCATATACGGTTGATACTGCGGATTTTTTGAAATCTCTTCATAAACATCGAACCCATCGTTTGAAGCTATGAAAACGACCAAAGCTTTCCCGCCAGGGCGAAGCAGTTTGAACACATTTTCGAAAGTCTGCCTGAAATAATGGTGGATAATTGGACAAAATGAAATAATTTTTTCATTCAATGTATTTATGTAGGTACCTATGTCATATCGATGAAAATAATGTAATTAATAATTATATGATCAATGTTTTTTAAAAATTGAATTTCGCTGAGATGAGCATTTAGGAAATTTTTTTATAATTATTTTTTATTTCTAGAGAGTAAGACATTTGTTTAGCAAATTGATATCAGGTGCAACAAGTTTCGAGTTTACCTTGTAGTATAAGTTTGATTTAGAGCTTAAATGTCTTGTATTTCGAAATTAATTCATTAATACTCGCTGGAAACTTTAATTGTAGAGCGATTTCTTACTTGAAACATTGGATTAAGCATTTTCGCGTTGTTTAAAAAATTTCTTCAGAAGATTAACTTTACTAAAAAGAAGTAGGTACACTTTCTGAAGTATATTCCTATACACTGCAGAAATGATTTATTAAATATCTGTAAACAAAAATTGTTTGGCAACTGAAAATGATTCTGAACATTAATATTGTAGGTTGAGGTCCCTATTAAGTTTAGTAAATAATTTAGGATATATGAGAGATTCTTGAAATACGTTTCTTTTTTAAATGCCAGCGGCTCTGTTTTTCGATATTCTCTATTTTTTAGTAACTAAATCCGTCAGATAAATTGACATTGGTACAGTAGAAACATTTCAGCGGGGAAAAAGGACCGAACTACTGTAGTTTCATCTTGCATTACGCCGTGTATTGCAGCGGAGTTATATGCGGAAGTGCAACGACAGCAGTTCATTTTTATCCACACATCAGCGAAATTCCATTCGACGAATTGTCTTTCGCTAGGAAATAAATGGTGCGTTGGTTAACTCTGTATTGCCATTTAAATATTACGCCACGCTATTTCTACCGTTTCAAAACAAACTGCTTCCTTTTATCGATTAGATGTACAGATTTTTTAATTCGTTTATAATAAAGACGTACCTTTATCACAAATACGTTCATCTTGTATTTCTGAAATTCGTAAATTAACAAAAATGCATAGAGGGTCCAAAAAATTAACCTGATATACCCCCTAATTATTGATTTTCTCAGTGAACATTTCAAAACGTTTTTGAAGTAAGTAAATTACATAAATATTTAGAGAGAGATTTAGATTGAAATTAAATTAAATTATTCTTTAGATTGTGATCAGGAGTTTGCCCTTCTTGTTTTAAGAGTAGATCGTCACGCGAGTCGAAACTGCTCCTTCCCCCTCCTCCTTCCCTTCCTCTATTTCTTCAGAAGTGTTACGTAATATTTGAATGACATCTATGAAATGAATTTAGAATTTCCACTGGGTATGTCATTTCGCCTCGATGATCATTTACGGCTCAGGGTCATTTATGCACTCAACTCCCTCGCTCTTACCTCATGTTCTGACACCAATGAAGACAGTAAAATGACAACATATTGTCATATTGTCCGATTTCTTTCTCCGGTAAATTCAACGTCTGTATATCCAACTTTGCAAAGGACAAGCGCTTCTCATCGGCGTACCTTTTTTTGCCAAATTCGAGCATCGTATCCGATATGTCAGCTCCTGTGTCAGGGATAGAACTTATTTGAAAGCGTTCGAAATATTCTACTCAATAGGATCTGGCGATGTTATTAATTGAATTTAGAGTCGGTTGCAAATGTGCGCTGCTAAGAGATGGCCCCTGATTACTGTGCCGTAGAATGGAAACTGGGTGCTAACTCGTAATAGATTAGACGTTTGTGCCACCTCTTACGCTAAATTTAATTTGTTACAGTCAATTGCGAGTATAGCTTCGACTCGCCGCAAAAGAGAAAAAGATTTTAGAATTTTTTTCTTTTGTAATAAGTCAAACTCATCTCGGCTGACGGTGCACGGTCAATGTTGAATATAATCATAACGATTGCCGTTAGCAATTTCACGAATAATTACAAATCACCCGAGGCTTTTCCCGCATGGATTCGATTTTAACATTAATTTTTTTTATTGCAGATCCGAAAAATTTGGACAAAATTACCAACCCCGTATTTTTTCATTTTTCATTTTCCACCTTATGTAAGCTGGAAAACGATATTTTGAAATGTCGTCAAATTATGTGATCAGAGTCTAGTCAAATTATCTCTCTCGCACTCGTTATTTGACATCAGTGCGTCTCTCTGCCTTTTCAATGACGTTACAATCTTGTAGAGAGAAACGCACTTATAACTCAGCGAATAATGATTTTTTGAACCGTTTCTTTTTCGTGTGTTATTAAATATGCAAGTATACGGATTATAGATGAAACTTAAAAATTTCATATTTTTTTACGTTAAGACCGAATTAGAACGAAAGGGTTCTTACCAACCACCACTGCATCTCGCGCTAATCTCGGTAAAATCAGATCCACCGTGACGTCACCGAGACCGCAACCGATATCGATGCACCTGCCATGCATCTCGCCGATCTCGTCGGCAAACTCTTCAATTATTTCGTTCGCATCATGCGTTTGCAAATCGTGGCTTTTTGCGTACGCCTCCGCGTTGATCATCGCGCTTCCGAAGTTCTCGGGGAATGAAGTTCCGTCTACGGGTACGCAGCTGTACGAGGAGTCCTTTTGAAACCGAGTTTCGAGGGAATTCTTATAGATGAAACTCTCGTTGATCAATTTCTTCACCGGAGACGATTTTTAAGCAATTTCTTCTTAGCAAAGGCGCGTTGGCTCAAATATTGGAATTTTTGCGTTTGCAATTCGTGATTTTATCGTCTTTTAACGTGCGATCGTTGAGTCCAACTCCCCCGCTTTGGTATGCACAGAGTTACCGGGAGATTATCTCTTCTAGTTAAACAATTTATTTTTGAGAAATCCGCGATTCGAACGTTACTTAAACGGAAGTTTGTACCGGAGATTCGCTGATCCAGCCTTCGAAATTCTTCGAGACGGAATTCCCAACAGAATTTCCTCTCGAAAGACTCGTTGGTCCCGCAGCTTTTGAAATCCAACCCTTCGATCGCTCCGTTAATTCGCGCTTAGATAGTTTCTGTCGAAGACTCGTTTGGACGACTTTTAAGTACTCCTGGTTAAAATTCCAGGCTCAACATTCGAACCGATGACTGCTACTAAATCTTTGGAATCCTCGCAGACAGAACTCACGGATGCACAGGTATCGAAACCCCGCGCAGACGATTCGTTGCCCAATTTTTTTCGCCCAAATCTCCTACCCGATTCTTCAACCAACGATCCGTCACCTCAGGAGTTCTCGGAGGTTAAATTTGCCTCGCGTATCCGGTATTTCAAACTTTTCCGAATGTCAACCTCGTCGGAGATCTTAACGGTTTCGCACGAGGGACGTTTCCGAGACGCGGGCGAATCTTACGCGGGAGCGTATACGTGCACCGGAAATTCAAAGAGTGCAGTCTGTACCGCGGTCCGGTTGGTGGCCCTAGCACCTCTAATTCGTGGCCGAATCTTTTACTGGAGACTCGTTGGCCTTGCCTTTGTACTTATATAGCGACGAGTTCCACCTCTCCCGCTCAGATCTGCCCGCGATCGTTCCCGACCGCGCGTTTCTGCTTATCGTTCGACAGAGGGATTCTTCGCGTTTCTGTTCGCGCGAAATATACGGGGGAAGTCGCGGTTACCGCGTCGACGGCAGGAGGAAGAGATCGCTCGGGACAATTGGACACTTCCGTGGGATCTGTTGCGGGACTTTAGTATTCGATTCGAGTCGGGCTCCCTTTTGGGTGTTGCGAAATCGCGACCGAGTCTTGACGGCGGAGCTCCAAATTTGGATATTTCAATTTATGAGATAAAAGGCAATGGTGTGAAGGATTCGAGTATAAATTTAATGTGTACTTATTTGACAGAAACTTAATTATTGATCGTCTATACGGAATTTCCTTGGGGCGATTTTTGAAAATGTGACCTTTTAGAATTGCGAGGAGGAAGTATTTGTTAGTCATTGAGTTTGTAAATTCGGAAAGATTATGGAAGCATTGCGGATAATTAATGTCTGTAAGCCACTATTTTGCATGGTTAAGTTCTCGTCGATAATGGTTTTTGGCTTTTGCAAAATTTCAGACAAGTATCAATAAATTATTATAATTGTAGTTTGTAAATTCTAAAGGGTCTGAGTGCCAATAATCTTTAACCGAGATATTCAAAAAAGAACAATATTGACACTGCATTGAAAATTTTAAAATAAAGAATAAAAAGTATTGAGTTTTGGCACTTAGTACCTTTAGAATTTATTCTCTTCAATTGTTGCTATGACATTGTTTGATATTGTTCTGCTCCAAATTCTTCGATTATTGTCTCAATATTTACTTACCCAATGATTACATTTAATATTTTATCGTTTAATGATGTAGAGAGTATATACATATAAAAATAGAGGGGAAAGTTTTGCGTATTGAGAAATTTAAACCTGCCCTTAGCCACATCAGAGTAAACCGTCGTAACCTGAGGCTAACTGAAGTAGATGAACTCGAGTAACCTAATTTCCTTTATTTGTTAACTCGACCTACATATCGTGGAATTTTAGTGTATTTTTTTGAAACCAACTAATTTTACTTTCGTATTGTTGTATAAAATTCATGAATCCAGTAGATTTGCAAATACTCGCATGTGCAGTCGATACCAATTTTTGCGCTTCTACCTTTCTATAAAATAACCCCCGAATGATGTGTGTGTGAAGTCGCTATAATCTCGTTGTGTTCCTTAATCGTCTTGTGCCAGTTTCGGTAATAATTCATCGATAATTCTCATCTTTCCAATTGGATTCAGAAGATCATTGACCTGCAGATGAGGAACGAGTGTCAACCTATTTGTATAGTTTTTAACTTTTTTTAATTCAAATTCTTAGGGAGCTGAAGTGATTGGTTACTATTATTGCTGACATTTGTAATAATTATTATATCCATTTTTATTTTTATTTATCTATTCGTTTCAAAAGTACGATTTATTTTTTCCAAGTTAAACAATTTTTAAAGCTTTTCGTCTTCCGACTATTTAAATACCTAATTGTTTTCATTATTTTTTATTTCGGGATTTTGTATAAATTCCTTAACAAACGACTAAAAGCGGGAGAGATAATTTCTTTGTAATAAAAATTGATATCAAAATTTACTTTAAAGTACCACTTTAAAGTACAACAAAAATTCTCAGACAACTGAAGTGATTTGTTATTATCGTTGCTGACATTATATTATTATTATAATATTTATTTTATCTATTTTTACTTTTATTTATTAATTCGTTTCAAAAGTATGACTTATTTTTTCCCAAATTAAATATTTTTAAAGCTTCTCGTCCTCTCACTATTTAAATAATTCATTTTTTAATAATTTTTTTTATTTCGGGATTTCGCGGAAATTTCTTAACGTGATTAAAAACGGGAGCGATAATTTCTTTGCAATAAAAATTAATATAAAGATTCACTTCAAAGTACAACAAACATTTTCAAATAACTGAAGTGATTTGTTGCTATTATTGCTGACATTATATTATTACTATGATTATTCTATTTATTTTTACTTTTATTTATTTATTCGTTTTAAAACTAGGACTTATTTTTTCCAAATTAAACAATTCTTAAAGCTTCTCGCTCTCCGACTATTTAAATAAAATTCATTTTTTATCATTATTTTTTATTTCGGTATTTTGCGTAATTTTTTAACAAGCGACTAAAAATGGAGAAGATAATTTCTTTGCAATAAAAATTAATATAAAAAATCACTTCAAAGTACAACAAAAATTCACTTCCCAAAGTTAAAATTCCGTTTACGAAAACGTAAAAGCTCTGGTGAAACTGTCAGACCAGAAATCAAAGAAATTTGCAAAAAAGATTTTAATTAAATGCCATTCCGCGGGGTATCGTTACTTTTTGATATTTTTTGCCTCTGCAATGTCATATTGATTTGGATGAGGGGAACCCCATGTAACTTGGACGAATAATGCGTGGGAGGGGTCGATTTACTTTGGTCTTCAATTTTTTTTTCGAAATCTGATGGAACTAGGTCATTGAGACGATCTTGTTAACATTATCTTCCTCTTAGAGTTTCTCCCAAAGTCGTTCGTGACGTACTCGAATTATTTTGAAATCGAAGAAACTCCGCTCGACAAGGGGTCATCGTAATTATACTTGGATTTCGTGTTCTCCTTCGGGAATTTCAAATAATAATTAGAGTCCATCGCGCGGGCCTTGGCGCCGCGCCGTTGCATCGTAGGATGAGGATCATGGGAGTGAGGCGCGGAGAGAACTAGACTTTCCGGTTACGTATAAGAATTAGGAAAGTTTTTGGGTTAGGTCACGGTCCTTTATTGCCCCGTTAAAAGGTTGTCAACCTCGTAGTATGAACCAGTGCTGGCTACGTAAGGGTGCTCCAACTTCGCTTTAAGCGATCTTTTAAATCCCCAGATGGAAAAGTCCTATATATTTTGTATATATGTTTCATATGTAGAATTGGTCATATATGAATTATGTATGATTTCTATATTAACCATATAAGAAATATATTTGGATTTTTGAATGTTTGTATAATCCATATATAGTCCGTATATGGTTAATATACCAATCATACATAATCCATATAATATATAAAAAAATCTTGAAACCAAACTACAATATAATAAAGTGAAATAGTCATAGGTACGTTTGTTGAAATGCAAGTATTAATAATACGAAATCTTAACAGATGACAGTAGAATATTTTTCAAAAACTTCAATTGCGTTTTTCTCAAGATGTTGTTCTTGTCACTTACCATGTTTTACGCCCGAACCCCTCATATGACAAAATCTACACATCGATGGTGTACATTTTACATGTATATTATAGATACATGTTAAGTGTTTCATTAAATTCTTGCTAACCCAACACTTATTACATTTGTGCGCTACACCATCGATATGGACGATATACGAAATATATAGAACTTTTTCGCCTGGGTTAACATATGATTAGAATTGTAAGCCGACTTAGGTTATTTTGAGTTTTTATATTTTTTCTAATACGATGGTAAACAATTTGAAATATATAAAAGGTTTTTTTTCCCTAATTACCGGGAATTTGTCGACGAGGAAACAGTACTTGTAATATTAAATAATATAAACATTTTTATAGCGTAATATTCGTTATTTAACTAATTCGTGATAGGATATCAAATTCTTCAATCGTAACGATCGATTCGTTCCTCCAAGCGGCGTCCCGCACTCCGTACAATTTGTTATACCGTTCACGGTCCAGTCGTCAAATGGATTCATTTATTTTGAACGAGGTCATGAACCATGAGAAGAGTTCTATTTAAAGGCCCAAAAGTCGCCCGACCAGTTGAATGGCCTATTTCTGGCTGCATGTAGGACAAAGTTAACTAACCTAGACCATAGTCAGATCTTATTCAGTGACGTAACAATTCAATGCGCCTCGAAGACCTTTTTCGAATTTATCACAGTGTACCCATCGCTCTTGGAATTTTTTCTTATTGAGAATTTCTATTCGAGACGAATTCAAAAGGCAAGGATTTTAAAATTCTTTGACTTATGTAAAAATAAAATGTTGCTATTTTTATATAGTAAGTGTGTTTTAAAATATTTTTAGTAATGTTCAATTTTTTAATCAGCTTGAATTCTATTCACAGGTTAAAATATTACTCTGATTTTAATTGCTCTACCGTAGCAGAAATTTGAATAGTTAATACCGTTTATTTTTTATCGTATTGTGGAAATTATTTATACTTCCAATAATTTTCTTTATTCTTTATATTTTATAATTGGGCCTGAGAAATCTAAACTCAGTACATACATTAGAAAATATTTGTTTTAGTTGTATGTATGTATGTGTGTGTATTTTCACATTTTACCTTCATTAATGCACTGAGAGAAAAATATAGTAAATTTAACTAAATCAGCAGTTACGGGTGGGGAAATACAGATTTAGTTACTTGGACTAATAACACAGCACAACGAAAGAAATGTGTTTTTTTTTGTTTCCGGGGGTTTCTCAACGGTTTTAGGATATTCTGGTACTCTGAATTCGAAAAGGACTTTAGGATTTCTTGGAGTGGCTCTAGTTTTTAAGATAATAATAAATTTTTTGAATTTTGATCTTATTGCAATGTTTTGTATACTGGGAGAAATAATGGCTGGGGTGCCAAAAAAATATTTTCTGCAATCAAGAACATGGCATAATTCCAGGATTAAGCCAATGTTTTCTTTGTGCAAGAAGATATTTGACAAGCTCAAGTAATTATTTTTTTTTGCACAGAAAGAATTTCTTCTTCCAACGAAGGTACACTTGAATCAAGAATACGTATGTATTTTTTGACCACGAATCTCTATTCTTAAAAATTTGTAAGATCATAATATATTTTTGGTTCAGGACATATTTCTTTGACACTAGCAATTATTTTTCTCAGTGTAAGTACCTACTTGACTGTATTGTAATAACCGACCGTTATAATTTCTGAAAGTCGCTGTCTAGACGTTCGAAAGCTTATTATATGTTTCGACATGCTTGCTCTTAAGATATTATCGCGATCCTTTGTGGAGTATATATATGTGAACCGACTTACAATGGTTTATATGAAAATATTACGTTTATACCATTGATTTTCGCACATTTTTCACATATACGTGACAACAAAAACAGTATTGACCACTGTAATTGACTCGGATGAACTGCAGCCTGTTTCCTCTAAATAGCCGTTAATCGTTATAACCAAATTTATTAGTCGGAGTGATTAATTCTGCATTCCCCTAATCCGTAAACGCGAATTTTTAATTGAATATACTATTTTTTCTCTCAGTGTGCCATAATATACTGAGAGACCTCTCATCGTCTCGCTACGCGGGAGTCATCCAATTTTTTTGCATTACTAGAGTTCCCATATCAGCCGGGGAAAGGGGGCGGCGAGCGTCGAAGGGTGAGAAACGGGGTAATGTCATTTCCGCCGTAAATGAATTATAACTCGCGTTTTCGAGTGAGGCGCGAGCGAGTCGTGCAATATGTTTGATTAATAATTAGAGCACTTCTCTCTACCCTTCGCCCGCCATTCCCCTGCCGTTCACCACCCCCTTCAGTTCCTATAACCGGACCTGGAGCATTGCCAACCACACGGTTAGATAATAGCCGGCTAGAGGCGCCGATGCTGTGACTCTAGCCTTTAGTTTCGGCGCAGAGCTCCACGCGGGCGCGTATTAGTCCGTTGGACGCGAAAGGGGTTGCAACGTGGACGCGCCTACGTGTTATGTAAAATGCGATAAACCACCGCTGGGGCCGAATTCATTGTCAAAGGATCTCGGGAATTTCACAGAGTTTGAAGTGGAATTCAAAGCAATCTATAGATTATTTTTTACTTACACCTACCGGGTTATTCTTCTCGATTATTTTTGGACATATTCCATCTAAAATGTTGGAGTAGAATTTTTCTCAAGGGTTGATATATTTCAGGATCGTCCATCTGGAGTTCTTCGTAGAAATTGTTGACGCCCTTCCGTTGCTACACTAGCGTGGAAAAGTTATTTGCCAAAGTCGATTCTACTTTGAGAATAACGTGTGAAATAATATGTTAATATTGAATAGTATGATGCACAGAATTGTTGATTTTCTAACGTAACGTAAAATAGCGACCTTGAATTAAATACGGAATGTGTAAATAATTTCGTGTGAAATCGAATTTGACTAAAAGTTTTAGCTTGCTAAAATAAATATCGATATTAAAAATATTTCGAAAACGGTAACTACTTTTCTGTTACATATTTTACATACAAGAAGGATCAATTTTGCTGTAGGTATCCAGTTTTCATGAATCCTTTTATTTTTAGTAGAGAAATAAATGATGTACGAAGGGCCTGTAGGTTTGCTACATCTTGTAGGTACTTTCATGCTGCATATCCGTGTACTTAATGTATTTAGGTACTGTAGTTCACGAGACTCACTCGCTAGAAATGGCAATTATTATTATTAAGTTTCTATCGCCTCGGATGTCGCACTTTCAAAGTTGGAACTACGTGTAGGATACATATAGATATATGGGGAATCGGAGGTAAAGTAGTGCCATTATAGTATTACCTCTAAATACATGTTCGGTTAAAAAATTGAGCTTGTTATATTACTTTTTTATGCGGGAACTCTTTAAATTATTACAAAAAAAATTTGTAGGAGCATTTTTGATTTGGAAATTATTATCATAAAGTGAGCTTTCATTGAATCTAAAGTATTATAGTTATTACTTCGAATCAATTCCGAAATGATGCGAAATAATATTTTTAAATTAATTCAAATACCTATTTCTGGATATATTTAAAGTACCCATACGAAACATATACTAAAATATACTTACATAAAATAGATGTCTAGGAAAAGTCGATAAGATATCTAATATACCGTACATCCAATTCAATACCGCCACAAGACTGTAAATTATATAATTTTGAATAAGAAGGAAATAAAACAATGCTAGATCGGAATTCATAGGGCCATATATGCAAATATGGCATATTTTAAAACTTAACCACTTGTGGCTGTATTTCTTTTCAAAGTCCAATATGTTGGCACTGCAATAATCGCCATAAAATCAAAAATTAAAATTTTGCAGTTATGGCGGTATTGAACTGGATGTACGATACGTATGTATATGTTAGGGCTATATGTCCGTGTATTATATGTATATTCTACTTATAATAAATTATATCTAATGAAAATATAATATATGAGATATCTCTCGAATAGACATTTCTTATACATGTACTATACGTATATTAGACGGATATGTAACTTTATTATATACATATCACACATAGATATCTTATAGATGACTCATATAGATATCTATTTCTTCAATTTCTTATAGGTGCAAATTTTAGACTTGTGAAAATGTTTGCCTTAAATATGTGATGTATTGATCACATCTCGAGTATAGGTTCCCTCTAACATCCTTAATCGAATGCATCCAAGAAGTCTTACGTCAATAAGATCGTTATGCCTTATGAGCCGTAAGGTAATTTTGTATATGCATACCTATAATCCCTTGGACTCAAGTATTTAAATTCACGAACAAGAATAACAAAGAAATCAATTAAATTTTCGAACTCTGCCGCAGGTTTATATCGTCAATCAGTCTGTAAATTGAACGACGAAGCAGTTCCTCAGATCGGTCCCCATAACGAGGCAAGTTTCCGTAAGTTACCAGCTTGTTGCCAGGAGCCGGTCTTATCTTTGGGATGCATTTATTTGCTTTCGGTCGTTAACCTATTTACGTATGCGCCGGCACACTCCATACACGGCTCCGATGATACGCCCGTCGTCGGTTTCCTAAACAAATACGCATATTTCACCGAGGTCCGGCCCTCCGCATTTTTACGTGATTTGCAGGCCCGCGTCGTGACGCGTTTACGAGCTCAAACTGCACCGGGGGAATGGACCCGATCTTTCGGGAGATAAATCAGATTTTTCCTTGTTTCACTTGTTGCGATGCGTTTCTTTTAAAGTAATCCACATTCGTTTATGAATTCACAAGAGAAGTTGTAATTAAACATCCCAATTTGAGTTACATTCCAAGCCGAAAAGTTGTATATGGACTATATGTGTATACAGTATGGATTGTACAAAAATATAAAAAATTCAAATGATCCATATATAGTCCATATATGGTTGATATAGAAATCATATGTGATCCGTAGGTATAGAATCAAATTCATATATATGGACTATATATAAACCATATAGAACTTTTCTGTCTGAAATATGATCAACGATTATACCAGAAATACATTTAGCCCCTTCCAGTCTAAACAGTTATATAGCCACGAATTAATCCAATGCCTAACATTAGCCCATCAAGCGGAATAATTCTACAGTCGTATCTTTGTAGTCGGAATTTATAAACAACCATCGCGACTGGGGTCATGTCTAGTCGGTAATCTTGAAGAATCGCATTTTTGGGTTTTTGCATTCTCACAATACTCCATATCTTGAGAACATTATGTGAACATTTTAAGTTAATCCGAATAAAATTGATGGAGTTACATATGAGAGTTGAAAGTATGCATTGCGTATACTAGTATTAAATGTACAAATAAGTTTTAGGACACTTCCATTCCATGTCATAAAGGTAATTCAAAGTTACCGCTCACATATGATATGGTGGCACTTGTGTGTTATGTAGTATCGAAACATAAAGGAAGTCGTACATATAACCTTTAAATTCTGTGAATAAAACATGCAGACCGATAAGCTCTTTATTAGACACTGCATTCGTTATGAATTCCATCAAGGAAAAAGTGTTAGGAAAGCATGTGAATCGATCTATTCTGTTCTTGGGGACGACATTGTATCTAAAAGTACATGACGTGATTATTAGTATAAGAGATTTGAAGATGGTGATTTTGATGTTAGTGACCATGAACGTACCGGGGCCCCTGTTGAGATGGACGACGAGGAACTGCAAGCGCGTTGCTGGAAGAAAACTCTTGCCAAACGAAAAAACAACTTTCAAAACAGCTAGAAGTAACTCAACAAACTATTTCCTATCGCTTAGAAGCAATGGGAAAGATTCGAAAAGGAACAAAGTGGGTGCCACACTCTTTGACTCAAGCAAATAAAAATAGCCGTCTTGACATATATTTGATTCTTTACAAAAAGCAACAAAGAAAGTCTTTCTTATGGAAAATTGGGTCGCCAGTCAGGCGATGAAAAGTGGATTTATTTTGATAATCACTTTAACAAAGTCATACTGTGTATATGGTGGGATATGAAAGGTGTAGGTACTCCATTATGATCTTCTGAAACCTGACCAGACAGTTACTCCCGATCGCTATCGTCAATAATTAACGCGACTGAACCAAGAAATTGACCAAAAGCGTCCATTTACTGGCAAAGAAAAACGTCCAGTAAAATTGCTCCATGACAACGCCAGGCCTCATGTGGGTTGACCGGTCAAGGATACGTTAATGGCTCGGAAGTTGTACCACACCCGGCGTATTCACCAGACTTAGCTCCAACTGATTTTCACTTGTTTCGTAAAATCGCTCATTTTTCGGCCTGTTAACTAGACATGATCTCTTAAGTCATCATCGGAGCTTGTTTCTTGGTGGAGACGGTGAATTGAGTCTTGCTTATTTATAAGTTCCGAATATGAATACGGCCCTAATCACGGACCAACCGGGCTACCGTAGCCTTAATTTTCATTTCCTCGATCCGAACTTTTCAAATTACCCTCTTCAAGGACAAGCCGCGAGCTTACCTCCGAGCGCGGCCCGCGCGCGTACGCGTTACCGCCTTCCTTTCGTTCCCCGCCTTTCGCCCGATTTGCAATCGTGTGCGGCCAGCCTCTCTCTCTTTCTCTCTCTCTCTCTCTCTCTCTCTCTCTCTCTCTATCTCTCTCTCTCTTGCCGTGGCAACAAAGAAGGCGCACGACGTGCTCGGATAAATAAAGCTCCACGGTGCGAGAGCTCTGCAAAGCTGTCAGGGTTCGCGGAGGGATGGCGGTGGTGCCGCCGCCGGTGGTGATGGCGCGCGGTGGTTTAGGTAGCCGGTTCTCTGCCGCGAAAACCGCAAGCATCCGATACTCGATCAGTCTCCGAGGGAAGAGAATGGAAGAGAACGTAGTGAAACGAAGAGCGAGAAGAGGGCGAGCAAGGGGCTGAGGGGTGGTGGCGAAACAGCCCCGCGAGGGCGTGAGGTGAATGGCAGGAGGAAGAGAGGGAAGGAGGGAGGGAGCGAGAGAGGGAGAAAGAGAAGAAAGGCGGAAGATGGATGCGAACCTCGCGAGGCAATGATAGATAGACAGTACCTCTACTCCGACCTCTTCCACCTTTTCCAGCCGACGCGCCGGAGGGATTGGGAGGAGGAAAAGCGGGCGAGCGGGGTGGGACTTCTTCTTCTTCTTTCTCCGTGATCGCGGTGTGCCTAACCCCTTGGTACGGTTTGTGTATCGAGTGGCGCGCGCGCGCGCGCGAGGAGAGACGAAGGGCTTTGATAAATGACTGCCGGAAAAAATCCGAGTCGATACGTCTTGCTCAAGGAGATGGTACGCGAGGAGAGTCCTGGAAAAACCGTAGATTGCGATTAAGTGGAGTTGGGATTAAGCGATTTGGTGTATTACCTTCATTGACGCAAGTGTATAGGGATGCTAGGCTCTTACCTCTTTTAGCACCGTTGTAGAGGTATCTAAATTGTGTATAAAGAGGGCAAGACGTAGGTACCTAGTACTCGTATATGGGGTACGATTGGCTCTATTGGATCGACTTCTAAATTGGGCCACTTCTTTTTAAATCCCTGCGTTTTTGCGTACTAGTCATGCGCGTCTTATTTTAAGGGATCTCGAGTCGCGATTGCGTAGTCAGGATTGTGCAATAGAAACTGGTCATGAAGAGCTGCAAATTGATGGTCCAGGAAGTGCTGTCTTCCTGGTGGAAGATCGGTGAAACTTATTTGTTAAGGCTGTTGTATTGACAACGTAAATAAGGGCCCTGAATATTTCGTCGGGATATTTTATGATCATGTACGGAAATATCAGTTAGAGTTCTGTTGTACTCTTGTCTATGTATCGCTATTTAGGATTTTTTTTTCTACATTTTTGAAGCCTGTCAGTATGTCTTAGGTTATGTTCTCGACCAATACGATACTGAATGACAAGAGAGAAACTAGAGTTCCCTAGTGAATTTTGACAACAGATTCTAGTCTTTTGTCGTTTAAATGGAAGGGAAAATGACGACTGAATGTTCATATATCAGGGGATCATAGCTAATGCGTCTACTTTTATATTCGCATTATTACGGTAATCGCAAAATCACGTAATTACCTACTGCTAGCAAATAGGACAAACGGCGGCCATGTTCACAGTTGTCTGGTAATATTATAATTTCACGATTTTGCGATATCCGCGATAATAAAAAAATAAACGTAGATAGCGCACTAACTATGGTCATCTAATACATAAAAAAGTTCACTCGATTGTGATTTATGTTTTCATTTAGACTGCAAAAGTCTAGAAGTGATCTATTATAGTATTTTATAGTTATTTGTTTTCCCAGTGATAGTTTTCCAGTAATTTTCTTTTCATCAATTTCAATCATGTTTCGGTGTTTATTGTTACTCGAGCCACTTTAAGCATTAGTGGTCCAGCTCGCAGCTTGTAGTAATACGATAGTTCATGTCGACGTCACAAACCTATTATTAGTTGAGTATGACATCCGGGAGATATTGTTTGCAACCAGGAAGATACAAACCATATCTTCCGGATGTCATGTAGAGCTGATAATAGACTTGTGACGTCAACAAGATTTGTGAGGAGAGTGCTCCTTGGTTGGATAGATTCTTCGATAGATTCAATTGAATGCATTGTACCGGGATGCGGTAGATTTCTTTGTCTATCTCGGTTAACCATGTTTGACAAAGGCACAATGATACCGTGGAAATTCTCAATGACGTTAGTGTCTCGGCGTGAATAGCGAAAATAAGTATGGCTCTACGAATAGTAGGTACCTAGGGATATCGATTGCTAGCGCGATACCGAGTTGAACAGGTCGGGCTAAAATAATATGGCATCGGCTTCTTGTACATCTTCGGAACTGCGTGGGGTTGCGAGGATCACGCTTCCTAGTCGACGAACCGGGGGAGGAATTTGTATCTAATCGCGGCAATTTAAAGTTTCCCCTTTTGTCATGAATACAGATGATTCAGGCGGATGGAACGAGTCAATGTTTTTTCATTCTTCGCAGTAACGTTCTTTTAATTGTCTCTCGTTAGAAGTTCGCGATAGAGCTCGAGTCGCGTGCTTCTTCCGTTGTTGATGAACCACTTCTGGAATCAACGATTAGTGTGTTATTCGGATACTTCGTAACTCTAAAAATACAAGTTTGCGGAAAGGTGGGAAAGCTGACGAGGAAGATCCGTTGGAACGCTTAAATACATACATTTGTAACGTAACAGAATAATAATGTGTTACGCGATATGTATATTTACGTCACGTGATGCGTTACGTGCTACTTTACTAACGATTAGTGAATTCGGTTTTCTCACTACTTTGTTTTATCGCAGATTCGAAAAAATTGCACAAAATAACTTATCGTGTAGTTTTTTCTTCTTCATTTTTGTCCTTATTTAAGCTGGAACACGATATTTGGAAATGCAGCTACGACATCGTGTTGTATGTCTCTCTCTCTCTCTCGTACTCATTACTTGATATTACATATGTGCGTCTCTCTGGCTTTTCGATGACGTAACAATATCGTAGAGAGAAACGCACTTATAAATTTACGAATAATTTTTTCATCTAACATTTTCTTTCTCGAATAATATCAAATATTAGGTATACAGATTATAAATTGAATTTAAAAATATTAATATTTTTTTTTATGCAGAGACCAAAATTGCATGATGTCGAAATCTATGATAAAATATTGGAGTGGTACCTCGATACGTTGGCTAGACATCTTCGCGATGTCTTCGTGATTTCTGTTGAACTATTTTTTGAACGCCCTCGAGATATTTTTAAGTCGTGTATAGATCTCTAATCCTTGACGTAACTACGGACCTTACGAGGACGTCACACGTCGCGTGGGGTCTACGATAGCGTTACCCGCGCGTCGACGATAAATTAGATTGTAAGATGTTCCCGAAATACATATCTGATTGCTCTTTGAATTTTGGGCCATTCGGGACAATGAACCGCGATTTCCACGTTTGCCGTGGAATTAAACGTTCACGATCGCTAGTCTTTTCGTGGTAACAATACGATTTTTCATAGTATCCAATTTTGAGTCGTATAGGGGATGTCTCTGCGATGCATTCTTATATGCTGCATCTTTATGTAATATTTGATATTTATTAATATGCCGTACAATCTGCATTCATAGGGGAGAGTTGCCTAAATTGTACCACATTTTGGTTTTTGGTTGTCACCTGTTACCAGCCATTGTGTATGCTAATATGCATGTGTTTTTTGAATCCTTTAGTTATTTATATGTCACGTTCTGCCATAATATTAACAAAACATTTTGTTAAATTTATAAAAAAGAGGATTTTCTAGTTCTGCAAGTGGTACGATTTAGGATCCTAAGTGCTTAAATCGTACCACAGGTTTCCCAAATCGTACCTTTGTGGTTTGAAATATGAACATGCTTGATTATACCTTAAAAACACAATGATGTTAGAAAAAAACTTGATTAGGTTTACATAAAAGTATCAAAACAGCCTAATCTACCTTACAGTCTACACAAAAAAAATGTTCTGTTCCGGTTTCACACCTGCACAACTTCCATGAACCCATATGCTGCAACGTAGACATTGAATCATGTCCTCGACTGAGATCAATTCACGTATGTTACAAAACCATTCATCTGGTGTCATTGCAATGACAACCTAATCAGGCTGGGCCGAGGTTAAGTACGATTTAGGAAACTAAAAGAGGTACGATTTAGGCAACCCGGTTTTTAAGAAAGAAAACATTATTCTTAACCTCAAATTAAATCTATTCTTTGTTTTAGCAATACTTTTGAACATTAAATTATTTGTATTTTCAATAGATTATCATCAAAACTATGAATACGTACCTTATTAGCTAATATATCCTTACGTGTGGCCTTCAGAAACTATATCAACAACCTATGAAATCGTAAAAGCTCCGTATAATGGGAGCACGTTGTCTCAGAAGCGTAAATAACTTTTTCCCGCCATTAAGGCAAGCAAATAGTTCAAGTAGCCGCTACTAGAGGGCTACATCTACCCGTTTTCACTTAGAAAGTGAAGTGGTACGATTTAGGAAGCAGTACGATATCGTCAACTCTCCCCTAAGACGTTCTTATAATCGCTTTAAGTCTCACGAGCTTCTTAAGTTAGTTCTATCACGTAAGACCGTATTTGTTGAGTGTATAAAGGCCAAATTGAATTAGTAAAAAAAATTTTATTAGTAAAAATCATAACTTTGATAATATAGTGATCAATCTAAAAAGATGAAACATTTTTAGCATTATTCTTTCGTTCTTTAGTTCAAAGGGATGGTAATCATACTGTATTAGCGAAATTTCAAGATTTACAACTTTAAATTACGTTTTCTTATTCAATTGACCGGTAAGGCTCTTTTATTTTTTAATATTAAATTTTTACACCGTTTCAGAAATATATTAAATAGTTTTTGTCATAAATCTGCAGCATATATTTAAGTTATGGAAATATGAAAAAAAAAACCTTTCCCATGCCCGCATATGCGCAAATGCTTTTAAGAGCTCGTTTTCAATTTCATTTTTCTCTCGAAAGTCGTAGATAACCCGCGTTTAAATTTGTTTAATAAATTAATACTAATTTAGTAAACTTATTAAAAACGTTAATTTTTTTACTATTTTTTGTCTAGTGATAAAACTACCGTGAATTGATCGATCTATGTAATGGGCTACAAAATTCACGCGTAACGTTAAGCACATCGTTAAAATGGACCGTTCACGAGATGTGGTTCAATTATATTTTGGATGTCTTGTACAGAATATTGGGCCATTTAAAGCTCCGCGAAAATATCCATCATGTCGAGAGACGCCTCGAAATTCAAACTCGACATATCGATACTCCCCCCCCCCCCCCCCCCCCCCCTCCACTCCCCGAGAGGTGTGCCAGGGATGTCGATATACATAGTTATACCGAGATACACGTTTTATCGGAAAACACTGAGCGAGATATATCGGGGGATTATACAAGATGGCGTCGAGAATCGAAGCGTGCTATTCTACGCTCCGTCAATTATGCTAATTTCGATTGCCGCGAGATTAATGGAAGGTAGCGCGTGTGTCCTCTCTCTCTCTCTCTCTCTCTCTCTCTCCTGCCTCTCCTCTCTCCATCAGAACCGCGGAATCATGGCGTCCATTCGAAGTTGGCCGACTGTATAATGCATTCGACTTGCACCGATCCGCGAGTTTCACGTGTTCGGATCTATGGGACTGTATGTACATATGTACCGGCTTGTTGTACATATGTATCGTCGCACATATTAGTTTCGCGCATGTGTACGCGATTTGGCTAATGTTTAGACGCGACTTGGCATGGAATTTGGGGAGATCGATCGAATGCCGATCGGGGGCCGATGTCTCGGGCAACGTAAAACTGATGCATATCTTCGACGGATCACATTTGTTTCATAGATATCTTTCCTATATCTTCCTGGGTTATGTGGAGTACAAGCATTTTCTTCACATGGTACTACCAAGTTACGGCACTGCTATAGGTATGGAGTGTTTGTTTTAATATACGTCAGTTTAACGGGTTACTTACCGGTTGGTGCATTCGCGCCCCGCTGTAGATTCCTGTAATTTTGTGATAATACCGATAGCCAAGATCTGATTCAAAAGAAATTATCGGTCTGAGAAATATTGGTAATCTCATTAGCGATTAAAGTGACAGATGCTCCGATATAATTTCAATGCACATTTGCGTTTCTTTCGAATAACCGAGGAAATAAACGTAAGCAGTGCCACTTGGTTCGGATCTTGGTTGTCGGTATTACCACGAAATTACAGGAAATTACAGCGGACGGGGTGCACCAATCGATATGCAACCCGTTATACCAGCATGTATTGAAACAAACACCGGGTATGTTTCTGTAAAGAATTTATAAAACTATATATATAAATTTTAAAGAAGTTTAAGGAGCATACGAGATTAAAATCGCGTTAAGCGTTAATTGAACTGTTTCTATAATCGTAGAAGGCGATTGTTGAAGTCAATTAGTAGGTAGTTGTTTAAATGGAATCTATGGATTTCTTCATTGTCAATTATTTCTTGCCAATTTGAACGTATTATGTATGCCATTCGTATATTTTATATGACGTTATATCGTATGATAACGAACTTATAAAGAAATAGCTTTTGCTGCATCCAATCTATGTGTGCATAAGGATCAGAGAAGAAAACTCATTTCATACTGGAAAACCTAGAAAAGTTAGGAAATATTACTTCCATGTAGGGTAAACCACCCAGTTATTGGACACCTTGCAGTTATTGGACAGTTTGATTTAAATAAATAAAAACAAGATTCCTAGTTTTTACTTTAACCCTGTAAGGTTCACGCTATTATATTTCAATATCAAAATATGGTTTTCTTACTACGTATAAAAAAATACCTACAAACCTTGTTTATATGAATATATTAAAATATATTAAAGCAATTGTTATAAAAAAAAAGTCAAGTTTGTAGTTGTTACCAAATGTCAACATATAGGTGTACAATTCATAAAAAATGTTGTAGGATACCTAAAAGTTCGTTGTAGCCATATGGCTACAAGATCCCTTATAGGGTTAAGGTAGTATGGTCTCGAATCGATTTCCAAGATTTAAATATGAAATAATTATGTTTGTAAGCTAATATCAATAGAAACCTCCTGGTGCAATTTGGGGTAGATTGACCGTTTAGTATGTCTGATAAAAATTAATTACCGAGTAGAAAATAACCCAGTTTTATGGGCAAGACACATTTTTCCTGGTTTGTAGGTGAAATCCAAGATTAAAATATAAACAAAATACTAAAAAACGGGGGAAAAAAAAAAACAAAAATTTAAAACCATTGATGAAAATTATTGACCGTTTGATACTTTAGTTATAACTAATTTCTCCTTCTCGGTGTTCGGAAATAGCGTGTCGAGTAGATGCGGCATCGTCGCGTCAGTGGAGTGGGTTCAAGTGTGCATTTCAAATCTCGTTTTCCCTACTAGGGCCACGAGCTGTTGATGATATGCGTTGCCACCGTTGTCGCACATAAAAAGACGCTAGTCAAAGGAAGCACATTATTTGAATAATAAGTGAAAAATAATCAAAATAATCGACTAATGCTTATGGTCATAAATTTTATAACTCACAAAGAAAATTTTCAATTATAAATCATAGTTTTTTGATGACTTTTTTTATATTTCTTTTACGGACACTCAACGATCACTTTGGAGAGTGACCATACTACTTTAATAAATATCATCAAAACCCCGTACCTGGCTTATTGATTCTTGACTGTCCAATTACTGGATTGAGTATTTCCAAAAAATAAGAACATTGTCCAATAACTAAGTTTTTTGACTTTATCCCAGCATTTTATTGTTGAAAATTATATTCCTTCCAACTTTCTCCCTCTCTTTCCCACTGAACTCGTCTGAAGTCGAGCCTACACGTCATTTCCACCCACGAAGTCTCTTTGCATCCCTAACTACCCACGTCCAAGTGCTCCATTCTCTCAGCCCCGTCCCGAACGATTCCCGAGCGCGTTTCGATTATCGACTTTCCTTCTTTTCTTCACTCTTTTTTCCCCTCTCTCCTTTCTTTCTTCATCGAAAACCATTTAAGCGACGCGGAATTCCTGTAATGGGAAAACGGCTCCGTACGTGCATAAATACACATACACACATACGTGCCGCTTACACCTAGCCGTGCGATCCGCGGAGAGTGTGCGAGGTGGAGCGGCAGAGCTGGCGGGTGGGATTCGCGGCGGAATGTATCGGAAACTGGAAGACGGAGTCGGGCGTGGGTGTTTCGCGGGGGTGGTTGAGGGTGGTACGCGCGGTGAGAGGGAGGCAGAGGAGAATGTACGGGGGTGAGGGTCGTGGCGAGGGGGTCGAGGAGCCGAGTGGAATGGCGGCGAGAGGGTGGACGGGAGGGAGGGAGGGAGGGACGAAGAGAGAGAGAGAGAGAGAGAGAGAGAGAGAGAGGAAGAGAGCGAGAGAGGTTGGCGACACTGGCACATCAATAATACATGTCGTCTGCTCACCCCACCTCCGTCTTCGTTGTCTCCCGTATCTCGGAGTTATAACTGGCTCTGACGCAAGTGACCTCTCGCACGTCCACCCGGTTTCGCATTGTTCGTACGGATTCGTCGTCGCGACTCGGCGCTCTTTCTTCCCCTCTCCATCCTCCGGCGCGGAAGGAGACGTCGCGCGTCGATCGTCGAACGTTGAGTCGAATTGGGAGGCTCGATCGATTTATTGAGATGTTGCAGAAAGATACGTATCTACATCAGATGGCCGTTATCCACGCCATTCAGTGATCAGAGAATTCTGAAAAACCTGTAGGTCAGGGAACCTGAAACCTGAAAATTATGTAGGTCAGGGAAAATAAAGAATTGTCTGGAATTTTTCGAAAATACTGAAATTTTACGAATAGCTTGACTTCTAGTCTTAACATTTTTAA
This sequence comes from Xiphydria camelus, assembly GCA_963678675.1. Taxonomy (NCBI): domain Eukaryota; kingdom Metazoa; phylum Arthropoda; class Insecta; order Hymenoptera; family Xiphydriidae; genus Xiphydria; species Xiphydria camelus. The sequence continues at coordinate 27,795,443 of OY783192.1, read as the reverse complement.
GCATTTATATATTGTAGAAATCTTGAAAAAGTGTTCCATATGTGTATATGTATGTATGTAAGTTCTAAATAATAATATGATTTGATAAAATTAAATTATTTGTATGCTTATTTTTTAGTTGTCATAATCCGTTCTATGAATATTAGTTAATTTGTTCATTAGATGAAAAGTGATCGATGCGTAGGGTAAAGTAGCCCATATTGAACCGCCTCCTAAATTGAACCTCGTCAATATTTCTAATATCTTAAAACGCTGGGGTCCATCTATGGTAATCTATCGAAGGTATATGTGAATAAAATCTAAGTTCAAATATTTACGCCGCAGTACCGATCATGCTAGTGTTTTACTGCGCAGTTGAAATTTGTGTATAGTTATAGTGTATTATCGGATGCACCTGCCTAAGGAAAAACTGGGTTTCTGTTTGAAAGTACTACTAGAAAGGTCCTTTTTTGGAGCATGTTTTGCACTATCACTAACATTATTTAAAATTTTACGTTTAGGATTTTAAGGTTAGAGAATGCAAATTTTTAAGTAGTTTCCCAAATTGAACCACAAACGGTTGTCTAAATTGAACTGGGGTTCAACTTAGGAAACGTTTCGTTCCGTCGCACCATGAATGGAATTTAGAAGGCCATTTTCATATTGATTATACATCCTCGCTAATTTAGGGGAATCCCAATTGATGGATCGGAAAATATGCGTTCCAAAAAAATTACCGCGGGCCCTCAAAAGGCAGCAGAGATAACAAGTAGCCCATACAAATATAATATTGAGTTAATTACTTCAAACCTTTGTAACAGAAAAAATGTAAAATGTAAAGTACTGTCTAATATTAAAATTAAAAAAAAAATAACATTTGAGGATGCAAGATGGTTCTGTAAGGAATGTAACAAAGAAGAAGTTACACTAAGAAAAAAAAAGATTAAAAATTATTCTGTTAGAAGGATAATCTGAGTACGAAAGGTAAAGTAGATCGAAAATTGTTCTAAGGAAGGTTAAATTTTATACCCTGGAAGGATCATTTTTGATCTGTTTTACCTTTCGTACTTAGATTATCCTTCTAACAGAATAAATTTTAATCTTTTTTTTTTCTCAGTGTATGGACATGATTCAATGTATGCGGTGTAAAGTGTGGTTGCATTGCAAATGCGTGGGAGTGGGTCCGGGAAAGAAAAAGTTTATTTGTCACTCATGTGTAGAATAGCGAGCGAGATAAAAAATTTACATCCTCTAAGGCGACAACTTAAAAAATGTATTTATGAACTTTGCTATTGTTCTTATGAGAATGTATTTTTATATTACAATTTCTTATTGTGCAAATTTTCAGTTCTATTTTTAAATAAAGGTTCTATTTTATTTGGGTTATTGGTTATGTTCACATACTAGCTATATAATACAAGTTAAGATGGTAGGTTCAATTTGGGAAACCAGGGGTTCAAAGAGTGACCGCAAAAAAGGCTGTTTTTTAGCCTATTTTTTGGACCTCGCTAGCGACCTGGAGAAAAATTATAAAAATATGTTATTGGTATCAAATTATTCGTCATTAAAAACCAAAGTGAGCATCGTTTTTCGTTTTTTGAAAATTTAAAAAAATTACCCCCATTTAGCGGTTTAAAAGGCCCCAAAAAATTAAAACATCGAAAATACCACTAATTATAAGATCATTTTTCATTGTATTTTTTCTATAAAATAAACCTTACAAAAGTAAAATCACGTATTTTCTTGATTCATAAGGGTTAATGTGGATTAAAAATTCACCCCAAAGCGCTCTCCCATGGGGTGAAATCACCACATTAACCCTTATGAATCAAGAAAATACGTGATTTTACTTTTGTAAGGTTTATTTTATGGAAAAAAAACAATGAAAAATGATCTTATAATTAGTGGTATTTTCGATGTTTTAATTTTTTGGGGCCTTTCAAACTGCTAAATGGGGGTAATTTTTTTTAAATTTTCAAAAAACGAAAAACGATGCTCACTGGTTTTTAATGACGAGTAATTTGATACCTATAACATATTTTTATAATTTTTCTCCAGGTCGCTAGAGAGGTCTAACAAATAGGCTAACTTTGCGGTCACTCTTTGGAAACCATTTGCCCATATTGGACCGTTTGCGACACCCTGAATTTCATTATTTCTTAGTTAAAGTATTTCACATATCGAAATGTACATTCCGAGAACAGGTTCACAGAAGTGTACTTTAAACTTTAGTAACGTTAGAAACGTCTAGGATTTTTTTTGACAAAATTACGGGCAGTTTTCTGAAAAATGGTTCAATTTGGGGAACTTTACTCTAACACTTTATACTAGATCTATACCCATAGCGGCCAGGGAAATTTGACAATTTAAGACTGGGAAACCTCGAAAAGTCAGGGAATTTCTTTCTCATATTTTGCTAGATACCGTATTATTGGGCTCGTCTTCTTTTTCGACATTTGAAAATCCGTACACGGAGAAAAGTTTGTGGTAACTATTTTCACAATCCATGTGTGTGTGATAAGATTGAATTACTGTGATATATGACGTTCAGTACCATAAATATGTCGATATTTATGGTATTGAACGTTATCTGCCGCAATAATTTAATCATACCACATGAATTTTGACACAATGGTTACCATAATTTCTTCTCCGTGTAGGCTTGGTCGCGGGTTGGACGCTGGGGTATGTTTACGAAATCGAACTATTCGGACGCCTTTGCACTCCACGTCTTATTGTCCTCGACTGGAAATGAGGTTGGCGCTATGCAGGAATGCGTCACCGATATGGTTCCTAAATCATCTTATCGCGTAGTTCGTCTAATTTTCTTTGCTGCGAAGAAAAGAAGGAATTATAGCATATCCTCTGCAGGAAATACGATGAAACGGTGTTGAGCAAGAATTAGACCGAGACGAAGTTGATTAGTAGCAGAAATAAACGTAAACGAGAGTAATGCATTTATTGTGTGGTATCTAATCTTCATGCATAGGTCTCTTAACCCTCTATGGTCACTAGTTTACCCAGGTTACTTGATCCAGGTTTCAATTTTGAAGCTGACTGTACTTCTTTTTTACAATTATTACTAGATCCTCGTCAGATCTTGGAATAAACAGCTTCTTCTTAAAACTCGTACTACGAATTTCCTTCGGACTTCGGAAAAAAATCTTTTCTTGAAAAGTGCACTATAGAACTATTTATTGCTTCCAAGTATCATATCTTATGAGAATCATCGGTAGACTTTATTTAAAAAAAACTCTAAAAATAAAGAAGATATGACACTTTTAGTGAAGTATGAGCTATAGCTCATTTTTAACGCATGAACATATTTGCGATCGTTTTTGAATGTGTTGTCATTTCATTTCTTAGGTTTTGACACGGTGATTAGATATTCTACAATGTTCGAAGAATGTTCCATAATTTGTCGGGCTAAATTGAACGGATACTGTTCATGTGGCTATTATTTAAAAATCGATTGGGTCCATTTGACCCATGTGAGACCATCGCGAATCTCTACGGACATGTGACCACGGAGAGTTAAAAGTACCTATAGCAAGTTAATGAATTGGAAAGTAGATAAGTGCTTGGATCAAGAGTGTAACAAAATGATAAAATAGGAAAAAAGATACGAGGGACGATAGGACGAGAAATAACTAAATCGAAGAGAAGAGCTAAATTATATATAGAGGAGAGATAAATCTCGTACTAGAGTTCGTTCACGTGGATGCTAGATATACCTACTCCTATTTTATCGCGGACTTTATTGTAGATCTATTTATGTTCTACAATTCGCACATACATCATTTTTATACATCTTTTACCGTAAAGGCAGCATTATCCAGAAACCCGTCTGTTAGTTCATTTGTACGGTGACCTACGTTATTAAAATTGTCATTCGTCAACTCCCTTTTGTCAAAACCTCATGAAATATATCCTATGTTCATTTGGAAAGTCCAGGCTCCTTACCAGTGAAAGATTTTTTTAAATCGGGTCAGTAGTTCTTGAGATTATCCTCGACAATCAAACAAACTCACAAACTTTTCCCTTGTATTATATTAGTGTATATTTAAATGTGGGGTGAGGGCAAAGTCGCGGAAAAATGGTGGCGCAGTGGCAGTCGCCAGGGGTATTCGACAATTTCGTATGTACAATTTTTCTACCTTTCGTCTTGCGACCGACCGCTCATTCATCACTCTTGCTGGCACGAGGCAGCCGCTCTCATCAAATTTTTAACGCCTTGTTTCCATTTCAACCCCTCCGAGGAGAGGCGCTCGGCTGCTCCCTCCCCCGTTCTCGCTTTCTCTTCTTCTCTTCGATTGCTACGGTGGCGACTCAACGATGGACCGTCAGTGTTGCGTAATATTCCGAAAGTCTCGGCATCTAGTCTTTTCTCTTTTATGAGTCGAAAGTATCGTCGGGGTTTTGGTTTCCACTACGGATGAAGCGTTTGGAGTTGATCGAATTGCTTATCGCTGGAAGGCCACCTCCAGTATTACTCAGCGAATACGTCGCCATTATTTGTAACACAGTACAACAGTGGTGTTAAAAATTAACACCATTTCATTGATGTGAACCTATATGTACCACATCTGGTGTCATTCAGTCTTATGCCATTTTTTATTTAACATCAAAAGTGGTCTATATAGGTCCACATCGCGCAGACTTTTTTACAGTGTACATGCACTGAAAAAAATAATTGCTAGTATCAAAAAATATGTCTTAAATCAAGAAGATATGATCTTACAAATTTTTAAGAATACAGATTCTTAATCGAAGAATACATATTCTTGATTAAAGAACATCAATTCGTTGGAATGAGAAATTCTTTCTTCACGAAAAAAACAATTATTCGAGCCTACCAAATATATTCTTGCATGTGGAAAAAACCATGGCTTAATCCTGGAATTATATCAGGTTTTTGATTGAAGAAAAATTTTTTCGGCACTAGCAATTATTTCTCTCAGTAACGTGAGTGTAGCACATATGAATCACATATTTCAGAAACCCCGTAAGTACACAGAACCTTACTTTTCAGGAAAGACGAAAAACTAGTAAATAGCCAATTTTTTATTTTTATTGCAATTCTAAACATGTGTTAATTTTGGAAAAATATTCTTTCATCGATTTGTATTAATTGTTAGGAAAAAAAAAAGTTATTGCTAATGTTATAAACAGATATTTATGCTGTAATTACGGGGTTTCTGAATTACATGGTAAATTGCATTAAATTTCCTAGTAAATATTAAGTAAAATTAGCTGATTTAACATTTTTATTCGTGTAATGTGGAAGTACAATGTAAACAATTGTTATATGCCCTATTAGTCAAGAATATCTTCTGGGTCATCTTTATTCACCACTGGCCATTCAAAGATTTTATTGTAAAAGTACTGGACATGGTTACTGTCTGGCAAATACGGTTTGAACTTCTCAATATCTCTCATTTTTTTAACATTAAGAGGTATACGTTTACGGAGTTTCTGCACTACACGTCATCATAACATACCTCGAAAATACGATAAGATGCCTAGAAATAGCTGGGTTTCTGCATAAAATGGATGGAGCACCATTTCAAATAGAAGTTCCAGTTAAAACCTCAATTTTCCTAAAAATGTCACTTACGGGGTTTCTGAAATATGTGATTCATATTTTCTCGCGTGCAATATGTAACGACATGTAAGTAATTATCTAATAATCATTAATTATAATTTTTTAATGTATACAATTTTAAATAAAATAAAATTTTTGTTAATAGATATAAATATAAAATTTATAATAAATCATTATTATTATAAATTATTATATTATAATATGTTAATCGTAAATAATTACATAATATTACATAAGTTTCGTTATAATTATCATGCAGAAACGATTCTAATATTGCAAGTTACACTAAAATTATGCATAGCTAATACAGGGTGTTTAGCGGTCCTTGAAATCCTTGAAGTACTAGAAAAGTACTTGAATTTTGCTTGTCCTTAAAAAGTCCTGGTGTTGTAGGTACCTGAATTTTTGTAGATCCTTGACAATTTTATTTTTCGTTCATTTTATGAAATTACGGAATTACCGAGCGCACCCAGCAGCGGGCAGCGATCAATGAGCAAATAGGATATTGTTGGTTGAATCGAAAATTTTGCTCGTACGTTGGTCTTTTAAGCATCTGCAGCTTTAATCATTAAGTTATTTTAGTCAGATTGTAGACCCCAAAAATTATGTGCATAATTATTACAATTACTACGAAATAGTCTGGTACCTACTCAAATTTAACTCACCCAGGGTCATCTCTTTATATCGCCCCCTTAATGCTACAACTAGGTAACTCAAATTTTCGGTATTTTCAGTTATCTACTTTGTACCCAACTTTGCACGCTCTTTTCGGTGTTACAATGAGATAAGGTCTGTCACATATTTAACCCTCAAACGCTACAAAACCTCCGAATTTTTCGTTCCCGCTACAATGGGTCCATAAAGACCCGAGGAAAGTTTAAACTGTAGTATCTCGTGTTCAAATTGACATAACACGCTAAATTTTTTAAAAATTGTAGCTCAAAGTCTTACCTTAATAAATATATTATATTTACTTACCACTGTTTATTGTTTATAACAAATATTTTGCAAACAAATTTTACTGGGTTTTGAAGATACCTACAGCACATTGAAATAAACGCTCGGGTCCTATATATAGGACCCATTGTAGCGTTTGAGGGTTAAGGTTAGAAATCCAGTGTAGTATGATATAGATACAGTCACTAAAGCGACTAATATATGCATACAATAAGTGCACAATTGAGGAGCACAGTTCCAAAACTCATTTAGTCCATTCGCAGTTTGTCTTATAATCGCTAAACTATTAGCAATTATAGGACAAACTGCGAATGGACTAAACGAGTTTTGGAACTGTGCTCCTCAATTTGACTACCGAAAATTCGAGTTACCTAGTGTAGTATTAAGGGGACGATATGATAGTCCTCTTAAATACCGGAAAGTTCGTAAAGACAGGGGCTTACTATGGGTGCCCAAACATCCAGTGACCCTCAGAGGGTTAAAAATATGTCAATTTGTGTGATATATTGATTTGTGTAATAAGTGTGATATGTCAACCGACTCCAATTTCGAAGCCCTTCCAAAAGTCTTTCGACTCCTCGAACGCTTCAAAATAACGTACAACGAGTCTAGAGAGAGCGAGAGAGAGTTTTCCTCCAATTAATCGTCGTATCCCGAAAGAAAGTCTCTCGGTCGAGTGAATTTTGGGAGAAATGCCGACACACCCGCGCGTGTCTCTCCCGGCTGAGCAATAAAAACACTTTTTATTAAAGCGCTCAACAATAAACCGCGCCTCCTCGCCTTTCCCACCCCCGGGCAGCCGGCTCTCCCTCCCCCCTCCGTCCCCCTCCGTCCTCTTTCGCCGAGGAAAATATAAAAATCCATACAGTTGCTCCGAGAAAATATCCGTCATTTAAAATGGATGGATTTAGGTGGATATAAAAGTGAGGGGCGGAAGAAACGGGGGCTGCGCCGGGGAACGGAGGCTACTGAAAGTCGGTAAGGGGGTGGCGGCGGTGGTAGCGGCTGCCGGTGGTGTTGGAGATTTAAGGGAGACATTTTAAATGGATGGTTCTCTCGCTGAAGCCGGTCTCGGTAATATCCAGCGCGGTACCGCTGTACGCGGACCCGGTTCTCCCTCGCCCTCCCTCTTCTCCCTCTTCCTCTCGCTCGCTACTTTCGCCGGGCTGGTCGACTCTGGGAATAATCACGATATTTACATGTTAATCGATTGCCTTCGAGATGAGGCCTCTCCGATCATGCTGCGGCTCGATTGGAATTCGAATTCTTATCGAAGTACTTATACAAGCGGCGATAACGCGTCGTTGCGCCAGTTCGTTTCTTCAGTTCGTCCGGCCTTGGACGTCGCGCGGGTCTTGGTTTATCCTCGATCAATTTCGAGCCTCTGGGAAAAGAACACGATTGGCTGATAAGGGCTTATCGGGTGCGAGCTGGGTTTTACTCGAAAGAAAAAGTCTTAAGGAGGGTTGTTTTATTTTCTGAGTAGTGATACCAACTTTTTTCATTCTTTCTCTTTTTAGTTAAAGGAGTTTTACAGATGTGGTATTTTTAGATACGATATTTCGGGGAGTATGTTCCATTTTACTTACCCTCCAAATTTAAATACCTACACGCGCGGAGAGAAACTTGTGGTAACCACTCCCACAATGCATGTGGCAAGATTGAATTGTGGGAGTGGTTATCACAAACTTTTCTCCGTGTACTGATCGTAAACGCCTAGGGGTCTGATATCTTAATCTTATTTGTCCATATTTCCGGGCTCTTATTATTAGTTTCTCAACCACAAAACATTCTACGACTCGACGTTGTAATTATGAATGTACCTTAACAGAGCTGAAATTATACTCAGTCGAAGTAACCCTCGAGATTAACCCTTAAACGCGTAGATTGGGTCCGCGGGACCCGACAGTAAAAAGAAACACTGTAACTCGTAATCGATGGTCGATTGATTTATGTTTATTTTAATTTTCCGATGATAAATATGTTTAATGCAATATGAAAAAGCACGTATAATATCTAACATTGTTTCTTTCGCTAAAGAAATATTATATTTTATAAGCAAAATATAATTTACATTATAATTCGTATTCGAGTCTAGGAGACGCGACTTACATATGCACATGAGTGAAATTTTTCATGCATGCATCTAAGGGTTAAGATGATATTTTTGAGAACTCGGAGCAGTATTTTAGTAATAATTTCGAATTAAATCCGCCTAACGAATTCACCGAAAAGGCTGCGATGTTTAGACTCCGCGAGGGAAGCGTAGTTCAGTGAGGATAGCGCGTGCTTGCGAGCTTTTTCCGTGTCCTGACGAAAGGTAACGTTCTATCTCTTTAAGACGACAGTGCCCTGGGATCGATAGACAGCGCAATCGTACCTCCAACGTCCCGCGTGTCGTCCTTTCGCGGCTTCGAGAGGAGGACTCAAGGAATCTTATATTCCAAAAAGAAAAGACTGTTGAAAGAAAGAGTCCCCCGGAAGAGACGCTCTCTTTCTTTTTCGCCGCGGAGCAGCTTACAACGCTAGCCGGGACGGTACGACGAATCGATTTTAACGGAATGTCGCGGCGCGGCTCGTAACTCTAGTTTTATTCCCAATATAACTCTGGATTAATGGGTGCCTCTGCCGCGGACCTTTGCCGTCGTACTTCTCTTCGTCGCCCCTCTACGCGTTTCTCTCGCGCCTCTGCGAGTCTCCCTTTCTCGCCTTTTTCACATGGACCAAGCGAAAGCTCTCTTTTCTCTGCAGTCTTCGAACCATTCGAAAAGAGAAGCTCAAGGCTATATCTTTGTTTCGCTCGAAAGCTCGAAAAGAGAAATCCGAGCGCGAGCTTTCGCCTTTTGAGAGCTTTTCTCGAAGGAAATTTTGAAAGTTCAATATAGAAAAACGGGTCAGTGATAAAGAATATACATTCAGATTCTTCGTAAGCTCAGTTTCAGTCAAAAAGCTCATGAAAAAGCGTCAGAGCTTTCGACTGATTTTCAAAATTCTGAAAACAATCTATTAAAGCTCCTTTTCTCCGTTTCTCTCTCTCTCTCTCTCTCTCTCTCTTTCTCTCTCTTGTTATCGCTCGGCACCGGCACAAGACAATTCGTCGGAAAAGTAAAAGCCAATGGGCCGAGCCCCTCTTCGTTTTACGGCCAATCCGCGAATTTCCACGATTTATTTGCGTTTTCGAGCCTTCCGCCGTGTCTCGCCAATGTCATCGGGGCCGGCCCACCGCCTCTGGCCTCGCTCTCGAGCGAAAGCTCGAGTGTCTTCTCCACCGGAGGAGCGGCGAGATCCGGCCTCCCCGAAAGCACAGTTGGAAACGAAAGACCAATGGGAAAACCCTCTGTTTTGCGACCAATCCGCGAGTTTCCCGGATTCGGATGTGACTGCGCGTGGTACAGGTGAGGGGTCGACGGGGGGCAAAGAGGAGAGGGGGGAGGTCGACGGCGCGCGCCTCGAGTTTCCCGAATTCGTTTCGCCCGTTGGAATTTCCCGTATTTGCGCTTTCCATTGGTCTCCGACTGTCGCGAGGGCCAATGGCAGTCGCGATGCCGACTGTGTAGGGGTGGAAAGAGAGAGGGGGAAGAGGGGGTGGTAACGCCCCAACGGAGGGAGAGGGAGAGAGAAGAGAGAGAACCTCGCTTCTCGATCCGAGAAAGAGACGCTGGGGCCGCGGAGAGAGAGTCCTGGGTTCGATCCCGCGAGGAGGCAGACACTCGGCAGCGAAGCACTTAAACCCTCCCACCCCTCGCGTCCTCGTTCTCGGCTCTTCCTCCCTACTTCGCCCAGCCCTCCCGACCAACGACTCTCTCTCTCCCTCGCCGCGTCTCGCCACGAATCTAAACTCAACACGGAACCCAGAGCTGAAGCTACACAGAGCTGCCTTGGTTTGCGGGAATATGAGCATTTTTTGTTGTTATCCGCGCGCGCACACACAACAGATGCCGTGCCCCGCGAAACGCGCGAGTGGCGCGATGGCGAAGAGGATAAGGATGGGGAAAAAGTTGGTGAGAGCTGACGTGGGAAAGGCGTTCGTCCTTTCCAACTTTTCCCGATCGGAAATTCGAGAAAACTCGTTTTACGATTTACTTTTTGTCTTTCGAGTTGGAAAGCTCTGTACAGGGTGGCTACAGACCTGGAAAGTCGGGAAATGTCAGGGAATTTGATCCGTCAAGGAAAAGTCAGGAAAACGTCAGGGAATTTTGGACATTTTTGTATTTGTAGAACTGACGCGAGAGAAGTTCGTTTCAGTAGAGATGGACCGCGTCGGACGGACAGGCGTAGGCGAGATCATTCGATCGCTTGAACATTATGATACTAAGGAATGCAGTTTTTTTCATTACTACGAAGAGGTCCCGTTAAACCGAAATGTATATATATATATATTACCCGTAGGTATATACCGCAAGAAAGAATTTTTATTCAAATAATTTTTCTTTAAAATCGATATCTTTTAAAGTACCGCATTTCGAGAAGTAGAGTTCCGGGCCCAATATTTTTACTCCCCTGATACGAAATTATCTTTTACTCTGAAATTGTGCGAAGTTCTATTATTTAAATATAAAAAGGATTAGTCATTTTTACAGTGAATCCCAATAACAGGGCTCCTCGGGGTGAAACATTGGATTTTTTAATAGGCAGCATATTTTTTACAGTTCGTAGCAGTATACATCCGTAAATATTCGACACGTATTAACGGGAGATTGGTAAATTTTACCGTATAAACTGATGTTTATACTATTACGAACTATAAACAGTACGCTGTGATCTATTGGAAACTTCAATATTTCACCTCGAGGAGCCCTATTATTGGAATAACTGTCAAAATTCATGGCTTTTTCCATGATTTTTTACGAATCCTTTTCCTCAGGGATACGTCTCAGAGTACGGGATTAAAAATGTTAATAGGTACTCGGAGAAAAATTATTAGTAAAAAATCATGGAAAAATCCATGAATTTTTCTACTTATCCCAGTAACAGAGTTTCTTGGCGTGAAACATTGAAGTTCTTATAATAGACCACAGCTTACTTTTTACAGTCTCTAATAGTATAACATCAGTTTATATGGTAAAATTTACCAATCTTCCTTCAATATGTATCGGGCGTTTACGTTATACTGTTACGAATTGTAAAAAGTGCGCTGTATCTACTAAAAAAATTGAATGGTTCACTTCGACGAGCCCTGTTATTGGTATTTTTTATTGTAAGAATTACTGATCCTTTTGTGTGTGTGTGTGTGTGTGTGTGTGCTCCGTGTAAAGTTCATAAAATGATATAAACCTCAGATCGCGTCGTTCTCCATGAAGCAACGATTTTAACGAAGACATCGTCTAAACTTAAATCCTCTTACCAAACATTTGAAGAATTTGAGAAGAACGCATCGAGAATGTGCGATGCGTGAAAAAAATAGCGCTATTTCCAATTTTCCGGGAAAATGGACGAAAGCTTAAAATTGTAGGAATAATGAAATTGCGAAGAGGGACGATAGGACGGTTATTCAGTACCCGCGGCGAAAGGGATGGAACGAGAGGACCCGGAGCGGAGCAAAGAGGAGCTCTCGTGTCAGTAGTAGTATTCTGGGTCGGTTAGACGCGCTCGGACGTTCAACCGACCGTTCGTCCACGCTCGTTAGGAGCGCATTCTCGGCCGTTCGTATAATCGATTAATTATTTCTACAATTTATTTTAATCCTCGGATAATTCGTTTCCCCCTGCAGCGATAGACTTGGCTCGCTGCGCGCGAGGATCGAACGTCGCTTGGGTCCGTTTCAAAATCACACTTTACCGTCGGATAACGAGGCTCAATTTATTATTAACGCTCGGAATGCACGTAAACGTGCGGTATGTAATTTTTTATTTTAATATTCACATTTGAAGCCGACTATTTTTAGTATTCGGGTATCTGATTAGGTACAGATAACTTTCTGCTCGAAACTAGCATATTCGAATGGTTGCATCGGAGTGTCGTTAAGAGAATTAATTGGTTCATCAGCGAGGCAGTCGTATCGCGTAGATGGGAAACGAGCTGTCCAGAAATTCGGTTTCGTCGGGTGAAGATTCGTTAAACTTTTCGGGGGGTAATTTAATTTCCTAGTGTATCGTATACTTTCTTCTGATTTTTCCTTATAAATATGTACGAAATATAAATATAAATATATATATATTTATTTACGTGGTTATTTTTCGATGTTGAATAATGCAAGGCGCCATGGAAGAGGATTTTTTTATTCTCTTTAAATAATTATTTAATTTAAACTAGTATTATCCGATTCAAATAGATTCGTTAAAATAAAAGTTAGATGCCTGTTCAATTTTTTATAAGTATATTATTTGATAATAGACATTTTTCTACTTGATTAGATAACTATTGTGCAGTTAGTAGAGTATGTTCCATTCGAGGTAATCTTAGTTTATATGAGGTAAGTAGGACTGGGTTCTAAATGAAATGGTCCGAAATGCACTATGTAATTTGCCTCAGAGATTATAGATGCGTTATATCTGAATTGCATTATCTTGGCATTACGTTCATACTGTTCGCGTATACTGGAGAGTTACTTTTCCTGGAGGCTGATTTCAAAAGATCCAAACTCGGTGTAAGAAGGCCGGTGTAGTAAACGGAGGCGCGAATGTGCAGCCTCTGCATGCCACGGACAGTTACGCTAGAGGACTAATTACAATAAGAGTGGCGCGAGATCGTAACTGGCTAATGAGCGCTTACCGGTATAAAAACGACGCTGGTCCTAAAAGTTTATGGACCTCGCTCTATAGATGTAGCTATTTCTTTCTACGGCCTTTTCCTTTCGACCTATCCACGTTATTATGCAAGTGACTTTGCTGTCCAAACGGACTACGGAAAGCGAAGTGTGGATGTACATTTTTTAAATTTCGAATTTTGATTGGAATAGGACGAAAGTCTCGTTCGTTCGTACATATTTTTGAAAGTTCGCGCAACATTTTTCTTTCCTTGAGGACAATTGAACGTGTTTTGCTTTCTTCCGTTCTTCAGATAAAATAATAGAAAATCGTGTTTCTTCCCACTACAACTTTCTACACTTAAAGAATTATTCCTATGTGACGAACGAATTTTCGTAAAACGAATCGATACATCTCGCATAAGAAGGGGGATGGCTAAAGTTTAGCGGAAGTATGGGAAAAGTTGAATCAGACTTTCAGCTAGTAAACGATGCACTTTTCAATTAGAGTTCAGTTGTTTCTACGAGGTTATGTTATAGTCGATGTCTGTTTTTGTCTGTTTGTATTATTTCAATTGATTATTTATTAAACTATTTAATTATTACTAATGAATTATATTTTTGTGCCGAATGGGTCATTATAGTTTTATAACGAAGAATCCATACAACAAAATTGAATCGAAAAGGTACAGGTATGTCGAGTAAATTTTAATTCTCAGTCGATATAAGAAAATTATCTGGCTAAAAATCTGGGATACGATCCGCAGCCATATTTTTTTGGATTAACTTTTCTTAGACTTTCGCCGTACTCTTTTCTAACATGGAATATTTTGAATATTTATGTCATCAATTATTTTATTAATATAAATTGAATCGGAGCTCTAATCGAAATCCGATTTCATATCGTTCTCTGCCGGCCATTTTTCTCTATTTTCAATAATACGATTACGAATACGAATTATATACGATTTTCACCTAACGTCGAAATACAACTTTCGTGTAACTTCTAAGGGCATGCAAAATTCAGCGGGAAATTTTCATCGCTCTGAAAAAAAATGACGAGCAGCGTTCGAAACTTGGGAACCGTAAATTGACTCTAAATTGTGGAGGAGCCGCGTGCGTCGCGGCAAAATCGCTTTACCTCTCTCCGTGATTTAATTTTTCTCGATTAATTTTCTATCGCGGCCGGCGAAGGATAAGAGAAAACCGACTTAAAACCCGACATTCCCCCTCGAAACCCGTGTCGCGCACGCCGGGGTGCATCGGACTTTTCGATACACCCACCACCCTCCGGCCGACGTCGCGACACCTCCGACGTTCTCCGAGGTGACCAGAGTCCCGCGGTCAAGCCGAGGGGGTGGTTAAAACCCTTTAGTCTAGACCGCAGGTCCCAGGTCCCGCAGTATTTTCTGTTTCGCAGCATTTTAACCGGAGGGGTCGGTAGGCGAGGAGTGAGGAGTGAGTGAGAGAGAGAGTGAGAGAGAGAGAGAGAGAGAGAGAGAGAGAGAGAGAGAGAGAGAGAGGAGGGTAGGGGCCGGAGAGGGTGTGCGGAATAAATTTCCCGGTGGCCTTTCGCGCGCGCGGAGCTAAGACCGAAAATAAAGGAGTTCGCCCCTCTTAACCGGCAATGACAGATACAAATAAACGATCCGGGTTGCCGCGCGCAGGCGCCACCACTCTCCTCGCCCTGCAAGCTCGGCTTTCACCGTCGCCGCGGCTTGGGTGGAGCTTCGGCGACTACGTCATCAGACGTACAGACAAACAGGACAAACGTAGAAACCAATGCGCGAGCCAGGTGGCTTTCACGTCTGCGTACAAATAGCCGAGCTACCGCTGCGGAGAAACGCCCTGCCCTGCCCTGTCCTGCTCGACACCCCCCCTCGCCCGCGACCCCACGCTTTCTCGTCCTCCATGTCTCCTTCTCTCTTTCTCTCCTCTCGGCTTCCGATTCCGCGCGCGGTGCGGGAAATCCTGGAAAAGCTCCGGTGGAGGGAGCTTGCATGGGTGTATCTCTACGTCCGGCTATGTATGTGTGTATGTCGACCTCGTTTGATCGGGGGAGAAAAAGTGGAGCAAGTGGAATTGTCTTCAAGATGGCGACTGTGCGGATAACTTTATCGAATCTTAATATTCCTCCTCTTTTGACAATAGTCGTCCAGAATTCGACTCGAAATTTGACGACTGTCTGCAGTATTGTTCTTGATGTACCTATAGGGATGATTTTGCTCCGACAGCCTGATCAAAACTAATCAATGGGGAAGGTAAAAGGAGTTCATCGACGTATAAAACAAAACGGGGAGAGAGAGGGAGTCTCCAGGATTTTGGTTAGATTAACTAGGTTTTTTTTTCTCGGTGTACATGGGATAAAGGTGATTAATAAAAGTTTGGTTTTCACCCACGGCCCGCGTGGGCGTCTTCACGTATTTTTAATGCAGCGCGATTCCGGGGACTCCCCGGAAGCCGGCGGATAGAGCGCGCCGAGGAAACGGCACCGCGCGCGTCTACAGCCCACCGTCGCGCTACGGGGTAGGTAACCATGGCGGAGAACAGAGAGAATACGGCAGATATATGTATATATATATATAGAGGTGGCTTGGAGTCGAGTGCCCGGGGCTGAATCGACCGGGCCAGCACACCCAAGCCAGTCTCTCTCTACCTCTCCCTCTGCTCCTCTCTTCCGTCCTATCTTGTCTTCCTCGCCCACTGTCTTTCTCCGTTCCGACCACCCTCTTCGCCCACCCCCGCAGTCTCGCTCGTTCCCTCCGCTTGAAGTCCCTTTCTCTCTTCCTTCCGAGTTCTGCTCGGTCCTTACAGTATATCCGCCGTTCCGACTGCTCGTTCCCTCCCTTATCAAAAGCCTTGCCTCTACCCTCTCGCGCCCCCTCGCCCCTCTCTTCATCACCCGCCCACACTTTCTCTCTCTCTCTCTCTCTCTATTTCTCGCGCGCGCTCTCTTGGTCCGTCTCTCCGCGCGTTTCTCCCTCGCGGAGCCGACCTCAACCCTCCCGACGTGCGACGCGACTGATATCGGGGAGGCCGAGAGTGGAAAGACCGGCGGCAGTACGGCGGGATAGCTTCGCGCTTTTCTCTAGCGTAGAAGTAAGTCAGTTGAGGAAAGGGGTCGTTGTTCTTTGTTATTATTCTTTTGGTTATATCAGAGGTGGGGGTTCTGGGAGAGGGATATAGTGTGAAGTGTAGGTATGTACGTGTATATTGAAGGTCGGTGGGTAATTTGCATTATCAAAATTTGGCAGTAACATATTTGGGGGATAACTTAACCCCCCCCCCCCCTTTGAGCTTGAATTTTCATTTACGTCACTGCAAATATGATATATCAGGCATATAAAGGGGTTAAAATTGATCGTTTCGCATTGGAGACGATTCAACTTTTATCTAACCCTCTGGGGTCACCAAGGGTCTACTTGATCCAGACTTCAATTTTGAATCTGACTGTACTTCTTTTTTCTTTCAACCATAACTAGACCCTCGTCAGATCTCGGATTAAATAGCTTCTTCTTAAAACTCGTACTACGATTCTTTTTCAGATTTCGGGAAAAATCTTTTTTGAAACGTGCACTATAGAACTATTTATTGCTTCAAAGTACCATATCTCATGAGGATAATTCGTAGACTTTATTAAGAAAGCTTAAAAAAATAAAGTTTGAATATTTTTTTACGAAAAGGCCGAATTAACATTAACGGGGGTACTCATGCAAGATTTCGGTCAAAGCTCAAGTCCAATTTTGGTTTCCACTTTCCAGCTACGCACAATCACCTCAACAATGCAAATTCGATGCAATTGGGGAAGCAAAGAGTGCAATCGCGTCAATGCTTTCGCGACTATCGGAGTGCGCGCTGCACACTTGCAGAGATCTCGCCGAGATATAATCGGCCACCTCGATTAACCGCCGTCCGATAGCGCTAATTCCCTTTAGATCGCCGGATACGTTTAACGCGCTGGGGTCGTCGTCTCGCGAGGGTCGACTAAGTCCAATCGACTCTCTATTTGCCCGGCCCAACGGACCCGGCTCTCTTCGAGCTTTCAAGCTGCCGACGAGGCATCGCGTCGCGTTCGCTCACACCTCAAATATGGCCGGACAAAAACGGTCTCATTCCCATCTCAATCTATATTCGCACGTCCAACACACTCGAGATTGTGAATGCGTGGGCTTAATGAAACGGGGAAGGCGTCTGCCTTTGCGCTGCATCCATCCCCTGAAGTCCGGGGTAAACAGTCGGGCGGGCGCGACGACACGTGGGCGCTACCCGGGCTTTATTTTTTAAAGGCGGGAGAACGTGTGAAAGAGGACCGTGCATGCGACGGAAAAAAAATTCTCGACGCGGTCCTCAGAATTATTGCAGCCTTCCGTTTGGGGGTGAGACGGTCACACGGGGTTAAAGTTGCGGTTAGATAACGGATATGTCCAAGTGCGTTCGCTTCGGTTGGGTAGTGGATACGTAGCAGGGAGAAGATCCTGTGGAGCTTTTTCGAACATTGAGAAAAATAATCTGGTCAGTTTAACTAAAATGTCGGAGACCGTATAACTAAACCGTTTGGTGAAATATGGATCCTTCAACTGTTTGGTTAAACTAACCATTTTCTGGTTAGAATAACTAGACGTGTAGTTAGAATAACTTAATATTTATCAACTCACTAGTATTTTGGTTAGAATAAATAAACTCGTTTAACCAAGTGGGTTTCATTATTTTCACTAAGTTATTTTTTTAGGGATGTCTGTCTCCTTCCAACTTTGTCTCTTTATTCAGTCAATTTAATTCGATGTAAAATTGGAGGAGCAAAAGACCAGAGTACAGGCTACACTGAGAAAAAACTGTGATAGATTTGTCTAAATTAGCGGTCACGGGCGGAGGAACACAGATCAAGTTACTTGAACTAATAATTTGCTAGACTTGATCATAGTTTGTTTTCGTTAAACAATTTTTCATCATTGTAACTAAATTATTTAATTCAAGTAACTAGATCGGCATTCCCCCGTCTGTGACTGCCAATTTAGTCAAATTTACTATTTTTTTCTCTGTGTACAGACTTGGAAAACTGGGAAAATTCAGAGAATTTGATTCGTCAGAGAAATCAGGGAAATAATGGAAAATTTTGGATTTTTACTGGAAATTGTAAATGAAATAGAGTTAATTTCTCAAAATTTCATCGTTGATACATTTCACAATGGAGTTTGCGCTGCTGCTTCAGATATCTCCAGCAGTAGCGCATGTGTGTCCCATCGACGAAAATTAAGGTCTCTGTTCCCTGTTGAAAAGATCTCGTAGATTCCCATAGACAATTTCTAAGGGAATCTAATGTGCTCTGGACACATCAATTCCAAATATCCACTAGAAAAGTTTGAAAAGGACAAATAGGAATCCTTTGGATTCTATATGAATCTGAGATGATACATAGGGATTTACCGAATGTTATATGTAACCGCAAAAACAAGTAAAATCCTATAAAGATAATAAAGATACAAGATTTTATTTGTTTCTACAGATGCACGTAAAATCCAATACATTCTTATTCATGAATCTTAGATTTTATTACCGGGTATCTGGAATTGCTGTGTCAAAAGCACATCTAATTCCCATAGGGATTCTTTGGGATTTTTGCAAGTTTTTAATGAGAATCTATGATATTTTTTCAACAGGGCTATCAACATTACTTTCTTAGCGTATAAACGTTTTTATAATTTCGTGTTCATGTATTACAATTATTTATAACTTTGTTTATTTGATTATACAAAATTCCTGATGTGAATAAAAATATCAGAAAATATTTTTAAAAATTGATCTGAAATAGTCAGGGGGAAATCAAGGAAAAGTCAGGGAATAGTTCGGGAATTCTCTAATTATGTGTTTGCAGCCACCCTGATAAAGAATAGCGCTACTCTAATACTACAGATTTTTCAAAACAAGAAAAATTGAGATATAAAATATAAAGCAACCGCTAATATTAATTTTCTTTGGTTTCTAGATGGGTTAATTTGACTCTTTAGAAAGCAAATCAATTTCAGAAAATATTAAGATACGTTTACTTAGCGATACATTAAAATACCTGCGTCAATTACGAAGCTGTTACATATCCGCTACGTAATTGAGGCGGACACACACACACACACACACACACACACTTAGAGGTATCTATTTTTCCCTTATTTATCTGGAACAATCATTTCTCGATTTGCTATTATTGTACGAAAACCGAAAAGTTATCCGACCGCTAAATTCTCATAATTTCAAACAATTCAAGACGCGATAAGAATCTTATTTACAGCTTCCCAAACTCCCTTTCTCGTTTGAAAATCCGAGGACCTATTTTATGCGCGAATACTATCGACTGAGCTCCGTTGCACCTCGTTGCATCGTTGCTTCCTAGATGTCTCCACGTACAACGGTCGAGGGGGACCCCCGGCAACTAACAATCTCACTTTTATGTGCATTCGGTATACACGTCGTATGATCGCGTTAAGTCCGGTGAAGTATCGACGATAAATTTGGTGATTTCGTTGTGTTCGGCTATCATCTATCGATGAATAAGCTTAACTGCGATGAATTTCATCGACAATATGCGCGTTGCGGGTTGATGTAACGAGGATTTAAGAATTAGGTACTTGTAAATTCGAATTCTACGTCCTTTAATTTTGTTGTGATGATGAATGTATTAAAATGATCACAATTTGATACTGTCAATCGAGTGACTGAGCTTATTTAAAAACATACCATCGAATCGAACATGAATTTAAAAATAAGACGCTTGGCTTAACTTAACCACCCTCTCCCCAATGAAAGTTCTTTTTGGAATTTCGTAGGCACTCTCGCTCACCCGTCACGGATTCTGTCGCTGATGACTTTTTAAAATATCATTTTTAAACGTACTAACCAATGGACAATCGATTCTTATGCTTTCATTAGATTCGGTGGCGTTTGTCCTGCTTAATGAATGTATGAGAATTGATTATTCATTGGCTAGTACGTTTAAAAATGACATTTTAAAAAGACACCAGCGATAAGATCCGTGACACCGGCAGTAGTTCGTGAGCTTAATATACAATAGAACGTCGATTATTCGAACTTGATTACTTCGAAGGAAAGATGTAAACGTGTGTTATTCGTCGAATACTTTTAATTTTATTATATATTTCAATAAATACACAGTAAATAAATATTCTGATATAAAATGCATGGTCTCTCAGTTGTTTCATACTTGGCTGCACACACAATTAAGAACATACGGGAAGTACAGTCCGATATCATTGACGAGGGGTGACGCGGAGCGACTTTATTGATAGTATTTTTACTTCCCCGCTAACCCGCACTCCCGTCGCTAAGTCCATTGATTACCGTTTTCGTTTTTATTTTTCATCGCCATTCCTAAACGGCCTTGTAAAAGTTTTTCATTTTTAACACATAGACATTTATAAATATACATTCTAGATTACATTAATTTTTCACCAGATTCTTGGATCTGTGTCTGTTGTAGGGGAACATAAAGACCATTTTTCTGACAGCGCTTGCTATAAGATCTCATGCATAACAAACCCAACTTTAAATATATTTTTTTTGAAAACAATGTTGTAAATCTTTTTGAAATATTGCACATGGATTTTGTATAACTATACCTACGTCATATATAATAATAATTTCAGCAACTTTTTTGTGACTTGAAGGCATGCCTGTACACCTTTAAGTAGACTGGGATAATCGACGCTTTACTGTATTTTTTATACCCAAGATAACCCTCAGATTTCGTTAGCAAGTACGCTCGAATGAAAAATAGTCCAAAGAAGAAGTCTCAGCGGGGCATATTCTCAATTTATCTCAGTTTCGGATTTACTACACGGTAATAAATTTGAATTTTTAATATACCTTTATATAAAGCTTTTTTCCAATACAAAGCAATTATGAAAATTAATATATTTCCTTTTGAAATTGTCTATAAATTTCACAGTGGAGTATATGTAATTTTCATATTAACGTATTTGATAAAAGCTTTATATAGATACAATTATATTAAGTTTGATACAATTTTTTTAACAGTGTAGATACACAATAATTACACTAAAAAAATAACTCGGTCAATTCAACCAAAATCCTAGAAATGATGACCAAACCGTTTGGGGAAATATGAATCCTCCACCTGTTTCGTAAAATTTACTACTTTTTGTTTCGAATAACTGAAAGTTTGGTTGGAGTGATTAAACATTTAATTAGAATAACTTAATATTTGGTTCAACTGACCAGTACTTTGGTTAGAATAACTAAGCGCGTTTTAACTAGTTGTATTTTCTCATTTTACCTGATAATTTTTGTCAGAGTGCAGTGGAGCTGATCCGGCAATACTGCAGAGACAAAACCGATTTAAGCGAGTCACGTCTATCACATTCCCTCACCCGCTAACGTTCGTTTCGACTTAACGTCTTCTCACGTCGCGAAGCCAGCATTAAGCGACCATTCTTTCAAGTTTTCAAACGGTACGGTAACCACGGCGGAGTTACGAGTCGCAAGGCGGCTGGCGTCGATATTGGGTACCCCATATAAGCTGGACTTCGCCCTGAGAATAAAATGGATGGAAAGTGAAGTAAGGTCATAAAGGTTTTTATTCCGGGGTGTTATCCTCAAAGTAATGCCTGCACTAAACTACGGGAGCCCCGCGGGGATGCCCCATCAATATAGAACCTCCGCGGGTATACCTTACGCCGGAGGAGAGAATGGGATAGATGTTATATTATCGCGAGAGAGAGAGAGAGTTACAGAGATATATCGTTCTCGAAAATGTGCGGCCTCGCCGTATTTTCTCTCCCGCTCTTTCTCTCTTGCTCCTTCTCACGAGTAACCAAAACTGCAGGATTCTTCGCGCAGTTATCACGCGTGTACGCCAACCGCAATTTCTCGGGAAGCCTCGTTTAATTTACCCGACGATAAGTCGTAGCTTCGCTTCATTGGTGGATCCGATCCACGTGCACGTATGATAGGACCGCGAGAGTTTGCTGATACCAATTCATCCTTGGACCTTGCAGTTGGCAGCGAGAGCCGTGCGACTTTTTTTTCGGTGTTTTCTTCGACTACGATTCGATTCGAGTGTGCTCTGCTAGAAGTTGAAATATACAATGTAAAGAAAGTAGAGGAAAGTCACCAAAGTCGGGCCCCCATTTACTTTTTGGCATTTAAAAATTTGAAGAATCAACTTATGGAAGTTACAATACCTGTATTGCAAATTGTAAACAATTAATTGTAACATAGATTCGACACAAATTTGAGACAAGGCTTGTTTTTAAGAAATCTCGAAAAAAAACTTGAGACATGCATTTTTCGGATTTTGGAAGAAGGGCTTCTAAAGTGGGCCCCCCTACCTAAATACTCGGAAAAGATCAAAAAGTGAGCGGAAATGAAACATTGTTTTTGATGTGAAACATCTTATGCCGCGCTTCGGCGGTGAGAACGGCTGTTAGGCCAAGCGAACGTTGGGACGCAGTTCAGTGAGGGGACGCAGGGTGACTCCAACCTGAGAACCTGGCAACTTTAGCAACCTGGCAACTTTGGCAACTTTAGCAACCTGGCAACTTTGGCAACCTGGCAACTTAGGCAACCTGGCAACTTAGGCAACCTGGCAGTTTTAGCAACCTGGCAACTTTAGCAACCTCGCAACTTTGGCAACCTGGCAACTTTGGCAACCTGGCAACTTTGGCAACCTGGAAACTTTGGAAACCTGGCAACTTTCCGGCAAAAATAATTTTCCGGTTAATCCCTGCTACCCCGGTACCAGGATCTTCTCCAAAAATCATTTTCCAAGTTTTACCGGCTACCCCGGTACCAGAATCTTTCCGAAAAATAATTTTCCCAGTTATTCTAATTCAAAAAGCGCATTTAGTTAACTCTCTCTTAACCCTGCCATCGGTCGCTGTTCCGTCTCGCGATAAACGGAATTCGACACAACGGTTCGTATCGTTTAATAGTATCACAGTCATAAATACAAATGCGCACTAGCGCACGTGTTCTTTCGACGGACGCGTGGTCCATCCTTCCTATCGCATACTTTCTACAAAGAAGAATTTCGATGTTTCACATCTAACAATTTTTCTATTTTTATGATTTTTATTTTTTAACGACCTTACCTTCTTTCCCGGAAAGATGCGGAACCGATGTATTAACGACCTATATTCACCGAAATATGTCGCTTCGCCGATGACGCGATTAATTATAGTCAGCGAGTTAATTATGAGTGATGCTATGAATCAACCTTCCGAATTCCGTCGCTCGATGCGATGGAATAATCATAATTTAAAGGAATTGAGCATAAAAAACAAGGGGCCTATATCGGGTGCGTCACGCAATACACGCCAGCGTAGCGGGTTGCATATCGGTTGACGCATCCGATCCGCTGCAGGGGCAGGCGCCTTGTACGGCGCCAGGCGGATAACCGATATGCAACCTGTTACGCTGACGTGTATTGCGTGACGCACCCTGTATAAGGAACAGAAAGAATAAGGGGCCCGCTTTAGGCACATCGAGGGGGCTTGACTTACGCGCAATCGTTTTTGTTTATTTTGAGGTTATAGTTATTTTTTCGAGCAACCAACCACACCTTCAACACAATAAACTGATCAATCATTCAATGCACTTCAAAAATACAAATAATTTGAATTACTTACCGGTCAAACTACGTCGACAATAAAACAAATACGATCGCACGAAAAAGTTTCCCACAACGGCAAGAAATTGTTTGGACTGTAAATTGTCAACCATGAAAGATTAAAACCGACGGTGGAGACATATGCCGGGGCGTATCCAAAACGATCACATGCAGGTGACTTTGTGGGTATAGAGATCTACATATGAAAATAAAGAGAATGGCCCGTTTAAAGGCAGGGGCCCGACTTTGGTGACTTTTCTCTATGTGTTATATTCAATACAGTTGCATATACGAGCTGCTATCCAACACGTGATTATGAAAATTAATATACTCCGTTTTGATATTTAGTTTATAATTGTATATAAAGTTCGACGAATATACCGGGTGTTCACGCCCAAGTTTTCGACACTGGGTGGAGCTTAATTTATTCAAATGTGCCGCATACGAGGACCAACAGTAGCTCTACCGTCAGTACGACTATTTATTGATTGATAACCGAATTGCATAGACCTCGAGGCGCCGAAATTATCGACGTCTAATCGAGCAATGCAACCTGTCAATAAAATGTCAACATAACCAAAAATGATAACCTGTACCTCTTCAGTGACTCAGTGGTTGTTTGTGTTCCCGAAATACATATGTATCTGCTGCGAAGTTAATAAGTGATTTCAGGAGGAAAAACGAATTAATTTTTTCATACCCCTAAAGATAAGAATACCCATTTCCACGTTATCCTGGAGGTACGCGTTCGTAACACTATCTCGAGGGTGATTTGAAAATGGGTGTTTTACCTTAAGCTTTAAGCTCGCTACAGACTATGCATGTATTCGCGAGTCGTGATGCGCGATGCGTGATTCGTCCAGTTGGTTGTAGTTCGTAGCAATTCGCAAACAGAGTATACAGACTATACGCGTTTGTTCACGATTCGCAGCCCGAACTTTGGCGACTCAGCGGTTCGTGTTGATGCGCAACCTTTGATATTCGTCAATTTACCGCTTCCAAGAGCAAATTACTGCGAACACACAAACCATGTTGTTTACGAATCGGTTTTTAACGAACAAGTCCTACACACTATTCGCGAACTGCCCGCGAAACGCACCGCGCATCACGAATCGCGAATACATGCATAGTCTGTAGCGAGCTTTAGGTTAGGAGTATCCAAAATGAATTCGTCTTCGTCACTCCTGAAGTCACTCGTTAACTTCGCGGTAGATGCGTATTTGGGGAACACAAACAACCATTGAGTCACTGAGCAGGTACAGGTACTGATTTTTGGTTATGTTGAGATTTATTGACAGCTTGCAAAGCTTAATTATACATAGACGTCAATAATTTCGCAGCCTCGAGATCTATGCAGTTCGGTTACCGATCAATAGCCTGTGCGTGAATACCTGGTATTATACAAATTTTACAAGAAAGTATATTAATTTTCATAATTATGTGTATTAGAAAATAGCTTTATATAAAATTATTTTAAAAATACAAATTAATATATTTCATTATGGTACTTACTCAATTTAATATAATTGTATATAAAGTTCAATAAATATATAATACAAATTTTATAAAGGAGTACATTAATTTTCATAATTACGTGTATTAGAAAAAAGCTTTATATAAAATTATCTTAAAAATACATATTTATATACTCCGTTATAATATTCAATTCAATACAATTATATATAAATTTCGATAAATATATAATACAAATTTCATAAGGGAGTATATTAATTTTCATAATTTCTTGTATTGGAAAAAATTTCATTGAAAATTATATTAAAAATACAAAATTTTCTTACACTATATATCGAGTATTTTTTAACACATCTAATATAATGTTCGAGTGACGTAATCATCGATCGGAAACCTCTTAGAAGTTATATATTATTTCCATCTCGTCGTACCCTCGATAGTAGCATAATGTATCAACAAACGCGAGAGCAATTTCTCTCTCTCTCTCTCTCTCTCTCTCTCTCTCTCTCTCTCTCTCTCTCTCTCTCTTACCTTCTCTCATTTTATCGATACTCCTAGATATATGTACCTATTTTTTTCTCAGGCAACAGCCGAACGGAAAAATAATTAGGGTCGAGTGTTTTGGTTCGATTAGACTGCATCGATTTTTATCGAGAGCCTGGGAACGCACGGGAGAGGGCAAAGGGTATGATGGAGTAGGTTGGAAAGACGAGGAGAGGGAGGGTGGTGGTGCTCGCGACTATGCAAATACGGGGGTGGAAAAAATTACGGCAAAGTGCTAAACGATCGGCGAGGGGGTGAACCGTCGGTAGCTGACTGAGGGGGGTGAACCACCTTATGTCGAGTGGGTGACTTCGAATGACGCGCGTTCCCGTTACGAAGGGTGGATTTTAGGTCGGTATGCAAATAAGCCACTCCCGGGTGTCTCGGGGGTTCGATTCGGTTTAAAGTTATTGCCCGTCGAAGAGAGAATCGTCGTCGCGTTGCCGAATTGACGGTGACACGTGCCCCGTGCGGTTGTCCGGATTGTAAACAACGATCCTCGTTGGCAGATTAGAAATGCATTCGCGCACTCCGAGATGAAGATCAATCTTAGCAATTGACATCCATTCGTTGCCGATGGATTTTGATGTAATATTGAGGTTAATATATTATCAATGCAATACTAACTCGAAATCTAAATTGCTGCTTCAGTCCTGATAATTAGGTAGTATCGATTCAGTTTCGATATCACATGCTCTTATTTGAATTTGTTATGTCAACGCGTTATTTTCTGTTTTCAGTTAACCATTGTTATCTAATAACTAACTACTTTCTACGTGGAATTATTGTAGTTCCCGTGACATAGAGAATGCGTATTTTTAATTTTATGACTTTTGGGAAATATTAAATTTTATTCAAGGCTCAGTAGTTCAATAG
Organism: Xiphydria camelus; assembly: GCA_963678675.1. NCBI lineage: Eukaryota > Metazoa > Arthropoda > Insecta > Hymenoptera > Xiphydriidae > Xiphydria > Xiphydria camelus. The sequence continues at coordinate 27,768,686 of OY783192.1, read as the reverse complement.
ATGTTGTTCCTCTCAGTGAGAATTCAATATTTATTGGATGACATTTAGTAGTTAACCAATGAATATGGAATACTGATTCAGTCATTTTCATTTGATGAACCAGTGTATTCTGACTAACTATAATCTGGAAAATTCCTATGCGCTATTTTCAAAATCCCTACTAATCATTTTACTCAGCGCATGAGACCTGATATAAGATAAACTTTGGTAATAAGATGGACGATTGATCTTTACTATTTAGTAAAGATCAATCGTCCATCTTAATACCAAAGTGTATTGTATACGCTGAGTAAACTGATTAGTAGGGATTTTGAAAATAGCTCATGGGAATTTTCCAGATGATAATTAATCAAGGTAGGTACATGTGTGTGGTTCACTAAATGAAAATCACTGAATCAGTATTCAATCTTCATTGGTTAATTACTTAACGTCATTCAATAAATATCAAATTCTCATTGAGCAACCATATTTTTTGAATTAGTGTGCCTTGAATAAAATTGAACATTTCCTAAAAGTTAAAAAATTCAAAAATACGTTATTTTATGTCAAGCGGACTGTAATAATTTCATGCAGAAAGTAGCTACGATGCTGGAAGGAATCGTATTTGGTTCAGTGGAATACTTTGAAAAAGTCCCTACCACACACACACACACACGCCCGGATTTACCGTAAGTATACAAGAAGTCTATTATTCTCGAAATATTGTCGCCTGTCAAATCCGTTTCGAATTGTCGACATTGCCTGCAAATTTTTTCAATGTATAATATAATCAATTTTTCGACGATTTGATACAAAATATCACGCGCTTGCGGCCTAGAAATAATCAAATACACCGATTAAAATTGATTATAGTGCATATAAATAAGTAGAAAAAGAAATATTACGATTCTACTAAATCGTGCCAATTTAACAAACTCCCAACAATGCTAAAAGACGGCCCTTAATCAAACATTTGGTTGATATGTTAGCAGCAAAACATTTTTATTGCGACAACAAAAATTTGGTTACGACAAATAAATGTTGGCTGGAGCAACACATTGTTTCACAAATGTTTAGTTACGACAATCAAACATCTGTTATCGTGATAAAAATATTTTATTGTTCACGTATCAATCAAACCTTTGGTTAATATTACTGATAATTTTTCTCGGTGTTGACGTGCTACCGTTAATAAGGAAAACTTTGATCGAGTAAACTTCGTTGTCCGTTCAAAATCGCTCGTCGATGAGAATGCAACGGCTCGACGACGAAGATCTTTCTCACTCAGCTTCCGCGGTTGCTTCTCGATAAAAGAATAACGCGATCGGAACTAATTACAAGATAAATGGTTTTTGCCTCGCGTATAGAGAGACGAGAGATAAGGTGACGAGTTCTCCGTGAATGGCGGGCCCCTCGGAGATCGCGCGACGAGGGGTTCTTAATGTTTTTAATCCGCAATGATTACGGTAACGCGTCGTGCCATTATGAGAGACTCTCGGAGAGATTGGGAGGATGTCTCTCTGTCCGCCTCCGCACCTTCGCTTTGCAAAAAGCGGATTTCGAGGTTCTTCAGTTCATGTCCCTCGAGCTTCCTTATATTGATTGTGATCGATGACGTTTGTCGAAGTCGATCATTTCGGTGTACCTACCTTGAAAAAGACGTTGATTATACGAGAAACTAGTTAGTGTTACAGATACATTTTACATTTTTCATGAGCTACATATTTTTTTTGTGGCAAAGTGAGTGAGTATAATCATTAGGATTGACGACTTTTATTTGCTCGAGATAACGGGAGTTGATCTATTCGTTTGATCTTGTATTCCGCATGAATAGGCACTGAACAAAATGATTAGTATCTAACGTTAACCAAATTTTTTTGGCTGATATGTGAAAAATGAAATATTCTTTGGATGACAATAAACGTTTAGTTATGAAAACCGAATATTTATTACCGCTCAAAAAATATTTTGTTGTTCGCGCATCAACTTTTAATTAACCCCTTTATGCCTGATATATCATATTTGATATGTTACGGAAATTGACATGAATTTATCTTGAATTAGCTCTGATAGTGCTGGCACCTATTGGCATTCTGCGTACTCTTCCTTATGATGTATTGCTTGTTGCCTATCTCTCAGAATAAATGACAGATTAGAAATTTCAAAAAAAAAAAATTTTAAAAAACACAACAATGTTTAATATCCGGTCATTAAAAGTAAGTGTCTTGAGAAAAAAATTTTTTTGGGGGAAAATGAAAATTCAGGCACAAAGGGGTTAACACCTATTCTTGTTAATCATTTTTCTTAGTGAGGTCAGCTATAGGGGTTTTCTTTATGAGCCATTTGTTAATATTTAAGCGGTTGGCAGTATTAAAAATAATATGCAGTATTAAAAATAGTGTGTTCTCGGTTAATTTTTAATGATTAAATAATCATTTGTGTGGAAACTATTCAGCATGATCTTTTACAGGTCGGAAATTGTATTGATTGATCAATCAATAAAAATTTATTGATTGATTATTAAAACTGGAGCCGATAATTGTCATGACTGAGAATGTTTGAATTTGATTTAACAGGCACTAAAACTTTCAGCTAGATTAGACATATTATGTACTTACGGAGAATGGGAGGTAATTTCCGAGCTGCGGTTCGCTGTGCACTATTGATTCTAATACATTTCACTGCAATGTCTTGCTATTACACAGTGTTATTACTCAGAGCGTGGATGATGCGGTAGCAGTCTGTTTTTCTGACATCTGGTAAATATTTTGTTCTAAACCTTTCGTGTGAGTGCTGCATGCCACTTATTGACGTAATGATCAGTTTTTTCTCTAATCTGAATAATCACAATATTCAGGAATGATATACTCTTCAGCGTTACTGTGCTAAGAAGTTTCACTATTTTACCGACAGCGAGATTATTTTCAAATGTCGCACGAGAAGTTTCATCTACACTGAGAGAAATAACTGCTGGTGCCAAAAGTGATATCTTCAATCAAAAACATGATATAATTCCAAAATGAAGGCATGGTTTTCTTTGTACAAGAAAATATTTAACTCGCCCGAGTTATTATTTTTTTTCGCTCAAAAATAATTTCTTGTTTCAAAGAAGGTACTCTTGAATTAAAAATAAATATTCTCTTCGATGAAGAATTTATATTCTTAAAAATTTGTAAGATCACGTGTTCTTGATTAAGACATGTTTTTTTGATACTAGCAATTACTTCTCTTAGAGAGAGAGTGTACATATTTTCGAAGTCTCTAAAACTCACAGAGGTTCCTTTAGTTCGAGATTCGTAAAAATATATTATATTCGAATGAGACGATGGAAAATAGAGGGGGGGGGGGGAGTCGTTATTTTCGAGGCGCGAGCGCCGAGAGAAATGAATATTGATCATCCCTCGAGGGCCGGGTCGAAAAGAATCGTATCTTAAAACCACAAGCGACTGACTCTAAATGGGAAATCAAACAGAGTGATCTTCCCCGCGGCTCTCTCGAGAGGTAATGAATAAAAATTATAATTGCATTTCTCATCGTTGAAAAAAAGTTAATCAATCATGAGATAGCGGGCCTCTCTCTTGCTCCCTGGTCCGTCCCGGCGTGCAAGGTCTGTTCAGACACCCCTGCGAGTCCTCTTCCCCGCAGTCAGCCGTACGCGAGCCGTTCGATGGTGACGTTGACGCGGCGCGGACGTCGATAATATTATTGTCAGCGATTCCGTGTACTTAACCGGTAGGGGGTAAATTAACGGTTAAAACTGGCCTTCGCTTTGGAATCTGACGAACGTTACGCGTGTGCATATTAATTTTTGTATAGAAAATACGCAAATTTTGTTTTCTACTAAAGTATAATAATAATCAATCAGAAAACGTTTACGGTACACTTCTTTATATTCTCCAATTATAATTGGTGTAACTATAAAAAAATATAAATAAGTACCTACCGTAAACTCAGTGAAATATACAGTCTCTTTTAATTCATCAATAATTTATTTAAGGCACTGAGAAAAATAACTTAGTCAATCTAACCAAAATCGTGGAGAAGATAACCAAACCGTTTGGTGAATTAACGATCCCCTATTTGTTTGGTTAAATTGACCATTTTTTTGTTAGATTAACTAGATTAGTTTAATATTTAGTTAGATTAACTAAATATTTGGTTCAACTGACCAGTATTTTGTTTAGAATAACTAAACTCATTTAATCAGATGCAATTTGTCATTTTAACTACACAGAGAAAAAGAATTAGTTGGATCTTCTAATACTCGTAATTACTTCTGGGGTCGAAAGTAATTTTTTTTTCTTCATATTAATTACATATTTCTTCCTTGTAATCACATACTATTTTCTATATGATTTTAAGGAAGAGATATTTAGTTAACTTATTAAAAAATTTCATTGATATGAATAAATAATTATTTGCGACCCCGCAAGTAATTTTCAGTAGATTCAACTAATTCTTTTTTTCTATATGTAGGTTATTTTTCTCAGTGACGTATATTAAACGCATTGCAATTGAGCGTAACTTATTATATTTTGTCCGTTCCATGGAACGATTCGTACAGTACTTACACGAGCGACTACCGACATCGAAGCTTCAAAATTATTCAAAAACATCCCCCACGCATACATGCGAATCTCGACGACTGCCTCCAGAGGAGAAGGCTCCGGGAGCGCGCCGATTAAACCACCGCGAGGCTCGTTCAGTCGACGCGAAACGATTTCCATTCGATTTGTCGAAGAAGTTAACGTTAAACTCCAAATGGCGTAAGTGAACTGGGGAGTGCAAAACCCCATGCATACAAATGGTATGCTAACAAGATACATTTGTCTATGGTGTGCCGCCGCCTCCCGCTCGCCGCTTCGAGACGCGTGCTCGGTATGGGAGGACCGCGATTTCCCCTCCTTGTTCGCCCACCCCCTCCGCCCCGATCCATCCCTATAAGCAGATTTATAGATCGATTATAGACTTCGCTTATGATTGGAACCATTTGCATGATGTAGGTATATAGTCGCTGCCTTCCTCAGGCTCACCCATGAATCATCCGTGCCAACTGCTCTTATGGTTTCACGCGATAAACGTTCGATGCCGAGCCCCGGTGACTGATGCGTGAAACGCGCTTATTTGGACTTTTTACTCCTTTCCCTTTCAGCGTCTCTCGCGCCTTTTCCCTCTATTTTTCGCTGTACGAGCTATACGAGTATTCGTACGTGTTTACATCCATCAGTCATCTTCGTACCGAGTTCATATAATATCTCGATAAACAGTAACGTGCTTGTCCTCATTACTTATTTTCTTTTAAGGAGTGTCTCTTAGCAATATCGTATGTTGACAAAATTGACGCAAGTCAGTAGTCCTGAAATATCTGTTTCTCTGCCTGTAAAAAAAATTTCTGTTGAATTTAATATACCTACATGTACATATATAAAGCCTTTTATCTATAATAATACGTGATTATGAACATTAATATACTCCACTATGAAATTTCGAAAGGAAATTTCATAAGGAAATATATTAATTTTCCTAATTACTGAGTAGGTATATTAGTTTTCATAATCACGCATTGGAAAAAAGCTATATGCGCAAAAGTATATTAAAAACACAAATTTTCTTTACAGTGTGCTTAATCTTATGTGCTGAAATCAATTTTCATCGATCGTATATAACTATTATAAAGCTGCTAGCGTGCAGTTTTTTTTATTTTAAATCGTCCAAAAATGTATTATTTGATTAAGAATATCGCAGGTGATGCTTATTATTATCTGAGATCGCTGACGAAACTTGATAAGCGATAATATTTCGAGCACTATTAGAATTATTTGTATACTTACAGTAAATTCGGTCGCGCTAGTGGCCTTTAAATTATTCCGTTGAATGCAAGACAATTTCTTTCACCGTCGTAGCCGTTATTCGCATAGAATTATTTCGGGACGCGTCTGAGATATGGTGTATTTTCGATTTTTCGACTTTCAGGATGTGCTAAATTTTATTCAAGACACACTAGTTCAACAGATGTGATTGCTTAGTAAGAATTCGATGTTTATTGGATGATATTAAATATGAACTAATGATGCTCGCACCGGTTGAGCGATTTTCATCTGTTGAATCGGTGTATTCCATCACCTGATAAACTATAAGCTATTTTCAAAACTCGGATTTGAAAGACTCCCCTTAACGGTTTTGGGAATCCGAGAGACATGAAAAGAGAAAAACATACCTACCTCATTCCAAAATTTGTTTCAACTCGCCTATTTACATTTGTTGGATTATTTATTTGATTGAATTGAAGATGTTTTTAATTGACCTTGAACAATAAACGAGCGGATGCATATATGCACGAAGTGTACATGTTTAATTGATGGAGGGTTAATTTATTTAGTTCGGGGAGTAAGGAAAGAGGAAGGATTCGACTCGTTTCGAATTTCTCTCAATGTGATATCGTTTGTGAAATAAGCAGAGTACATATACAGCGTGTTTATGAGGATGGGAGATACTGAAGGCTCGGGAGTGTTTGTGAGAAAACCGATTAATTCGAGTGATTGCATTAAAGTCTCTCTGTTGTACATCCGAATTGGTTAAGTTTGAGATGCAAAAAGAATTTGTGAGAGAGAAATGGGGGAGGGAGTGAGTGAGTGAGTGAGAGAGAGAAAGAGACGGAGAAAGCTGTGCTCGTATGCATTTACTGCAGGGGTGTACTTACTCCCTCACGCATCTCCTATTTGTGCCCCGTTCTCATAACCCCAGTTTTATATCCACTTAAAAGACACTATGACCGATAAGCCGCAGAGGCTGCGTGACTAGTAATTATCATTTGTCAACATTTAATAAGCTCGTACGGAAAAATACATTTTTTGTTGGTCATTGCACCGAGAATAATTATGTGGCTTGGATGGAAAAGGGCCTAAGTGCAAAAATTAAGACCCGAGAAAAATTTGATTAAAATTGATTTTTTTAATGTCATTAAGTAAGACGCTATGTATAATAAATGAAAGAAATGTTGTGCATACAAGATAGAGACTTGGGACCTTTCTCATTAAAAAGATTTGGTCGAAATTAGTAAGATAAACCCTAAAATTCATTTCTGAGAAAATCGCCCTTAGGCCCTTTTTCATCCAGGCCACAGAATTATATAACGCTGTAAATGAATCCTTATTTATTTCGGACAGTATTGATTAGAATCAAGTAAATCTGCCGTAAAGGGCAGTACTGCAGAGAAATACACGTTTATATTTTAATCGAATAATTATTACCTTATTTCAAATCACAGCTCCTTTCGATTAGCCTTTAATTAATGCAGCAATTAAATTCTCTCAAGGTTCACTCGAAAATTAACTCGTCAAGTCGTTATGGTAACTAGCGACTTAATTCTAGGTGACATGGGGGGGGGGGGACATTTCGACCAGGTGGAAATCTCGGGAAAAGGAACATCGCTTTCCACCTCCAACGTTTCTTAACGGGTAAAACGTAGCGAAACGAGCAGGAGACCGTGAAAATGCAGTAATTATCGAAACTTTCCGCTCTCGGCTTCTTCTTGGATATCAAAGCGCCAGTGAAATTATCAACATTAGCGAAGTAAGAGTCTAAGGGTGTACCGGGGCGGGGGTGGGACGAGGAGGGTGGGTGACGATATTCTTTGCGTCATTATCGCGATTTAATTATATCGACCCTCTTTGAGATTTTTAATTTGGCCACCCAGACGGATTCTCGTGTCTCGCTCTCTCGTTCTTCTCCTTCTTTATGTTTCTCTTTTTTCTTCCCCCGGTGTAAACGTTTCATAAATTCGGTGACGACGTCTTGGTTGCTTTCTTTTAATCAGTTCTCCGCCCCTCGTTACATCTCCATTCAGCTGCGATCGGCGAATCGACTGATCTGTGACATATCGAAAGTCCTCTTCTAGAGGACCTCCTCCCTTTAAGGATGTCATTCATATATTGAAGTCCTAATAGAAATTAAGAAAATTGTGCGGATAATGTATATGATTAAAATACCCAGATAGACTTGCGTGATCGTTATGATGTTCGTAAAAATTATAATAATTGATTGTTCTAAAGCTTATGTTTGTTCTACAGCATGAACATGAAGAAATAATTATTCTTAAATAAATCATTAAATTTACTTTATTATGCGATTCAAATAATATTGAATACATGTTTAGCATTTTATTTGTATAATTTTGACATTACTACCTAAATGTCTGAAAATTTTTTCAAGTCGATCTCCCATCTCCTTAAAAAATTATGAATCAAGTAATATTTACTAAATTTACATGGACTCTATAGGAAAAACGTTAAACTGATGGATATTGGATGGTGAAATAAAACTATACCGTATGTGAGGCTAACTTTTAGCCTATATATACAGGGTGTTCATTTTAAAACTTACCACCCACGTTATCTGCGTAGAGACATATTTCTGAAAATCGCCGAGACACGTCAACAAAATTATTGAGGGGGAACATTTTTTATAAAAATTCGACGCCCCCCCCCCCCCCCCCCCCTCAACCACCTGACTCCGGGGGCGGTAACCCCAATATTCTTAAATGGAACAGGGGGTCGAGTGATACCTCATTTTAACGTCAAATTTGAAAAGTAGGACGTCAAAATGTACACAATTAAAAGCCCTTTAAAATGAGGTATCACTCGACCCCCTGTTCCATTTAAGAATATTGGGGTTACCGCCCCCGGAGTCAGGTGGTTGAGGGGGGGGGGGCGTCGAATTTTTATAAAAAATGTTCCCCCTCAATAATTTTGTTGACGTGTCTCGGTGATTTTCAGAAATATGTCTCTTTACGCAGATAACGTGGGTGGTAAGTTTTAAAATGAACACCCTGTATATATATATACATCGATATAAGACTTTATTGTAGATAAAAATGTAATCTTCAAAAAATATTATATAGTATTTCGTTATTTAGTTACCACGGGAAAGTTTTTGAAATTACTCTTGTTTACGAAGGGGTAATGGTTAATGATCATACAGAATTTCACTAATTTCTTTTTTTTTTATAATTTTGCATTGTCATAAACATCTGATCCCTTCGAAAAGCAGAACAATTTTAAGAATTCTTCTAAATTATTTCGATTTATATCACTCTCCACAGTATCCGTCTCTCCATAAGAACGTGTATAAAATGAATAGTTTATTGGTGCATAACTTTTTTAATGGCAATCAACTTCAAATTTTGCAGGTGAACGTGTTTTAATCGTATATAGTATCTATGCAAATTTCATAAATTTATGTTTTACATCTCAATATAACAGGTGACGTGCACATAAAGTATCTAGAACCCACGTTTAAAAAAATGATTTCGATTTCTTTACGTTTGTAATATTAAACTGTTATTAGACAAGCTCACAGCTATTAACCCTTTCGCTACAAACGGTGACTATAGTCACCCAACGACAGACGCTCGCTAGGTACGAACAGTGACTATAGGTAGTGACTTTCGCGCAAGTGTACACTTTCGGCGCAGCGGCCCGTTCAGCGGGAGTAGCGCGCCGAAAGATCGGCCCGTAGCGAAAGGGTTAAATGAAAATTGTAAAGGCCTTTGCCATATTTTTAGAAACGTTGCATAGTAATACATGAATTTCAACAATGAAAAATCTTAGCAATTTCATTTTTGTTCATCGTATTTACGAGTTTCTCTGGCTTATGGTGCCTTGGGTTCACTTGAGCCCACATAAATATAACATCAACAAGCGACAGTCTCCACAGGTATCGAATCAATATCGTCGATCGATACGAGATCCGAACATATTCTCGCTTCCCTGAAAATCGATCCAATGCCAGCCACGCGTTTCTCTCTCTTTCGAGGGCGCGTGTATTATCCACAATCGGGCCATCCCCTCCTCGGATCTTATTTTCCTGCGACCGACGGACCAAAGTTGGCCTCGTGGAAAACAAAAGACAAACTCCCGCGAGTAATCGATTAGGCGTTCATGAATATCGAGGACCGACGCCTGTATAACCGCGCCCCGCGCGCGTGGGGCCCGAACCAACGAAAACCTCACTTCTTCGAACGCCTCGCAGAAATTAATTTCAACTTTAAATTAAGACTCAACCGATACCTGGTTGGTTCTTTGTTACCGTCCAGAGACGTCGGCGGCGGGGTGGGACCGGGGGCGGGGAATCGGGAGTCGAAGTTTTCCCGCGCTTTTGTCTACTGTAAACGAAAGTGTTAATATGACTATCTTAGCGGCGCGCCTCTTCGGGGAGTTAGATTGTCCTTTCGGCTGGGGTCAGCTATATAGCTTTACACCCTCTGCTTTCCCTCTTCATTTTCGAAATCATTTCAAAAGTGGGACGGGGCTAGAAAGAGTGTTTCACCTGCTATTCATCTAAGTTCTTTTGTCAATAAACTCTTGTATGGCTCTTATTTTGACTATACACCTGTGACTTTCGGGTCAAATATGATCCAATCGGAAATAAATGTGTGTAATAATTATTAATAAAATTTACTCTATTCCTTAAATATGTTGTTAAACTGTTAAATAACTCTTAATATCGCTAAAACTTTAAATTTAATTAGTCTTTTTTATAGAAGAAAGCAGAGCGTGTACGAATCCATCTTCGTTTCTACGTAGCAAGTGCCTTTTGACTTGACGGTGATTCAAAGACTTGAAAATGGAAATATTACACAGACGTACAGGAGTGTTTATTTTGTTAGGACAGTCATTCAAAAGATAGATTATGATGTCCGCACATTTTATAAAATTAACTCTATCGGTAAAATATTCATTTTAGACTAGTATAGGTCATATAGCAGACTTTCAAAAAGCAGTTTGTCCATATTAGCATTTTTTCAGGAGAGGCCAAAAACTGCTCTTCTTTTAGGAAATAACATTAAGCTTTCAAACTTATGTAAGAAGTTGCGAACAAATATATTAGGTATATTTTTTCGCAATTCTCGTACGATAAATCGCGTAGCGTGTGTAGGGCCTATTTACACGGAGAAAAAATTGAGTAGATTTGAGTAGATTGATGGTAAAAACCGGAGGAATGCTGATTTAGTTATTTAAATTCAAAAATTTGATTGTTAATTGTTTGACGAAAACAAGCGATCGACAATTCTAGCGAATTATTAGTTCAAATAACTATTTAGATCTGCTTTTCCTCGTTCGTGACCACTAATTTAGTCAAATTTACAACATTTTGACAAAATAAAATAAAGTAAAATGAAATAAAATAAAATAATACTTGTATTTTTTGACGCGGTTACAACCCGGAAGCAAAGAGTAGTAGTACCTACTCATAACTATAATGAAAGTCGTGAAAGCCTAAAATTTTTGATGACATATAAAGTTGGAGTGGATTGAGATACTTTGAATCTAGCCACACCCTTAGCCACAGTAGTTTGAAGTTTCCTTAATTCAGTTATTTACACAAAGAAAAATCTCACATTAAAAGGATCATAATTTTACAAGAAATCGTGGTTGAGTTTGGCGTCAACTATAATTTTATACATAGTTATAAGCAATGAGACTCTGATTATAGTAACAAGAGATCAGATTGCTACGATCAGATTTAACCTGCAGCATGGTCGATAAATGTTCCCAACCTTCTTTTTATTTAGTTAACAGTACCATGCAGTAATATCATTAACTTCATCATCATCATCAACTTTTGTCGCTAATTTAACCACAGTGCATGGCTATCATAAGCTATAACTTTGTTGTTACTATAACCATGCGATAAAAGTTATTTCGACTACACTTATGGCCTATTTAATCATAAATTTGGTACTAGCAAGCAGGAAAATTCAATCTTCCGATTATGATTGGATTTACCACTCACTTTTATCTCATTGTCAGTATCGGAACATGCAATTTATATACTTTGGTTCACTTAGATAAATTGTAAAAACATTCCCAATCCGAAAACCTTAGGATTCTCATTCAATCAGCCGCGCCGGAGTGCGGCGCGCCGCGGTGCTGCATCGAAGGGTCGAGAGGGTGGCTAATTAGGAACAATGGAAATCTTCAGGCCCGACTACTCCGCGCGCGCGCGCGCTCGGCTGGTTTGCCAACTCTACGCGTTGGAAGGCCATCGGTCAATTAATCAAGATAATGAAAGCTAAGCTGCGTCGAGCACGCGGGGAGGTGGCTCGCCTGTATGGGACATCCAACACCTCGGCTCTACGATCCCGACAATGCCGAAGATACGCAACTTGGCGGTAAACTTAGCCGGGCTAGGCTTCCGGTTAGGCAGCCTAACTTGAGCGGAGAATGATTAATTAATTAGCGGATACTAGTTAGGCTGGAAGCTGTCGAGGTGCGGGCGCCTCCCGTGGTTTCTCTCTCTCTCTCTCTCTCTCTCTCTCTCTCTCTCTCTCTCTCTCTCCCTCTCCATTCTATCGTAGGCGTGCGTATAACGTTGCATACGACGAGGATCGGTCCCATATCGGGATAGTTCTGGGCGTGAAAGTCAAATTGGAAGATGTTCTATTCAGGCGTATAAAGCGGGGCTGTTGCACTTAAGCACGATTATCTGCTTATTCGTAGACTTTCGGCCAAATTAGTGTTAAACATTTTTGAAGATTGGAACGTGATCTTTCGAAAAGTATTATACCAATATTGCTCTAAATCTTATAGATAACGAGATAATTGAAGGGAAAGTAGATTTCTCGTTTTCTTTTATTCATAGTTAACTTTTCATGTTTACCGTTTACTCATGTCAAGGGATGAGTGTTTAATACTGAAGAGAAAATATTTAGTGGATGCAATGAGAAATATTACCGTTCGATCAGCTGCTACAGCGATGCGATTCGTGCAATATTCAGTTAGAGATACCGGAGCAATATAAATATTTTCAACTAGCTGTTACCCGTAACTCTCGGTCTGCGTGGAATTTGAATTATTATATTTTTTTTTAACGAGCATTCACTCCTCGTCCCTCGATATCAGCAATCGCTTCTTCCTTCGCTCTTAATCCCGTATATTGGATTTATCCGCCCCAAAACCGCCCAAATATTCATATAATAAGTAAATCTTCCAAACTAAAGGAATTATCCACATTTTAAATTACTAACTGATTACGTTCTTAGTTGTTTACGTGATGTAGCTACTGGTAATGACCACACGTAGCACCACCGTCGGTTCTAGGACCGTAGACATAACCTACGAAAAATTCTTTTAAAAACATTTCCTACCAAAAATACAAACGTAAAGAAATTATTTATAAAAACTTCCCCAACTAAAAATAAACCTACAATAAATTATTTTGAAAAACATTCCCTACCAAAAATATAAACTGTGATATGGACATTCGATCTCTTTGTCGGTTGCATGAATGGTTCGTCCAAGACGACGCGACGGGCTTAGATTTAAGGGGTTACATCTAGTTGGCGGCCGAAAAAAAGGCGTTTTTGTGAATTTTTTTTGGGAAAATGATTGCAGGTTTCAAACAGTTTTTTTTCATAGTAAAAGGTATATCTTTGACTATGTTTCATAATTTTTTTATTGGAAAAAATTCACAAATGTGTAGCAGATATAATGTATTTCCCGGACCGCTGTTTAAAAAAGGCTTTCCGCGGTGACCACTGTAACTTCCACACCAATCATCTGACATCAAAAAACCAAATAAATTACGTTTTTGTATCGTATTATCTAGTTCTTAATCGAAGGATTTGATAAAATATTAATTTTTGAAAAAATGGTCGGCAATCGAAAGTGAAAATCTAAATTTCGGTGAAAAAATCACTTAATTTTCCTTGATATAAAACAAAGTATGCATCGAAAAAAAATCCTTCGATTAAGGACTGTCTTTTGATATCAAAAAAAAGTATGCAAAATTTCAAGTAAATCGGTCCACTCATTTTTTAGATATCGTGGTCACCGATTTTGAAAAAGCCGTTTCGAGAAAAACGCGTTTAACTCCGTTATACTTGCGTCGCGCGGCTCGCAGAACGTAACTGTAAAAACGGCCGTAACTCGCTCAATTTTGTACGGATCGACTTGAAATTTTCAGAGAATATTTTTGAAAGGTTATACTTTAAGAATCCGTCGAAAACGGAAAATCGATTTTTTCGAAAATTCTGACTAGATGTAACCCCTTAATCGAGCGTGTATACCTAAGGGCATGTGGTGCATGTAACGTCGCTGAGCGAGAATACATGCGTTTCGATTGCTTTTTCTACCTCGCTGTTTGAGCTTCCAATAGATGCCGATCGAGGACAAAGTAGCCACCGACGAGGCCGACAGCGAGAGCAAGGAGCTATCGACGATATCGACGATATCGACGATATAGTCTAAGATCCGAACTAGAGACGTTCTTCACCGATCTGCTTACCGGATGAAAAGTATTTTTTATCAAACATAATACGTCAATGAATATATCGCGAATGGGTAGGCTAATAAAATATGCTCAAGGCTACCCTTAAAACTATATAAACAGCTGAGCTGATATGAGCAATTTGCACCGATCTGCTTACCAATTAAACTATATATGAAAATAAAGATAATTTTATTGCAAACACGATGGTATAACCCTACCTGCAAAAAATCGGTCATGAATCACGGTTGTAAGGCTTTGAAATTTATCGGAGCTAGCCACGATGCGCGTACTACAGGGAAATTTGCTATAGGACGCAACGTAGGAAGTGGGCGCGACGCTACGGTTAGATGAGAGAGAGTGCGTACATGCTGCTTCCTCGTACGATTGACAAAGATAACACTACTAAAATGCCGAGAAAAAGCGACTACGATGGAGTAGGTACTGGCAGTAAACTTTTAATTACTTTAAATTAAATATAAAATATTAAAATGTGAGAAAGATTTTTCAAATATTTTTTCAATTAAATATATGGATGGGGAAATATTAATATTTCTATCAGAATAATAATATGTTAGTGATAATTATTCGATAAATTTGAGATCTATTCTATAAAAATACCACAGCAAACAAACAGAAAAATTACATTTTTTAGAGAGCGATAAAAAATCATTAACAAATTGGCGGTGTAAAAAAACGTTATTATAAAACAATGAATACAATAACAATCTTTTTAAATATTATAACAATATTACAACAAATACAATATTATAGCCTTCCAAAAACTTGTATGTTGCTGGAATAAGAGAGAGTGCCCAGATTTTATATAACAGTAACCTAAACAACGCAAAGACTCCAAGAAGAATTTTTCTTAACAATTTATCATTTGAACTTATGAAATCTCACTTAGAGGAAAGGTCTAGAATTTCGTCTTTACCTTCAGATATTTTTAATGCGTTACAAACCCACCCCATGAGCCATCGCCTCGACTGTCTGTTTATCACATGTTCGGAAAAAACTTTCACTCGAAAACCCGGTAAGAACATTTTTCCCCTTTTTCTGTACTTTCGAGAAAGAGCCATAAAGTAATAAATTGTCCCTTCCAGACAGGCAAAAATAAAAATGCAAAGTTACCTAGTTGAATCTTGAACGAAAATAATTTTACCAGGGATCCAATAGTAATTGATTGAAAAAAATAACGATTGAAAAAGATAACACTACATTACATTTATGTAATAATGGAGCACGCATTTTTTCGCAAACTGAGGGCTGTAAACAGCGAGTCGCTCGTAGTCGCTTTTTCTCGGCATTTTAGTAGTGTTATCTTTGTCAGTCGTACGAGGAAGCAGCATGTACGCACTCTCTCTCATCTAACCGTAGCGTCGCGCCCACTTCCTACGTTGCGTCCTACAGCAAATTTCGCTGTAGTACGTGCATCTTGGCTAGCTCCGATAAATTTCAAAGCCTTACAACCGTGATTCATGACCGATTCTTTGCAGGTAGGGTTATACCATCGTGTTTGCAATAAAATTATCTTTATTTTCATATATAGTTTAATTGGTAAGCAGATCGGTGCAAATTGCTCATATCAGCTCAGCTGTTTATATAGTTTTAAGGGTAGTCTTGAGCATATTTTATTAGCCTACCCATTCGCGATATATTCATTGACGTATTATGTTTGATAAAAAATACTTTTCATCCGGTAAGCAGATCGGTGAAGAACGTCTCTAGTTCGGATCTTGTACTAATAGCGCGAGAATCGTTAAGGAGGTTGCTCAGGGTCTTTGCGGGGCAGGCGGTAAGGGGGAAACGCCTATGCTTATACACGGATGCCTCCGACGGCTGCCAACTTCGAATAATAAAATTTTTACTTGCGTAAAATAAAAAGATTTTGGGTAAAAAGTATTTAGAATCATTATAATTAATTATTTAAATATTTTACAAGTCGATTTTTATTTATTTATATCTCGAAAACATCATTAATAAAATGGAGATGTGGCATACGCGCATTGTAGTTTTCAGTTATTGGTAGCCCTGCGTATTGGGATCTGACATGTCTCGATACGCCGTCTGGTGGCGAGAAGTGAAACTATTCCTAGCATACCGTTTAGTGGGTTAGCTAGTGACTGGCATTGGATTAATGTATGTATGTCGCGTATTCGCCCAAATGCTTCTCGCATTTGGGCCGTAGACCGGTGCGAAGGAAAAATTCGACACTCCTTGGGACCCTTTGAGTCATAAATTAGATCCGGGAAAGTTCCTCAATGCCACAGGGTCCCGTGTAAATGTACGTTGGCCGGGACATAGGAACCGAGCACTAGAGTTTCCTCGGGATTTACAACACTTAATCCTGCCTTCCGCATTTCCCTGGAAATTTCTTCGCGTTGCGTAGTTAGCACCCCCACCCCTGGTCGTAAGAAAAAACTAAAAAAGTCATACAACAAGCTCCTAGTCGAAGAGCGTCCAGTACGTTCAAAAACCTCGGAGCGAACAGAGAAATGGAAGGTGTAAGATTTTCGCCACATGGCAAATCCAACAGTAAAGTTTATTGTTACCTGAATGGCTGTAAGAGTAACTGGAAGAAAAATCCAGACGTTCGTTTTCACCGTTTACCACGTGCGGGCAAAGAATGTGTGTATAAGGAAAATTTTTTCGGAAATTTGGAAAAAGTTGATCGGTTAAAAGCGTGGAAAAATGCCCTAAAAATGGTTCGTACTTCGAACAGTATGCGAGTATGTTCATTACATTTAAAAAAAACGGATTATATACTGCCAGGTATGTTAGAATATCATCAACTTTTTACAGCGTTAAGCTGTATTTTTGCGAATATTTTATACGACAAAAAATGTCAGTTTCGAAATAATTTGTTACATAGCATTATCAATTTTATTGATTTGTTGTAGATGTAGAGTGCAAAATAAGACATCTAAAAAAAAATGCTGTTCCCTCGTGCAATTTTTTTCTCCTTGGCCCGCTGTACAGGAACACACAACACTTTTGATAGTCCCATCTTTAATTTCGCCTACAATGTTGTGCACATGTCCTCTGATGTCAGAGGTTTTAATACACATACTTATATAAATGGAAGACCGTTGACAGACCCCAGTCTCTCCTGATCAACACCACATTTTAAAATATAGCCAGCGCGTAACACTCTTTCTCCTTCGATAAAATTTCTTTGAGCAGGGTTTGTACCTGCCCAAGAGCAAATCGCGTTCATAGTTAAAGCTATTCGTAAATGTCCGGGAACACTTAGAATGAGTGCGATGCTTGCGCAAGTGAGGAGCAGGAGGAGATACGAACACGATAACGAATTTTTCACGACTGCCGGGAAACGGCTCGCAAGGAATGCCGTATGCTTCGGCACAAGGGCGGGTTTTTTTCCATTTCACGATGTGAGAAGAAAGTTTCGAGGAAGTGGAAGAGTAAAAACGTGAAAAAGACTCCGGGGTTGCGCGCAGATACCTACGTCGACGTTCCGTGATGCGCCCGTCCAGGGACAGACATATACGCGTCTCGAAGGCTGAATTTATATTTATGGGAGGTCAACCCTGGACGATAACGGAGGGTAAAGGTTGCTCATGTCCTCCCGCGAGTCTAGTGAAAGTTGGAAAGGATTCACGGAGCCCTGCGCGTGCCAAAACAATAAATAATGACTTTACTCCCATAAGACTCTGTGTCGGTAGTATACTCATTCCGGCCATATTGGAGTTTTCGAACTAAGCTCCTCCCCCATGTCAGATCCCAATACGCCGCACGCGCCGCACGGCAGCCGCCTTCGGCACTCCACTCCACGCCTTCGTTAGTAGTCAATATAGTATTCAATGTTAGTGTTGATATTTGGTAAAAATGAAAAGGTGGAAGGGTAAAATCCAATCGGAGAAACAATATAATCGTCGGCTAAAACAAGTGGAAGGTGGCCAGCGTCGAAAGAAAATTCTTGAGTCAGACGATGAATTCGCAGTCGTGGGCCGACGTATAGTCGATTTAAAGGTTATGGCAAAGCACATGCACTGCAGTAGCTGTAACGAAGAACTGTGGTTAAAAAATATCAAAGATGAACAAAAACACGGTTTGGGCTCAATCTTTTCTGTGCTCTGTCAACATTGCCTCCTCATAAATAAAGTGCCGAGTGGAACAAAACATGTTGGGCCAAACAGTAAACTGTTGTTTGATGTAAATACGAAATCAGCGTTAGGTAAGTTTTACATAGACTATCTATTCTCATGATTTTACTATATAAATCGTATACATATGTACTTATTATGTCATAGGTACTCTCCATGCAGGATTAGGCTACACTGCCATAAACAAATATATGCAGTGTATGAATATACCGAACATGTCGACAAATACGTATAAGCAGTATGAGCGAGAGGTTGGGCCGATTATCGAGGATGTTGCAAAACAAAGCTGCGAGGAAGCCACAAAATTAGAAAGATCCTTAACACTACAAAATAGAGAGTCATTGGAAAACCTTTTGTAAGTTGACGTTAGAATTATTACGTTTATAGGTATTTGAATACTTATTCGAATACCTATGAAAGTATTCGAAGGTATTCGCATACTTATTCGAATACCTATAAAGTGGAAAAAATTAAAGAAAACAAATGTTCTAAGACAAAACATTTGTTTTATTTAACTTCGGCTACCACAAACAACTCTAATTGAATAATTATCGAACTGTCAAATAATTATTGTAAATAATAATGAAATATTTAATGATCACGTATATTAACAATGAACAATTAATTATTTCAACAATGAACTCGCGTGTTTTCACTGATGGTATTACTTTTTGCTTTAAAATTTGAATAGAAATTACACAAAATTATATAAGAATTTTCTGACTATATACGGCTATTATACAATCGTACGCAAACAATAAAATATATACGTACATTTCTACAATAAAATTTATTAAGATCTCGCCGAAACAGCTAACACTTATAATTAAATACGATATCATGAATAAACTTTACATGGGTGCATAGTAGAGAGTTGGTTATTTACTTTAATCCATTTTCTAATCCATTTACCATCCATATTATCCTTTTTTGAATATTTGTATAGGCCTAAAGATCTTCGAAGTGGATTCCTCGTCAGTAGTACAGAAGATTCAACAGCTCCAACCGTATCATCGCAAGAAGAAAATAATAACGTTGATCGAGACTGTTCAGAATGCTCAAACGAGACAGACAACACCATGGATAGTGTGATGACCGATTTAGTACGACTTTTTGTCGCTTACGATATGGGTTGGAGCAAACGCGGTTCCGGCCGTCAGTACGATAGTTTAAACGGCTATGCTGCAATTATCGGTACTCAATCTGGAAAGGTTCTCGATTTTGCGACACGAAACAGGCAGTGCCGTTTGTGTAATCTGGGACATGCAAAAGAAACACACGACTGCCGCCTTAATTTCTACGGCAGTGCCAAAGCCATGGAACCGGATACAGCAGCTCAGTTAACAGCTAATAGCACGATTTTGAAATCGCAGAATGTTCAAGTTGGAGTATTCATTGGGGATGATGACATTTCGAGCATCTGCGCAGTTAGGAGCGCATGTAATCATCCCGTTGTAAAACACTCGGATAAAAATCACACATCGAGAGGCGTGACAAACATGTTATATAAAATTGATAAAAAAGCCGATACGAACAAAGAACTATCGTCAGAAGCTATCAAATATTTGCATCGATGCTTCACGTACGCAGTTTCTCAAAATCCCGGAAATCCGGATGGTTTGGCCGCCGCAATAAAAAATATTCCGTTTCACGCTTTTAACCAGCACGACAATTGTGGAGATTGGTGTAATTATTCGAAAGATCCGGAGAACTACGTTCACACAACAGTGCTTGGCGGATTTAAAAATGAACGTTTGTTCGAAGAGCTGAAAAAACTTTTCGAGAAATTAGCAGCGAATGCAGAGAAATTCTCGTCTGGAGCATCGAGTCAAGCTAACGAAAATTTAAACAGCATCATGTCGAGAAAAGCTCCGAAAGCCATCTGCTATAGTCTCTCGGAATCTGCTGACTTTAGATATGCTGCTGCAGTTGCTCAAAAAAATATTGGTGAACAATACGTCCAAGATGTATGTAAAAAATACAATTTGAGTGTAGGAGCACATCTATCCAAACATGTAGAAAGTTGTGAAAAATCAGCTCGGATACGATCGATAAAAGCCAAGACACCAGCATTCAAAGCACGACGAAGAATACTCCGAAAGCAGCGATCGCAATTGCGGAACAGACGCGATCTTTTCGAAGGCGAAACTTACGAGAGTCACGTTGGCCTATTGACTATGCCTGCAACAGAAAACGATATTGGAGTTTCTACAGGATTACCAAACTTGAGTACCACCTTTTCGGACGATACCGCAATGGCTTTAGTTTTTTTTGACCTCGAAACTGCAGGATTAAAAGTCACCAGCGAAGTCTTGCAGATTGCCATGAAATGCGGCAGTGTAGTATTCAATGAATATATACAACCAAATGAAAGTATATCGTCAGCCGCATCCAAAGTTAATGGATTAACGAGCGAAGGACATGATCTATTCTTACACGGAAAAAGCATATCGGCAAACCCTGCACGAATCGTAGCGAACGATTTACTTCAATTTTTAAAAAGGTTGAATAAGCGTTGTGTCCTGATTGCGCATAATTGTGGATTTGATGCACCAAGACTTATGTGATTCATCCATCGAGTAGGTCTTGTCAATGAATTCATCGAAATCATCGATGGTTTTGTTGATACACTGCCACTGCTCCGAAACAAGTTTCGTGGAGAAGATTGCAGCTTAGTGGAGTTGGCCGCTCGACACTTCACGATATACGCAAAAAATGCGCACGATACGTTGTTCGATGTCATTATGTTGCAAAACGTGACGTTTCACGATTTGACAGTGGACGAGCTCCTCGCTGCCAATAAAAAATACGTTGCGATGTTGCAATACGAGGAAAATTTGCAATCTCTCGCACCGTTAAATACGCTTATTTCCAACGAAATAAAGAAGAGAATGGCTAATGCAGGCATAAGTTACGGTCTTATAAAGCAAGCGTATAACGAAGGAAGCAATGCGGTCATCTCACTACTCGAGAAAAAGGAGAATGGGAAAAAACAAGTTATAAAAACAAAAAAAATGCTGGATACGATTATAAATCATTTCCAAGAGCTGTCTGATTAGATGTATAAGCGATAAACTTTTTTATGTTTAAGTGTTTCTGTTTTCTGTTTGTTAATGTCATTTGATATCTTCGTAATAAACAGATTTTAATTATGATTGTTTTTCGTATTTATTACATTGTATTACGCTCCCGTGTATTTACAAGAAAAAAACAAAAATGGTAAAAGCAATAAAAAAACAACTATGGTAAGAAATATTGAAATGATCTTCGTCGCGCTGCAGCAAGAAATTTCATTAATAATCGGAGAACAACAGTTTGTACGTTCGAATTCAGCGCCAATTCAAGATGGTCGACTCGATAGCGACGTTGCCACGCGTCGTACTGTGTTTTATTATTTTACGGCAGCCAGCTACAATTTTCCTTTTTATTTTATTAATATCTCGATTACGACGTAGACAAAACGTTTCGCTCTGCGCAGAAATTATTCATAAAAATGTAAAGAATCTGTTACATCTATTTCTATTCAATTCTTACCATTTTTGTTAAAGCATGAGTATTTTATTAGAATTTTGGTACAGATTTCGCTATGTCGCCTGCGTATTAGACCGTAATTTTAATAATTAATTTCTGGAAAACAAAAAAGACGAATCATCTGAAATTTTGTAGAGATTCGTAATATGTTTTCGTCAATAACCTCAAAAAATTTCAGTGCTTTCTAACCATTTTGCGTTAGCTGAGCAACCTCCTTATGAGCGATCCTACCCGGGCAGAGTTGGGAGCTTTTCGATGGATTGGGAATTCAAGGGCTCACTTCCTTTTTAAGGCGCGTCCTGACTGAGTCGACAGTGTCGATCGACACTTTCGACTAGAATTTGTCGACTGGATTTTGTCGACCGGCATGTCGACTGGTTTGTCGGTAAACATCAAAGGGTAGTCGAGTCGACGGGTCTACAAGGCCCGACCCTCCGGAGGTATGTTCCGACCCTCGGCGTAAACAGGCCCCCGGTTGGATTGGTCTTTCCGGACGGTCATCTATTGAATTCGTCATTCTCTCCTTTACAAGACAGATTTAGTATTCCACGCATAGCGGTATCGATTAAAATTTTCGGGGAATGTGCGGGACTGCAAGCGCATTTGCCGCTTTCGCCGAAATATATCGTTTGCTAGTGAGGTATTCAGATCGCGGTGCTATCGAACGGTACGAACCGATATTCTGAATTCCGTCTGTCGTGCGACGGAACACGAATAAAAAAATAAGCATTCAAGCATGAGCCAAGTAATTTAGCGTCTACACGAAGCGAACAGTTTGGGGCGGCCTTTGAGCATCGCCAAAAACCGTACGCCGTACGCCGACCGTCATCGCACCCCTGCCGAAACAACCGCTCGCCTTGCCGAACCCTCTGCGTTCGACTCGACTACCTTTGATGTTTACCGACAACTTGTGGAAAACCAGTCGACATGTCGATCGACAAAATATGTCGATCGACCAAGTCGACTGCCGCGTCCTGACTGAGTCGACAGTGTCGATCGACAGTGTCGATCGACAATGTCGACTCAGTGAGGACGCGGTTTTCGATGTTCTGGTCGACAGTGTCGATCGACAGTGTCGATCGACACTGTCGACTCAGTCAGGACGCGCCTTAGACGTGGTTGAAGTGTTGAGTCCTGCGACCTGCGATCAACGACCTGCGACCGGTGACCTGCGACCGGTGACCTCCTTCCTTTTAGGTAAAGGCTGGGTCTCACTAGGACACTTTGATGGAGGCCACAAGTTGACGCCATTAAAGTTGCTTGTCAAATGGAGATCACACTTGTGATTTGTTGAATCCAGTTTATCTAGTAAAGTTGCCCTACAAAATGGCGAATAACGCAGTGGTTCATACTAGTGTTAATTGTCTTGCTGTTATTTTACATGCTGTTTTACAAAATTACCTTAATAAAAGAAGAAAAAGCGATCCATTTGGGTGAGAAAATGGTTAACTAGAAGATGCGAATTAGGTGCATCAGCAACCCTTCTGAAAGAATTAGCCGAAGAAGATGTAACCTCATATAAAAATCATCTGAGAATGTCAGTTGCAAAATTTGAAGAGTTGCTGAAATTGGTGGAACCTATAATACAGAAGCGTGAAACTATGTTAAGGAGCCCCATTCCCGCAAGAACAAAACTGGAGATTACTCTTCGATACCTTGCTATTGGAGATAGCATAGTATCACTTCAGTATGCATTCAGGGTTGCAAAGAATACAATATACACATTTTTACCGGAAGTCCTGTCTTCAATAATTAAAGTACTTCAACGAAATATTACGGTAAGTTGGATTTCTCAATTTAATTTAATTAATGTGCTTTTATAAGTCGTAATATATCGTCGGTCTTCTCACGTAAGGGCGTATCTCAGATTAGATGATTTCTCAGGAGAGCGATTTTAAATATTTTACGATTTTTCATTGTGAATAAGTCCTGCAATTATTTTTATATCTTGGCGATTTTTTTAATGTAGCAAATAACATTGTAGGGTTTAGAGAATTTGTCAATACAATAGTGTTTGGTACTTTAAAAGTAGTGAAAAAAAAATAATTAAAAAGTTACGCCCTTACGTGTGGCGTGTTTATCAGGACAAAAATGAGATACGCCTACCGAGGCAATATAAAACGATTCAAAATAACGTTATTTATTGACAACAGTGAAAACAATAACTTACATCTGTCGTAAAAATAAATAAAATATAAAAATGTAACTTTCACAAAGTATTAATATTTGGTTGAAAAAACATAAAAACTAAGGTCTTATTATTATTACTTATCAAGATGAGCCAGAGATTTAAAGAAATCTTGGTGTTCTTTTTGTCTGATCACAGGAGTAACTCCTGAACACAAAGAAAGCAAATCTTGGTACTTGTCTTTACTTATTTTCTTTTGTCCTGCATTCAATCGTCTAAGCTTATACGTTTTAATATTATGTTGTTGGTTTCGTTTTAGTGACAAGCTATCATAATTTTGTTCATTGTGGCTCTCTTTAAAAAAAATCTGATCTGGAGAATCTTTCTTGACCTTTATTTCCATAATATCTGTCCACTTTACTTGGTTTCCTAAATCACTCTTCCTCACGGTCAAGATTCTTACATCTTTTGAAAACTGTTTAAAATCAAAAAAGTCTTCACTATTCAGTGATCTTACTTTGTACGGCTATTTCGATCTTGCCAGAGAAAAAACTGGGTGTAATTGAGAAGGAACGTAGATATTTCCTGAATGTTTCATAGCGTAGCCTATTGCGCTATGCGCAGAATCGCCTTCGTTTTGTCCGTGAAAGGACTCGAAGAATCTTAAAGATATTTCTTTCAAATTATATCGAAGTGAGCTACAGCATAGAGAAGCATCGCAGCCATGACAGTATTTTTATTTTGGCCCCTACATCCATCAGAAAAAAGGACCACTTCTTGGGTTACCCCATTGTCATTATAATACTCCAAAGTTTTATAAACTGCCGTCGCTATTTCTGATGCCCCTCTTTTACTAATGCCTTCATGCCACGTCCAGCAGAAACAGTCTCTACTGGCAATATCATAAAACGTTAAATTAAAATTAGCCAATCTGTTTTTATAAAATAACGCATTTTCGTTGCAGGTGGGTAAATATATCACCTGTTGAAGAGATCAAAACACCCACATAGCAAAGTTCGGTCTTCTTTTGCCTTTTGTTTTTGTTTTTCCTTAATTTCCCTTACTTTATCTTTTTCTGAAACATGTTTTTTATACTTCTCTCTCAACTGTTCTATCTCCTGTTCAGTTCCATTTTTCGCTATTGTGCATAAAGTACAGAGATCTTTTTTCGGAGAAAAAAAGGATAGGTTTTTTGTCTTAAAGATTCTCTGATAAGTCGTGAAGGAAGGCTTGCCCTCATTCTTAATAGCCCAATCCTCTAAAAACATAAAATGCATCTTACGTAATGTTAGGTCAGGGTGAAAATATTGCCTCGAGGAAGATAGGCCTATACGTGAGATTAAAATTTTGATTATTTTGAGATACGACAAAAAAATATATGGGGAACCTATTGGCGGTCTTAACTCAATATTCAAATTTTCTGAGATACGCCCTTACGTGAGAAGACCGACGATATGTTCAAGAAAATACTTACTTTACAGTAAATTTATTTTTGAAAATGAAATACGTTCTTTATTATAAAAGTAAATAAAATAGATATTTAAAAACGAAACAGTAGGTAGTTATGAAATACTTAGGTTAGGTTACTCAATGCAATAATAATAATGCTGATATAATGAACGATAACTGATTAGGTTAACTCATTAGAACTTTACATAGTATAGGTATAGTCGTAGTCGGAATAGGAAACATGTGAACCAAAAGCTCGGTCCTGAGGTATGCGTAGAAGAAGCATTTTCTCCAGTCACAGTGTCTTCTATTAGTCTTGTGTAATTAATGTTTGTATTAGATAAACAAGAAATCCTTTCTTTTGTAATGAGCGATTGAATTTTATCTTCGAGTCGAAGAGCGTTAATAAGAGGAAGCTCCCTCAATTGAGTTGCTATATGTTTACCGTAAGAAGTAAACTCATCTTCAACCACCTGTATATTGTTCGTAGCCACAATTTGCTTTAAAGAAGTTACAGCTTCTTTAACAGCATCAATATCAGGGTCAGCCTTTCTCTTCAATCCAGTAGTTTTTGTTTTTGGAGTTATAATTTTTTATTTGGTGTTTATTCCTGTGAATTTGTATTGCACAGCTCTACTTCTGCTACCTCTAAATCATGACCTTGTGTGCCTTGAGTATTTTCATCACAAAGTAACTGGCTATTTGTATTATTCTGAAGCACCTAAAACACAATTAGAATTACAAATTAGCCCAAAAGCTACTAAATAATTAAAAAACGCTCTTTTTACAGGTACCGACAAATACCGATGAATGGAAAGGAATAGCAAATGTGTTTTGATGTAATTTTGAAGATCTAAGAAATAAGACGGTAAATCCGTAATTTTAATTTATTTATTTAACCTTGCACGTGTTACTAAGGTATGTTATTTTGCGCGTCTTTTGATCTATTATTCATTCCTTTTCGATAAAAAGTCTATAAGTAATTGTTTTTCATATCCAATTAGTTCGCAGCGGGTAATTGTATGCATGCATTCTCAAATACGCAGAATTACTTCTTGTGCACATGTATGACTATTTCTAACTGTTTTCGCATATTCTCGGATTATATTGTCAGATCAGACGTATCTATCTAAAGAAGGCAAGTTTGTAAAGCTGAGAATTACCCTATTTCTTTAATTCTTATTTGAGAAGGTAATTTTCCTAATTTTGTCACTAATTTTCAATAAAATAAACATTCGCTTAATACATTTCCTCGTTTCTGTATTAATATTTCATAAAACTTTCATTTCATTCAGTTATTTCTTATGTCTTTTGTTCTGCGCACGATTACTCGACACACGAGAGACTTTTCGTTCTTGCATTTTTTTTGCGCAAAGTAGGTACTACATCAGCTAATGAAAAATTGTTCAGTGTAAGGATTTGAAATGATGAAAGACTATTTGGAGCTTCTATTCCTGTGCTCCACGGCAATGTATTTCCCTTAAGTGCGCACAACTCGCCCACTCTCCTCTAGTATGGATCATCACCACTACGGTATAAGCCGCAACCTTCAGATATATTTTTTTTTTCAGCGTATACTCATTATCGTTACCGCAATCCTTCGGACGTCAAGATGAAGATCTACCTCCCCCTTCTCCCCGCCATAAAGTCGAATTGGAAAGTGGACGCGTTTGCGTATATGCAAAGTCCGACGCGCGGGTCACCTCGACGATCAGCGGCTTAAAAGTTTCACAGTCGAGGGTCGCGCACCCCCGTACGGAGGGGTCGCTTCGAGAACAGAGAAGCGGACAAACATCGCGTCGAGTGTAGGTACTGACCGCTATCGCGCCTCGAGTGCACGGGACAAGGGATGCCCGGTCCACTCACGGTCAATCCTATCTGCGATCGTATCGTGGCGCAAATATTCCTCTGAATGCCACCGGAGATATTAACTTTTTGGATGTATCTACTCCCGATCCGAGAGATACCGGGACGTTTACCCGAGATACGCGCGAGTGCTGTTTGCGAGCACTTAGTTTCTCCGGGGTACAGAGCCAATGATGGATGAGATACCTGGGAAACGGGTAGGGGTCTCGAAAGAACCGACTCTGGATGCGCTCGCTCCGTATGGGAAAATTAGGAGGAAAGGCCCGAAGCGATGAGTCTCGTTTGATCGTTACGGGTTGAGTTTACGGTTACCAAATTGTTAAGGCTGGCCGTCCATGGAGCCGTATTCGTCCGAGTAATCAGTCGGCCGACTTAACGGACGATTTGGACGTCCGAGCTCTGTTCATCTATTGCAGCCGGATTCCGTCCGAGACATCCGAGAGAAACAGGGCAACCTGTCTACTATTTTATGATCGTGTGACGAGAAGTTGTAATTTGATTTTAGTCATACAAAATGAATAGTGATTTATATTTCCTAGAAAATACATACCTCGCGAGGCGACTGTTAAAAGTTAATAAGGATACTAGTGGTTTAAAAAGAAAGTGCTGGATCAACTCCACACATATTAAGCAAAAGGAAAAATCTAGGAGAATTTCATCATTTACACGAGAAATTAAAGAGGAACAGTGAAACATTTTTCGACTATTATAGAATGGATATGGGGACATTTCAGTATATCTTAGAGGCAATTCACCCATCAATTACAAAATGGCCGAATTGATGATATCTTTTATCATGCATATCCCACAGTGGAGTTTTTGCATTTACAATGCTTATTAGTTTCTCACTATCCATGATCTCGCCAAAAATAGTTATTTATTAATGAAAAGTACACAAATAACTGCAATAACCTAGTGAACCTTCACGTATTTGCTTTTTTAACGTCCGACTAATCCCATTTCAGTGGGATCCAACCGTGAGCCGGCCGTGTTCGGTCGCATTCGGCCGACCAGGCTGTGTGCAGTAGACGCGCGTGAACACCTTCGTTTGTCTTGGGATTAGTCGGCCGTAGTCTGCCATATAGACTAAGAGCTAGTGACATTTTTCAGTGATTATTTAGTTAAGGCCTATTTTTTGAGAGAATGTTGTGGGGGGCATGTCTAAGTGCCATCCGTGAGGATTAACCTTGATAGCGGTATGGGAGGCTGGCGGAACGCCCCCAACTTGTAAAAAATAGTGCACAAAATTATTATTTAGTTAAGGCTGAAATTTTGTTTACTATTCATCTGGTAGTCCACAATTATGAATATAAATTGGCGGATCGATTGGCCGGCATTAAAAAGGTGGCGGATCATCCTAAATACGTCGTGTGAACAATAAAATTTTTATTATTTAGTTAAGGCTCAATTTTTAATATTTTTAATAGGTCGGCCGACTGATTATTCGGACGAATACGGCTCCAGTGGACGGCCAGCCTAAGATGCTGGGTCGAAATGCTGATGTTCCGGGAAAACCATATCTCACTTCCGAAGGATCGTTGAACTGTTTGTTCATCTTCTTGGTCTTCAAGAAGAAGAAAGCCTTTCGGAAGTTATGGAATGAGTGTCGTCTCACTGAGAGAATACAATAGTAAAGTTTACTATTTTTTTACTATTTCGATGGGTTGCCAGGAGTCATAACTCAAATTAATAGTACACCTGTAATAGTAATATTAACCATGATTTCCTGGTAAGAATTACGATATTTGGAAAATATTTTGCAATAGTAAAATTTACTATTTTGAGTTTACTGATTTTATATAATAAGTAATATTTATCACTTACTTATGGTGATATGTACTACATGTTTACAATTAAATGTTTATATTGTACTATTCAATTGGTTCTTATTACTATAATTATTGCATTATTCTCCACAGTACATCCAACTACTTAATAGTATGTTAGTTACGGCGACTAAATAAGTAGTAAGATATAGAATGATAGATTTATAGAATGATTTCTATAATTACAACAATGTTTACCTAGCAAGATAGTTAATTCTACCCTCATATTTTCTCTCAATCTTACGTAACCTCTGAATTCATAGTAAAAATAACTTATTTCAATAGTAGATTTTAAATGTAACTAAAAATTGTTTCAACTATTTCAAATTAGTAAAATAGTTTATTGTTATAATTGGTTCTTATTACTATAATTATCATATACTAATCTCAATAGAACACATACAATGATTTAATAGTAATTATGGTTACTAAATCCATATTAAGATATAATATAAATGTGATTGCTTTAACTAGAACAATTTTTACCCAGCAACATGGTTACCTAATTTTACCCTCGCCTTTTCTCTCAGTGCTTTTGAAACGAAAACACACACTGAGAGAAATGATTGCTCGTGTTAAAAAAATACTTTTTTCATTCAAAAACATGATATAATTGTAGGACCAACCCATGGTTTCCGTCATGCAAGAAAATATTTGACAGGCTTGAGTAATGGTTTTTTTTTACGGAGAAAGAACTTCTTGTCCCAACAAAGGTATTTTTAAATAAAAGATATACGGGGTGAGGCATTTAAATCGACACAGGCAGTAAATATCTGTAAAACAATAAATAATGCATTTTAGAAAAAAATGTTTCTTACAAAATTTATTTGCTTTAAAGGGGAAAGAGAACTGTGTATGTTTTATTTTTCACTTACAATTAGTAGATTGTTCAAGGTCATTTTAAGGTCAGTTTTTTCTTTAAACGGAAAAAAATTAATAAATAACGAAACTTTTGGGATAAAAGTTGTTTGTTTTTACGTGTAGATTAAAAATTTGTTGATAAAAATGTAGCCTTCCGTTGTAAACTTTACAAGAAACATTTTTTTCGAAAATGCGTTATTTTACAGATATTCATGCGCCTCAATTTAAATACCTCACCCTGTATATTCTTTGACCAAGAATTTATCTTCTTACAAACTTTTAAGATTACATGTTTTTGATTTAAGAAATATTCTTTTCGACAGTAGCGATAATTTTTCTCAGTGTATAACAAAACCCAAAGCATCACGATTTAACGACCTTCTTAAATCCAGAATGCAATAGAAAAACAGTTCAACGATTCCTCCGAAGTAAAAGAAGGAAGGCGAAATGTTACCATCGCTGCTTTAATTCTTCAAACGTCGACACATAAGATTGTTACGTAATAATTACATAAATGTAACGTTACATACAAATTACAGAAATGAACGAACATGATGTGTTTGTTACAAAACTGAAGGTCGTGCAGACACAAACGTCCGAGGGGCAATTTTGGGTACAACCGTCGGATCTCGCGTCGGTGAAAGTTTCCCGCGAAGCAGCTGGTCCATCTCCTCACCGTGCGGTGGTTCTTCGCCGCGAGGATCTCGGGCTCTCGCCTTAAATAAAAAGGGCCCCTCCCTCTGCCCCTCACGCCCTGCAACCCCGACGTCTCGCGACGCAAGTTGAACCCGTCGACGAGTTTAACGGCTCAATGCCCGCGAAGATCCCGCTCCATCCCGAAACTGTCAAAAGTAGCCGTCCGTTCATCGCCGATCCGCACGGGTTGATCCAAGATGCGGAGCGATCCGCAAACTTGTATCCGGTAACCTAACCTCCGGTTAATTCTTGGGGGTTGACGCGGTGCCCGCGTCGCGGGAACGGTGAGAAGGTGGCGGGGGTGGCGAGGGGCATAGAGAGAACTTGCACAAGATAGTCCAAACATTAGATACAAACATTAAGGGCAGACCGGAGGCCATCGCGCGTTTCGGTAGGGGGTTGGGTTACGTCGGGTTACTCCCGGGGAACCGCGGCACGTCACACATTAACATAATGCTAATTATCTTGCCAGCTCATTAGCGCCGGCAAACTGTCCGAGGAAACTCGGCCGGTCGAGATAAGGCGGGGGGATGTGTTGTCTAAGACTGCCAAGATTAAGGCTCGGCTAAGTCACGGATATTATGACGTGGGTCGCTTCATACATCACCTCCGCGTCGACCTCGCGAAACGGGGAGAACCTCGGAAATTCGTCGGGGTGTTGTGTACTGCCGAAGGACGAGCGTGGGGAGGGGTTCGCGGCTCCGGGGCGATGCCGGAAAATTGAGATATTTGATTTTTCGTGACGTTTTGAATGTTCTTATCGCGCGTAAGTACGTCTGTAACATTTGTAGGTATATCAGTATGATCAGTGATTTCTCTGTTGCTGGGGTACCCCTGAAGAGTGGGCATAGACGGATACTTGTTGGACGATTTATAAAGTCTGAGTTGATGAAGCCGCCCTGTTTCTTGTATACTTCTACTTTTACACACAATTGGCTTTTACACTATTGGAAGAATAAGAATAAGAATTGTTCCGAAGAGTCATTTAATCGCTCAACAAATAATTCCTATTTTTTTATTTCTCATGATCTTTCCAACCATATATTCGTTGCATTATTACCAATACAGCAGCCTCAATTGCATTAAAAATTGCGAGCTTTAAAAGTTCCTGATTTATTTTATTATGTTCAAATTCCTTTTAGACATTTCCAAATTGTGATGATTTTGGGGATGATGGTAAGAAAGTTTGAGCCACTAGATGATTGCATCATTAGATGACTGAGCCATTAGATGGCTTTACGGGATAATGCTTATTCTTTGTCTCATTCTTCCAATTAGATAAGGGCCCTTACATGTAGAGTCTATCTGGATAATGAACATCAGGTGGTGTTAGTGTGAATTTAGATCCCTTCTTATTTCCAAATAAAAATTATTCCACTGACGAAGTATGGTGTTCTTCGTTTTTCACGGTAAACTATTGTACTCTATTTATTAATGATTTATTCATTCTGAGGAATACTAGAAACTTTTCGTGTAGTTATGTGTATGTCTTAATTAAAGAAACATTTATTAGGAAAACTAAGACCATATGTAACAATTTAAAGGTCTCCTTTATCGGAAAAAACCATGGTTTATCTGTGACACATTCTTTATCTAGAAATGAGACTGGATTTAATTAAAATGTAGAAAAAAAACATGGCCACGTCCCTAGTAAATGCAACTCAGGCGCCGATAGAATAGGGGGTGGTAATCTGGGCCCCTTGGAATTGGTCCTGATCGCCGCGATAAATAACAGTAAGGAGAGGCCAAATCTAAGAGGATCATATTACCAGCCTCTCTTCTGCTTTTGTATACATATATATATATATATATAACCTATACATATTTTATAAAAAAGAAGTTAATTTTAAACACGATAAGTATTCCAGATTTGATATATGTACCTACATCATGGTTCGCTACGATCACCCAATGGATTGTCGAGTTGAAAGTTGCTCTGTAGATTGATACACGCATGATATAAACCTGGTATAATAGATAGAATATAAATTATACATACATTCTCTCATAAATATATCTCTCTTTTGAAACAAGCCAATGACATAAGCCTAGGTCTAATAATGGTATCCATATTAGCTGCGATTGTTTCATTTCTTGCGAACTTTTACAAAACAACTTGCTTCATTTAGGTACTAATTACTTGAATGGATAGTTATTACAGTTATATAATCGAATATTATAACAAATGTGCTCTTATAATAACTACAGAGCAGCTTATTTATAGTTAATATAGAACATGACGGAATAAATATTTCGTCGAGATAAACAAATATTTATTAACTATTACTGGCAGCTGTTAAGAATCACAAATCAATATTTTAATCTTTAAGAAATATTTTCTCGTCCTAATAAAATATTTATTTCGCAATACTCGAGTATACGCCTATTAACTACAAATAAATTGTTCTTTCAGAGCGTGCTCGTTCAATGCATCAACCATCGCGATGCATCGTCTCGTCTTAATCGATGTCTTCCACCGATCGATCAGTCGAGTCGCCCCGATCTTACGCGATCAATCTCGAGCGACTCGAAGAACTCGCGAGGCAACGAACCTCATACTCACCCTTCGCCGGCCGAGCAACTCAGCGTTACCCCTCCGCGTGATAACCGTAAAGTAGTCACTCGCCCACACCTCCGCCTACTCCTCACATATGCATGGGGTAACCCCCGCGGAAAAATCATGGCTTTACGCGTCAAATCGTATATGCATATAAAGCGAGATTATTTCCCGGCGAAAGTTCTACGCGCGCGGCGGAGAATATACGAGTATACTCGCGTGATCCCGCAACTCGTCGGAACTTTTGCGAGCCTCCTAAATTGAGTGGGAGTTGTACCGCTCTGTTGTGTTTTTGGGTGGAAGACGTTGGGACGAACCGAGTCAATGACACGCTAGTTTTGGGGCAGGCATCATCATGGACCGGGGATAATATTATATGAAAATATATTAAAAAAAGGTAAGTATATAAAAATTTCAGAAACAATAAATAAAATTATTCATAAAAAATAACGTATACGTAACGTATATTCCTATAGGAATCGGTTAGTTACAAAAGAATTTCAGTCAATCTTACAAATAATTTAGGATTCTTAAACATTGTTTTCTAGATAAAAAGTCACTGGAGAAATAAATTTATTCTCTTCCCCTTAGTCATGGTTGCTCAATGCGAGTTTAAATCTTAAGCGGAATTTAAATCTTTTTTTTTTCCGGGTGATTATTGGTCGAACTGTTGGTTTTTATTTCATTCGTAAATAGGACATGTCACGTAAGATCCTTTCCGACATTCTCATTGGCTAATATTCACGAAAAGTGCCTATATGTACCACATCTGGTGTCATTCCATCTTATTTCATTATTATCTAACATCAAAAGTAGTCTATATAGGGGAGGATGGGGTACAGAGGACCTCTTAAGACAATATTGTCCATATTTATGTAGTAGTTTGTCAGAAATACATAATTTTTTTAGATAATACATACTAAGGAATGTTGTTTACCGATTACTATTTAAAAACAGGTTTAATTCTTATTCAGTATATAGCTAAGTACTAATTTTGATGTAAAGATAATGGTCTCTTTCGTTCCAGTATATGAGGGAATTTTTTCGATTCCCTCATGTTCAACAATTTTTTTTTTTCATATTTTAGTTTTATAATCATAGAATATCATATACCGCTAGGTAAAAAAAATCTTTTTATTATTTTGGTTTTTGATGACATGTTCTTTTGTATGTCCGAACTATCTGTGAATAAGTATGATGAATTATTATTTATGAATATGTGAATGAACATTTCAAGGATAAAGGACCGATAAGGACCGGTCGTAATCGCCCCGTTTGATCTGGTCCTCTTCACCCCAAAAGTCCGTTAGTGCAATAATATTTATTACCGGCATATCCTTAGAGGTTATGTTTTGATCGACATTTCAAAAATTATACCAAAGCATGTAGTTTTTAACACACGGAGTTCAAAATTAATAGCTATTACTTGTAAGAAGCTACGGGCATTTGAAAATCAAATATTCTTCAATCACTTACCGCTATTTTCACTTTTTTTATCAGAACTTATTCACTACACGTGCAGCGTCAAAAACATATGCCAGTTACCGTGGGAGCCTCCTACTCTACAATTTTAAGACCCCGGGGTGTAGAGATAGCGCTTATAATTACTTATTAATCGGCCCGGTCCCATTCGCCCCGTAGGTCCTGTTTGCCCCATCCTCCCCTACATTGAGAGAAAAGTGGGTGGTAAAATGAACCGTAATCGCAAGGTTAACTTTTTCTGGTTGCTAATACCATATTTATGGTTTGACAGATCATGAATGCAGTCGAAATAACTTTTGTTGCATGGTTATAGTAACAACGAGATTGTAGTTTATGATAGCCATGCACCATGGTTGAATTAATCACAAAAGTAGATCAATAATGTTACTGCATGATAGTATCAACTATTTAAAAAGAGGTTAGGGGCATCAATTGACCATGCTGCAAGTTGACCTGGTTGCAGGAATCTTGCTCTCTTGTTACTATAGGGTAAAGTCGGGAGAGATGGCGCACCTTTTTTTAAAGTGGTATAAAAACTACATTTGCAGAATAAGCAATACTTAATTGATAATGTGGATAGAGCGAAACAATAAAATATAGGAATTTGTAAAGAAACGACCAAAAGTGTTATCGAGTTTTGTAAAAAACTTGTCAAAGGAAAATATACCAAAAACCCCAACTCACCCGCCCTAGTACCTATGGGTGAGATGGCGCAGTCGAAAAAATTGGTGGGGGTGAGTGGTTCTCCAAGAATAAACTTCAAAATTGAAAGTGTAACTCCTTTTAATGCCAAATAACAAAAACAAAAATACAAAATCATCGTAAATAATTCAATTTAAAGAAAAATACCAAAGTATTTATTATTCCAACCACATAAACTTAAAACATCTTTAAGAAATAATAAATCTTATTTAATAATAACAGGTAAAAGTTATTTCGCTTTTCTGCTATTTTTCTGAATTCTTGTACATGAAGCACGGAACGAAATTTGAGGTTGGGAACAATATTTACAAGTTTACCAAGTGAAATGACCAAACCAAATGCATTCAAATCAGAATAAAAACTTACTGGATGTCTAATTATTATTACACAAGAAAATAATCAGGACCAATACAATATACAGTTATATTTATTATAGTTATAGTTTTATTTATTTACAGTTTTATTTATTTTACCTTTTGATGAGAAAAACAGCCGTTCGGTAACACACACTTACTGCACATGTGCACTAATCATCTGTGTCGCCAACTGAATCAATGTTGCCACACAGACAAAGAAATTATTTGACTGAACTGTCTCACCCGCTGTGCCATCTCTCCCGACATTACCCGATATAAGCAGAATCTCACAAATCAAAATAACTATGGAATTATGATTGGCGCCAAAATCGACCACGATTTCTAGTTTAATTATGGTTCTTTTAACCAGATTGTTCTCTAAATGTACATAGGTCCACATCGCAGAATTTGTTTACCATGTAAATGACGTTCGCTGGTTATGAAATGAAATGTCACAACGAATCTAACTTTTCCGTGAATTTTATTAGCCGAATTCGCTATCTCGAATCTAGATTCTTGAAAGCGTGAGTGAGTGAGATTTTGCCAATCGCCAAAGTATAGAAATTTATGTGATTCAGTAATGACAAATAAACGACAACTGTGCGCGAAGTATGTAAATTGTGTTTAATACACTAATACAAATTACAGGTGTGCCAAAATTAACTAGACGATTTTACAGTCCTTTCTGGTAGTTAGGTTGACAGCTGGTAGTAACAATTGTTGCTATTGGTGGAATAATATCTCACTGCCAATAGTAGTAGTTCCATCGACAATTTGGCACTGAAATTGAGCATTGACTATTTGACGACCTATAAATATCAATAGTTCATCTAGTTACTTTCGGCACACCTCTAATTTGGAATAGTGTACATAAAAGAAATTAAGAACTAGTGTGTGTGAGCATTATAACTCAATGTTCATACATAAATGAAAGACATCGAAAACTGTATGATACTATTTTTACTTACAATAGTCATTCATTAAAACTGAATTATAATTTATCTACAAGGCAGTTTCTGTGACAAAATGATGATAATATTATTTTTTAAAAGTTGTACACAAGAAGTTAGAATTAGAAGAACTCGAGCTGTTGACTGAATTCTTCAACTGCATTTAAATATGCAAGTCTCGCATCTAGGTCCGCGTGCAACTATTTAGAAATTGCTCGCGTTGTCGTAAAATAGGACATTTTTTTATGTGCACGAGAAATCCCCTCGACGCGATTGTATGTCGTAGTCAGAGACGGTATATAGGGAGGTCTTTCCTCTCGACTTTTCGTCCCTCGCGTTCCCTCGCTCCTCTCGTCTAGCCCTTCTCCGCCCGGGAAGCGAACGCGCGAATCGTTAAATCAGGAAAGACAAGTCGCGTCGCGCAGCATCGCTCCCCGTTCTCTTCTCGCGATGCAGAAGAAGCTTTTATCTCAAAGACGGCGGCCATCTTGGCTGCACTTCAATTGTTTCAGCCTTAATTGGAGCTGCGAGCCATTTTACTGCACCGCGCAGCCCCTTTGTTTCATGCACGGTCATATCGGATTATGAAGAGGATTTCATGTCATCGTTGAAAATAGTTTCCGTTGCGCGGCTTTATTTTCCGCGACGCCCGATGACGCGACATTGCATTTTATAACTCACGGATTCAGCGGACAATAATTAATTACCGGCTTACCGATTTCCGGAATCGCGCACGGAGAAAAAAAAAGGAAAAAATTCCCCTTTTTTATGGGTAATGCTGCACCATTGTGACAATCAACCAGAAATTACAGTGAGATAGGTAAGAAATTATCAAAGGGCTGGAAAATTATTCTTCTGAAGAAAGGGAATTTTCGGTGAATTTTCAAATTCCCAGCAAAATAAAATAAAAACTACGCAGCAGTATAGTAGTAGCTCTACAGTTTATGGTCAACATATATTCTTCTGCACTGGATTTTTTCCCTTTTTCCTGGAGAAAATCTTCACCGACAAGTGCTAATGTTACATTCGGTCTTATAGACCAATCAAAATCAAGTATTCCGTTGTCCGTAACCCCACAACAACGGAATCTTAAAGAAGATTTGTCGCTAAGGGATTAAACAAGATACTAAAAAGAAGACGTTTTGCTAAGAGATGTAAACACGGGGAGAGGAGTATGGGAAATTATTTTTCGTGTGAGAAAATCCATTTCGTCGACGAGATCTATCTTGGAAGGGATTTTCGAATCATTAACGAAAGTGATCGACGAAACTTTACCTCTGTTAACGAATTACTTTTCGTCCACGAAAAACATTTCTCACGCGTCGAGAATAGCCCCCCCTGATAAATTTGAATCCTTATTAATATTCTTTTTTTTTAGAAATAAAATAATGTATGATTTGTCGTTTTTAGCAAGGAAAATTTACATTTACATGGGTTACATTTTACCAGTTTATTTATCAAAAATTACTTTTCGATTTTGATGGAAAAATCTCATTCCAAAGGGGGAAAAATTCTACCGTCTGTCAATTCGGTGCACAGTTAGTCAGAAAAATGACACTTTTTCCTCATCTCTTCTAGGGGGGTTAGAGATGTTCTCTTTTTTTTCTCTCCGTGCGGATGCGCTTATAACTCGCTACAGCGTTGCAATCGACTCGTATATTCTTATTGCGTCTTTAATCCTACACTGAGATAAATATACGGATGAGAAAAGCATAGTTTAACTAGAATCCATGGTC
This sequence comes from Xiphydria camelus, assembly GCA_963678675.1. Classification (NCBI taxonomy): domain Eukaryota; kingdom Metazoa; phylum Arthropoda; class Insecta; order Hymenoptera; family Xiphydriidae; genus Xiphydria; species Xiphydria camelus. The sequence continues at coordinate 27,730,172 of OY783192.1, read as the reverse complement.
GATCTTGGCACCAACCATGGTTTGCATAATTCCACACGGAGAAAAGTTTATGGTAACCACTCCCACAATCCATGCGGTAAGATTGAATTATTGTGGTGTATGACGATCAGTACCATAAATATGTCGATATTTACCATAAGTAATATCACATTTATTATACTTATGGTAAATATCGACGTATTTATAGTTCTGAACGTGACGTGCCACAATAATTCAATCTTACTACATGGACTGTGGGAGTGGTTACCACAAACTTATCTCTGTGTATAGGTAGTTATTCTAAACAATCAGATTTTGGTTGTAGTAACAAGAGATTAGGATAGGTAGCTGTAATCAGATCGACCTGCAGCATAGCAATTGATAAATGTTTCCAACTTTTATTTACATACTGTCAGTAGAGTTGACACTACTATAAAGTAATATTATTGATCTACTTTTGTGGTTAATTGAACCATGGTGTATGGCTACCATAATCTACAAACTTCTTGTTACTATAACCATGCAACAAAAATTGTTTCAACTGTATTCATGGTCTGTTTAATCATAAATATGGTAGAAACTAGCAACCAGGAATATTTCACCTTGCGATTATGGTTGATTGCATTATCTGCGTGTACTTTTCTCTCAGCATACACTTTTTCCAGGTGGAGGCGGGTCGAATTTTAAACTGCATCTCTCTAACAAACCAATAGCGGTAATTTAAGCCTTCGTGGCCGCCATTAGTCCAGTTGACCCAGATTTTTTTAATGTCCGAATTAATTTCTGGTCAGATCTCGGAATAAAAACTTTTTTCTTAAAAGTCGCACTAAAAACCCTCTTCAAACTTCGGAAAAGAATCTTTTTTGAAACGCGCACTACAGAACTATTTGTTCAAGTATTATATTTCATAAGATTCACCCTTAAATCTTATCAAGAAAACTTTAAAAATAAAAAAGTTATGGTTTTTTTAAAAGAAAAGTAGCTAAGTTTTCATATTTATCTATACATTCACGATTATTTTTGAATATGTTATCGTTTCATTTTTTATATAAACATGGGGATTCCATATTCTATACCTAATGTTCAAAAAATGTTCCATAATTTGTCAGTCTTAATTGGATTGATATTGTTCATAAGACTATTATTTAAAAATTGGTTGAATTCATTTGACCCATGACCAACGCGGAACTGTACGGATGTGTGATCACGGAGGTTTAATATGTAATATTAATATGTAATATGTTAATTATAATATGTCAAATTTAATTATAAAGAAAAATTATAATTGCTAACTAAATTTGTATCGGATCGATTCAGTCCAAATCTTCTGTGCAATTAATCTCGTATCGAATTAGTTACTGTTTTGAAACACTCAGTTTGAATGCCAAATTATTATGCAACAAAGATTACTGCAGGAATACGTATTTACTGTTTAACCTACGGAAAGACTCCTTCATATTATAGGCTGAGCGTGGGCAGCTCACATCGAGTGGCTGTCGAAGTGAAACACGCTTATCCAGACATCGATGTTGTAAGCTTGGGATATACGAAACAGATTATCAGATCTCATGCAAATCGCACATCGAGAAACGACACAATATCGATTTTCGTATATTTTGCCCTCGATCATTATACCCCGGACAGTCTCGGCGTGCTTTTGAGGAAGAAGAAAATTATGTAGATGCCTCTCGGACGCATTACGAGAAAGCGCCCTTTCGCGGGCTGTACGGTAGGCGTATGGACGAAGATAATTATGCAGATCGTCGGATCGCATGAGCCGTCCGGGCCCCCGTTGTCCACATGATTTGCTTAATGGTTTCATTTAATCATTTCGTATCAATCTGACGTCGCTCAATGTCGAGCCGCGCGCTTTCTTCGTAACAACACATCCGGTCGTATATTATCGCAGATCAGCGCGCGCCGCGAGTTTCGAGAGTTCCGTTTCCGCCAGGCAGCATCGTCTCTCGCGTACTTGGTCTGTCGTTATATCGCGCCACGTTTCTCTTCGAACTCCTCGATCTCTCATAGCGTCGCCACTCTTTTTTTTCCCGCTACGCTGCATCGTTAAAAGTTCGTCTCGAGAGTCGAAACGAAGAAACGAAATTTGAATATTTATTCGACCGCGCGGTCGCCTCTTATCATCGCGTACATCTCGCCGGACGAGGTCACAAATTGTTGGAACGCGTGTTCACCGCGCTTCGACTTGCCTCTCTAATCTCCACCCGGGATTTAGGTAGCCGTACTCGCGGCATTAACATAATGACTTTTGATCGGACATCGATTTCGTTGCTCCGTGGAATGCTTGAATTTCGTGGGAAATCTTAAAAATATCTGTCTCTTGCTTCCTTATGGGACTTTGCGTGCTCTTGCTTGTACTTCTTTTTCTATTTTTATGATTTTTTTACTCTTAAGAATTTGTTTCAAAACTTCTTTTAGAATTTCCGTGTATAATCTTTCGAGTTCCTTCTTATCGTTAGCACGCTGAGAAAAATAACCTGGTTAAAATGACGAAACTCATCTCGTTCAACAAGTTTAGGTTTTCTAACAAAAATTCTAGTAAGTCGAATGAAATATCTAGTTATTCTAACTACGTGTCTAGTTATTTTAATCAGAAAATGGTCAGTTTAATCAAACAGACGGAGAGGATCCATATTTCACCAAACGGTTTGATTATGGTCTCCACGATTTTTATTAAATTGACCAGATTTTTTCTTCGTGCAAGAAGTGGTTACTTATCATTTTCTCTAAATCAAAAATTCACAAGGTTGCAATGTTTTCCTACTCTTCTGATAAGTATATAATTTTTGTTCATCCTTCATTTGCAAATTTGTATATATTTTGCATCTTTTTTCCGCTTGTATTTATTGCATTTCTTTCCCGTATCAAAATTTTTTTCTACCCTTAAGAATTTGTTTAAAAAGTCCTTTTAGAATTACCACGTATAATCTTTCGAGTTCCTTGTTATCGCTGTCAAGAATGGTTATTTTTCGTTTTCTCTGAAACAAAAATTCTTATTCTTCAGATATGTATACATTTTTACCTACTTCATTTACAAATTTCTATATATTTTGTATTTTCGTCATTATTGACACCAAGATCACGGGGGATCAATTTACCCCGAAGGATCGTTTTGCCCTGGTCTCTCCTATACATGCTTCATTTTCCATCGTTTTTGCTTTAAAAATTAGATTTTCAGGCGTGACTCGATTTTACGCCACTTTAATCTCGCAAATAGTTTTAATTTAATAATTCGTCCAACGCGAGAGTGTTCAAGATTTTTCACGTTCTCGGGAAAATAGCGAATCGTGAAATTGGTTCGACAAAGCGTACTATATTGCCGGGTCGCTCTTCTCCGCATCCCAGTGTTAATAGAACTGTAAGTTAGGCGAGTCCGCGAACCGTCTATCTCTCGGGCAACATCAAAGAGGAGCGCGGCCTGGCACGAGGCTTCCGTATAATTACTGTCAGCCACATTTGCATATTGATTGAAGAATGTGTCGCTACCTCTCGTCTCACTACCCTCTTTTCTTTCGACGCCTGCGCCGTCAGCCTCGACCCTTTCCCTCTCACTCGCGTTGAAACCCAAATTTATTTCTTCACAAATCCTCGCACCCTTGGAAAGGATAAGGGATTAAAGAGTCGCGTGATATCCCGAGTCGTCTATTTTGACCTGCTTACCCCCTAGAACACCTAAAATAATCCTAAGTTCCTCCTTGTACGGGGAAAGAGTGAACTGCCGTGATTATTTCGTTTAACAATATTAAGTTTTATTGAAACTAAAATCAGGGCACTCTCTCTCTCTCTCTCTCTAAAAACGGATGATCATAACGGATTAATGCGAGAAACTGAAATTCGTGGCGAAGATCGAAGTACATGCACGCGAGACTATCGTTACAAAGACGACGGAAAAAACAAATCTGTTTATTTTAACACTGGTCGCGATGACGCTGAGAGGCTCGAATTTGTTTAACACTATATTCGACTAGATCGTGGTGGCGTTGAGATTTACCGCAAGGCGGTATTGCAAGAATTCGACTGGCTTCACGAAACAAGCGATTACGTTCGCAACCCATGCTTGTCAGAACACTCCTCAAAACCCTACATTCTATTTTCAACTCCTGATTTCCGCCTAGAGGTCCTACTACCTCCTGCTACCATCCTTTTCAGCCTAAATTTCCGCAATCATCTTTTACCTTTTGCAAATACCACCTACATATATATATTAAGCCTATAACTCCTCTACGATGTAGTGAATGATAATTTTTTCGCTTTATTTAATAAATCTTGAACTTTTTTTTATGAAAAATACATAAAACCGTAATTAGAGTAATTAGAAGAGTATTTCCCACTTTCTGCTTTCCTTTTTTGATCACTAATAAAAGAATATTTTATAAGAAGAAAATGACAAAATCTATTTATCCTAAATTTCACTGAAACCAAACTTTATTTCCAAAAATTGTTTACAACATGAATTACTACATTAAAAACTTAGGCATAGACAAATAATCAATCATTATTATTTATTAATTTTAATCCCCATATATATTCGCCAAAAATTTATTAGAACTATAGAGAATACACAGTATTTCGGCAGGCAAAATTTTGTATTCAATTTATTCCAACTCTTTATCGTTTACCGGTATGCCAATATATACTTCATTGTCTCCAATGTTCATAAAGACACACACAGTATGTAAAGATTGTACTGGTACAGCCAAAATATTGTCGGTCGTCTGAACTTTGCATAGACATTTCGTGGTCGCATAAGTGAATCGATCACCTGTGGCCTGAAAAACCTCCGCAATTTGAACTTCTTGAGTGATACCGAAGTGTTGGCCAATGTAGTGACATACCGGCAGCATACAATGACATTCTCTCATAGCTTTAATAAAATAGCTGCGTACCTTATAGGCAAGTTTAGTTTATTAGTTGTCAAGCAATCTAGTATGGCTGCACTGGTAGGGTCGAACGAAATTAGGGTCGAAACAGAAAAACGCTGGAGAAAACTACATGAAAAAATCGAATATAAAAAATCAGAAAAATTCTTACCGCTCATCAAGAAAATATACAAGCCTCAGCTATACAACCAGAACATCATGGACATGCGTGTCAAACTGAATGACAACGATATACTAGAAAAAATAAGCAACAACCGTAACAATACCCAGGTCGATAACGATGAACTAATCATTACGAAGAGTGAGGATATTTTGAACGTGCTCGCCGCTTTCTATGAAAACGTCAACTCCCCCAGACATCTCAACACAGGGACAAGGCTGCGTGAACACGTCGATAAGAAAGTTGCTGAATTCGTCAAAGAATTGGAGACACAAGAGACGAGGAATGCCACGATCACTACATTCAGTAAAGAAAACCCGGCCGACAATCCGTGCCAACCGAACCAACATGAGGATTATTTCTGCAACACCCCGAAGCTAATTATAATACTGAAAGGCCTGCCCAATAAAACTTCATACGGAGTAGACGAGATTCCAGCCGTTATTCTAAAACATCTGCCGCTCAAGATAATCCGCCAACTCGTAATACTTTTTAATAACGCACTTAATAGCTACTACTTTCCTAAGGCCTGGAAGACAGCAAAAGTACTGCCTTTCCTAAAAAAAGGCAAGCCGCCCAGCGACCCCTCCAGCTACCGGCCAATAAGTCTCACACCGTGTATCAGCAAGGTATATGAAATGATTATTAACAACGCCATCACAAGGCACTGCAATGCACACAACATTATCCCAAACAACCAGTTTGGCTTCAGACATAGACACTCTACAGTACACGCTATACACAAACTTCTTTCGGACATCAATTTTCATGTGTGTAAGAAGGACGCAGTAGGGGCAGTACTTATCGACCTCGAAAAGGCGTTCGATTCGGTGTGGCTGGATGGGCTCATCTTCAGGTTACTAAAAAAGAACTTCCCGATACACCTGGTAAGGACGATATACAACATGACACACGATAAAAAGTTTTTCGTCACGCAAGGGAACATCGTCTCGAGAACAGGCAGAATCCTCGAAGGGCTACAACAGGGCACTGTAAACTCACCCACGTTATTCGCCATATACACTAGCGATATCTTACATTTATTTCAAATGAATTCAGACAACAACACCTATTCGATCGCATATGCCGATGACCTGATTATATATGTAGCCGACACGTACATCGAGCCTATACGGAGTAAACTAGAAGAACTAACAGACAAAGTTAACAATCACTACGCGACCTGGAACCTCAAATTAAATCCCACTAAATGCGAAACTATACTTTTTCGCAATACAATGACCGACATATCAAAGAAGAAGGCTCGCGGCATCCATACATTCTCCATTAGCACGCCGGTGCCGGGCACCAACAGAAGAGTGGATATCCCGCACAGGAGTTCCGTCAAATATCTAGGATTCCAAATCGATCAACTAATCAGGGGTGCAGACCACGTGGACCTCCAACTAAAAAAGGCCAGAAATGCATTCCATTCCATGCACGGACTATTTCGCAACAAACTCCTCACCCCAAGAGCAAAAGTTATCTGCTACCAGATATTCGTGCGCTCGCTACTAACGTATGCCGCCCCCTTGTGGTGGAACACGGGCGCCGCACAGATGGAAAGGCTAAGATGTTTTGAAAGATCTTGCCTCCGTACCGCACTGGGCAGACACCGCACAGCCGCCTCCAACTACGTGCACTGGACGAGCAATAAATCAACATACAACTTAGCAAACATCAGCAGAGTGGACTGCTTCATCTTAAAACTCACACGCGATTACATGGCCAAATTACGAACAATCCCCAACACTTTGATTAACAATCTCGCGAAGGTAAACCACAACCAAGCACAAATAGCAGCGTCCAAAGGATACAACCGACCGCAGGACTTCATGCACTTTGACGCAATGGGCCTTATCCAAGATGAGACCGGGACGCCTCTAATCTACCACTGGAGGTGCAACAAGGCAAATAAAAAACTGCCACCAAGGCTTGATGATATGCTCGACGTAGTAAAACACAAATACTCCAAAGCCCTCCCGGAGGTGGACCGCAATGACTGGAGCAGGCTCGCCAAAAAACACTGGTGGCTAGCAGATGGAGCGGCGCATATAGACAAATTGCAACAGCGACGAAAAGCCTCGCAGAGTCGCACATGAAACCGCGAGAATTAAGGACCGTCCAGCGCATAATGCGACCGCCTGAATGGTTACGCGTATCCGATAATCATCGCTGAACCGACAGCGGCATAGACTGATTTTCGCTTCCTGCTCTCCTCCCCTCCCAGGAAAGAGGAAGGTTTTTTCTCCCTTCCCTAGGCTAAGTATACAATTTAAGAAAATGTTTTGCTGTTTTTTTCCCTCATTTTTTTACAGCGATAATAGTTCCCGTGCGAACAATTGACTGCTCGCTCTATAGATCCACTCTTGAGCCTTTTTTTTTTATAGTTAACACTTAAGACTGTTATTTTGTATTAGTAGTATATCTTTAGTATTATACACCGCCGTTTACGTATAGAGTGCTGAAAATCCTCAGCCAGGTGCGTTATCTCTTTTATAAGAAATCTTTTATAACCGATTAGCCGTTTCTTAAGTTCGTTTTGGCTTCACTATTCCCTCATATTGTACAAACCTTGTAAATATGAACACGAGACTGTGATATTGAATAAATGAACTTTATTAAAAAAAAAAAAAAAAAAAGCTGCACTGGTAGCGTGCTGGACTCGCATGCTCAAGGACCCGGGTTCGATTCCCCCGTAGTATTTTTTTTTTCATTACGAAATTGTTAAATTTTTTTTACAACGTACAGAAACGAACGTGCAAACACTTCGTAAATTTATTGTGAATGCACTGTGTCTTCATAAGATTTTTAAATTAAAAAATAACAAAATTAATATAATAATGATATTTCAAACAGTGCAAATTGTACTGAATTATTCCATAAATAATGAATGATTAATTATCATAATCGCTATTGTTTTGAAAAAGAAAGTATCAAATTATTTTATAAAATTTAATGAGAAGAACCTTCGAGAACAGTCACTGTCATGTTCGGTTTCTATATATGACTGGAGTCGACCAGCATCACTCGAAGAGTCGGTGGCTCAATTGGTAGAGTGCGAAAGCATTCCCAGTTTCGAAGCAGCTCGTCCTTAAGATCGCAGGTTCGAGTCCCGGTAGGGTATATCCTAGTGGTGTCGGTTTTTTTTTTCATATATGATGCAATATAAAGCAATATTAAGGCACTGCGTGCGTTCCCTTTTTTGCAATCCCTCAGTGAGGCAAATTATAATTTAAATTTCGACTCGCGCGCGCGAGTAAGGTGTATTTTACTGAAAATTGCACCCCCTTATTTCCTCCTTAAACCTCGGATTCGGGAAATAACTCGACGTTATAGGTGCTAAGCAGGGCCTAGTTTTCAATGTAATTTAAGACCTGGTTTCATCCTTTACCTCCTACTGAGGCTCTCAGTAGAAATATTAAAAATGCTCGTGAATATATTATAGTCGTATCTCTCTCTCTCTCTCTCTTCGAAAGGACATACATATACGGGGTGTTCTCAAACCTATAACTCACAGGAAAGCCCTATGTTCATTAAAAAATTACGAACATAATGCCATTGATTTTATTGAAATCCGTTAAGAATTTACGGCGAAATTAATTATTAAAAAGTAATTAATACATTGAATGTATTCGGTATTGATGACGTCATATCAAGGCTCATGAAGATAATCGCAATTGCTATCATTATCATAAACATTATCTTCATGAGCCTTGATATGACGTCATCAATGCCAAATAAATTCAAAATATTAATTACTTTTTAATAATTAATTTCTCCATAAATTCTTAACGGATTTCAATAAAATCAATTGCATTATGTCCGTAATTTTTTAATGAACATAGGGATTTCCTCTGGGTCAGAGGTTTAAAAACACCCGGTATACCTACGTGTATTAATTTTAATCTACCTAGCAATCAGTAAATAATCATCAATTCTTACTTGTAAGAATATCATTGAATTGTTCAGTAGTAGGAGAGACCGGGGCAAAACGAACACTCGGAGTAAACTGATCTCTCGAGGTTTTTGTGTCAATGACGAACACTCCCAGATCGGTACGATAATATTTTCCCAGTAAAGTTTTCGAATAACTCATGCAGTGGCGCCCACTAAAGCATTTTCGTTGTTCAACAATTCATTTTTCGGTAACTTGATGTAAGGTAAGCGCTCTGTTTATTTCATTTTATTGTTTCACTGTACTGCAATTTCATCATTCAGTAATGTTGTGAATTAACCGCACAAATCAGTTTTCCCATTTGTTCTTCATAGGCTTTGTAGGGGAGAGCGGGGCTAGTTGTAACACTTTTAATATTATTGACCGTAATTTGGGTCTAATCAAAAAAATGTAAATAATTTGTCATGAGCATTTAGCTCATTTATTCAGCTACCATTCCCAATATTAAAGTAGTGCAGTCAATCAATCAATTAGACATAAATCCATTTTTAGTGAACAAAATCGGGTATTACGTCTTGCCCCTTCGTTAGGATTAATTGTAACAAGCATGGGGCAAGTAGTAACAGTAACGAATTGTTCTGATTATTGATAGTAAGTGTAATAAAAGGCTTATAAATCTTAAGGCTTTTATCTTTCTTAATACTATACCAACTTTTTTTATTTCTTCTATTTACATCCTTAACTAAACATTAGTCTCTCTTAATTACCTGAATTCATACATCAAAGGTTTTGTAGATCCTCGCGTTCTAGTATACAATATCATATCTATGGTAAAACTTACACGTAGAAAAATGAAGTTGAAATGAGGAGCACTAGATGCACGAATACTGGCATTACTTATATGTCCTTTGTATAGCACTGCAAGCACTTTATATGGCAACGTATTAATAACTCAAAACTATGAAAAATATTACCATACAGAATAGCATTTCATTCTCAGAATATAGCAAGCTTTAATACGATATCGCATATTTTTAGATAATTTGGAAGTATGTACTATGATAAATGCCAATGGCTATTTTATAAAAGCCGTCATATGGCGATATTATCAAAAATGCCAGTTAGCTATATTACAAAAAATGTCAATGGCTGTACTGTAGAAAATGCTACGATCACTGTATTGCCAAATGCCACAAATTGTCTTAAAATATACCACATTAGATTAATGTTTGCTATACGTAGAAAATGAAATGCTGTTCTGCATGGCACTATTTTTCATAATTTTGAGTTGTCACATCGGTGCCATACATACAAAGCATACGCAATACCCCAAGGAATTGTAGGGTTGCCGTCCCAAAGGAGGTAAGTGCCAAAAATTGTAAAAATCACTTCTTCACATAAATGGGTAGTAAGTACCATAGCTGAGTTCCTGTAAAGGGGGCAAGTGTTATCTTTCACTCTGGGTAGTGCTTATCTCAATCGAAAAATGGCGTTCGGTGTATCTCCACAGTGATTTTCATTGAAAGCGGGATAAGTGCCACCGTATTGCATCATTTAGTGCTATACTCTTGTGTTTACGTGCAGCTGTATTTTGAGATTAGTTTTGTTAACATTACTATGGAGCCTGCATTTATTTCTAAAGGTACTGGTACAAAAAAACCTGTTGAGGAAAAAATAAAAGGAAGAAAGAAAAAATAACAGTCTTTCAAAAGAGTTAATGGTCAAGAGTACCGTAGGTACCTATAAAACAAACAAGTAAATAAAAAGGCAAAACTATAGAAGACGCTAGGAAAATTGAGTTAACATGTAAGTAATCCGGTTGTAAACAAAATATCAGCTGAGAAAAGACGAAATCTTCGCTCTATGCTTCCTTATCTAGAGGATAATCAAGAAGCTAAAAATTGTTTTGAAGACTTACTGGCTTAACTGTATCATATAATAATTAAATATAGGTTTTGTTATAAATAAAGATATTAGCATAAAATTACAATGGCAAACGGCACTTATCTCTTATATATCTATCTGGTACTTAGGCCTCTTACTGACGTAATGTGTGGCACTTAACCCTTTTCTAAAAATGGTTCGGTATTTTTCCACGCATACAAGTATTTTTGAAAATTATTTGTAGTGGCACTTAAATGTAACCTTCTTTACACTTCATAAAGAGAATAAAAGTGCAAAAATACTTTTTCTGAAAGAGTTATACTTTTAATTTAGATTAATGTAATTATCTTTAATATACGATTTTGGCACTTAGGTACCTCCTTTGGGACGGCAACCCTACAATTGTTACTTTAAGTCCCACACGGTTATTTTTACTACGAATTGAAATAACATGGATAAGGTTCATATATTATTATTAATAAAACATGCTTGTTACCATGGAAGACTTATGTATCTAGTATTGCGTAGTCACATGTTGCATAAGGTATGATAATAAAACGTACAGATCAAAATGACGAAAATGAAAATTCAAACTCGTGTGTGTGTGTGTGTGTGTGTGTGTGTCAGAATTTTACGTCACATATACAGAACTCTCCCCGGTGAAAAGACGCGTAGTTAACTGCTCGATTGCGATGGCTATCAGCGACATTTAGCTTGGCCAAAATGCGATTTCCTGCATTGTGAAAAATTGCATTATCCTATAAAACGGCTGTTACTACTTATCCCTGTTACAACTAGCCCCGCTCTCCCCTACTACATTACTGTTTTAACTATAATTTCGTTTCGATCGTACAAAAAGTTTTGAAAAAAACATGCAATGTAACTGAATGATAGAACAAGATGTGTGCAAAATTGCAGACCTCTATCTTCTAAGCTTTATCGATTTGAATCTTAGGAGGATCATTTTGCCCCGGTCTCCTTTAATTAAACATGCTTGTAATTGGAATTACAGTAACTATTCTCACTGTCCGTGATTCCGTGATTCTTCACCGATTTCGATTTAGAGAGTAAAAAAAGGTGAAAATAAAATTAAAAATAAAAAGTTTTAATAAAAATCTTAAAAATGTCCGCAAATGTATTACAGGTATACCTCCGATATACGTACGTATGTTTTTTTTAACCCATCTTGGGCGAAGCAGTGACACTCCAGCGCTTCGTCTTTCCGCATAGGCACAGCACTGAGATTTTCACTCGCACCCCGCGAAAATAATCCCCCGACGAGAAGGCATACGCGCACGCTCCTCTCTCGCCCACTTCGCACTCGCATCCACCCACGTTTGTCGCGCGGCCTGGTGTAGGTGTATGAGCGCGAACCACCCTTCCTCGAATGAGTAACAGCTAACATATGAACGGGTGGTGACTCCACAGTTTTCGACGGTGATTCAAATTCAGCGCAGCGCGGGCGAAATCGGCGAGGATTTAAAAAAAGCGCAACAATAGAGTGCAAGTCACTGAGTAAACGACCGGGAATTGTTAAAACGCCCCGTAGCTATTTTGATTTTGCCTGGGGAGGGAGAGGGAGAAGGAGAGGAAGAGGGAGAGAGAGACAGAGAAATAGAGAAAGAGAGAAAGCTCAGTGGGAGGAAAATGTGAATCAGAGGAAGGGTATACCCACGAGCCGAGTCGATATCTAGGAGCGACGCCAAGCATTAAACGCTTTCATTGATGCACGACGTCTCTTGTGTTTCTTTTTTCTTTAAAGTGAAAAAGAACAATTAAGGAAGGCGCAATAGTACAGTAGGATCAAATGTTACCGAGTAATTAATAAGGTATTACACTAAATCGTTTTGTAGCTATAGAATGATTGAGTAGTATTTTATTAATTACTCGGTAACATTTGATTCTACCGTGTTATACCGATGAATGGCTTTATTGATGTACGATGTCTTCTATTTCTTTTTTCTTTGAAATGGAAAAGGAGAATTAAGGAAGATTCCATCATATTATATCAAGAAATGCCTCTATTAATGTAAAACGCCTCCTATTTTTTTTTAGAATTGAAAAGAAAAGTTAGGGAGGGTGCAATAATACGGTAGAATCAAATGTTACCGAGTAAAGGTATTAATTACTATATAATTTTATATCTACAGAATCATGTAGTAGTATTTTATTAATTACTCGGCAACTTTTGGTTCTACCGTATTATACCGATAAGTGGCCTTATTGATGTACTACGTCTCATATTTTTTTCTTTTTTAAATGGGAAAAAAGATTTTACCATATTATACCAAGAAATGCCTCTATTAATGTATGACATCTCTTATTTTTCTTCCTTAAAATAGAAAAGAAAATGAAGGAAGATGCAATAACACGATAGAACCAAATATTAGCGAGTAATTAATAAGGAGTTTCTCGGTAAAATTTGATTCTAATCGTATTTCGTATCATCCTTATTTTTCCTAATCTATTTTAAAGAAGAAAAAACAGGAAACGTTGCACATCAATAAAGGCATTTAGATAAATTTTGATTCTATTCGAGGTCAGAGGATTAAAATACGGTTTCTATCCGAAAGATAAGAACGAAGAAGGGTGCGTCGTTAAATGAAAGAGTTAATGGATGTGGTTGTCTTGAAAATCCTTTTCACGACTTTTAAAATAAAGTTCGTTGAATTTCCTTAAAAGTTTTGCGAATGCATTTCTGCCTAAATATTTATCATTCAAAAACTGAAGGTTGCAGAAAATTTAATCCACTATAATGCAAAGTTCAATTCTAAGAATTTCCTTTACCGAACGCGTCTCTTCTTCGATATCAAAATCAACGAGCAATGTTTCTTGAAGATCCAGTAGCCTCGAAATCGGCCCTCACAGACAACGCGCGTCGTTTTCTTTCCGCTTCCGGGGAAGCACGCGTCAGCGGCCTCGAAGTAAACACTTTCCGCGGTATCTTGACTAAGAGATCCCGCGGGATACCGCGAGTTCGATGTCCGTGAAGGATAGCCGAGGGTCAGGGGTTATCGGGTAGTTCCTCCATTCTCCCTCTGCCCCCTCCACGACTCTCTCGCTATCCCGCCCCTCGGGCCGCAGGATAGATCGAGCCCTCGAGACCCCCTCGTCCGTCATGAAACTGGACCATAAGACTTAAACGGGGAAAAAGTCTATATTTTTATTGATTTCGATTACGCCTCGCTTTTACTCGCAGGGGGGGGGAGAATGGCCGGTGAATGGGAAAGGAAAGTGAAGGCTTTTTTCGTATAGAAACAAGAACGCAGACCCGCCGATATCGTACAAATATTTTTGCATAATTTTTTTTTTCTCTACGGCCGCTTAAATTATTTAAGTTTTTGCTCTTTCGTTCGGAAATATATATTTACCGTTTCGTGAAACAAGCAGTAATGTGACATAACATTTGTACGATTGAACATTTCTTGTCAAATTACGGATGTTGGATCACCGTGGCTAAAATTAGATAAAAATCAAAATTTTTGTATATTATATACTCTAATTTAGTGTTATATTTTATGTACGAGAAATTTTAAGGCATCTTAATAACCATTTTAGCAAGATATTTAATTGTAAATTATGAAAATTTAATTCAGGCGTTATAGTAAAACTCATACTTGGAGAGTTCGATACAAGAATTAAAATAGTAGGTATTTGATTAGATGAAGCGGAAAAGATAGAAAAACAATATGCACTGAAGATCAACGATTTTCAAAATCTCAAAAACGAAGGTGCTTAACGACCATCTCGATGAGAAATATTCGGTTGAATCCAACAAAATGTCGCAAAAAGCAATAGTTTTGAGAGCTATGATCGCTTGATAACGCTGCTCGTTCTCACGTGCCATAAATGTCGATCTCGGTTACTGAAAATTTTGACATCTCTCTTCTTTATCATGAAACAACGGAAATGAAGCTGACAGATGACAGATACAAAAACTACAAGAGAAATGGAATGTTGCCGCATTACTTGCAATTGAAATATTATGAATTGGTCAACGAGGTAATTAATATAATAATTACTGAGCTAAAAAAACATATATTTACGTATTCGTTAGCATTTTCTAGACTTCTGTTTCATTAGATAATGAAGTGAAAATATATCACCGTTTGCACAATTTTTTATATATTTTAGTATGACATACTATGTTTTGACTAGTTTGACCCGATCTACATTATTAGTGGGCCCGTGCGAAAATTCCACAGACAATAGAAGATCGGGAACGTAAATGCAGAAGATACGGAATGATTTTAGATTATGCGTTATCTTTTCCAAAAGTCAATTGTTGCCTTCGATTCTTAGACAAACAATACAATGTGCAATTGAGGCTCCCGATGCAAGAACCGGTCGAGCGGTCGAAAATGCTTAAAAGTATTGTTCACTTCGGAAAAGTGGCTGATGGAAAAAAAGTTGAGAAATATAAAAATATAAAAATACGTACTTATAGAGGGCACAAATACGCATATTTTAGTGTAATTTTACTTTTCTAACTTTTGTGGTTTTTAAGAAAAAAATTAAAAACTATTAAATTTCGATCACTCAAAATCGACGATTTTCAGTCTACTTTTAAAACATACATCGCCATATCTCAAAAAATTATGTACGAAACGTCACAATTTTTTTTTCTCGAACTTATTACACCCAAGCGATGCCAAAAAATTAACAAGCACCGCGAGAAAGATTCATTGTTTATAAATAATCACTGTATAATTATTTAACGAAAAAGTCGAAGTTTCAAAATTTTCGACCTGTGGGAAACATTTTTCTATTTATTCTTACGACAAAGTGTAAGCGAGAAAGTTGTAGATAGATGTTTTATGAAGTTTTCTACGAAAAATAGGGAAGATTTAGTGACATTTCACGGGTTTTACGATAGTTCATGTATAAAGCGCGCGATCCGCGTTCGCTCGATTCTCGCGCTCTGCGCTGCAACAGCGCTGGAATTCAATACCGCCTTGCCGGCAAAGCAAGACGACACATGTATTTTACATCGCCAAAAATAAATCATTTCAAATTTTGATTTGAATAATCTAGGTGCGCTTGCGTAAATATTGTATTTAGACATAATATTAAATCTTTTTGATAATATGAACGATACATATTGTACAAAATGTCGATATAACATAATATTCGTACTATTGAATTTTCGAAATAATTTGGCAATATGTTTATGGGTTTTGTAGTATTACAAGATGAAATCAGGCGTTGTTGATACATTTTTATCTTATCATTTATTTCGTGAAAACTGAATAATGTTATTACTTAAAATACTGTATAACGTAAAAACAGATTAGGAAAATTACGTTGTTTTACAGAAGATAAAAACCAACGAACGTATCCGACTGAACGTCGAAAGGAGAATGAGAAGTTTTTCCCTTTAATATTATGAAATAGTTGCTTTTCACGTCTCAATAAGTCGAGACTTGCCGATAAACGCACGCCGCGCAGTTAGAAAAATGTGCAACGTTTTCTTTGTCTTCGCACGCCCCCACGGCTGTAGAAGCGAGACACGATTTGACAAACAAATTGACGTCAAGACCTAAATTATTCAAATCAAAATTTGAAATGATTTATTTTTGGCGATGTAAAATACATGTGTCGTCTTGCTTTGCCGGCAAGGCGGTATTGAATTCCAGCGCTGTTGCAGCGCAGAGCGCGAGAATCGAGCGAACGCGGATCGCGCGCTTTATACATGAACTATCGTAAAACCCGTGAAATGTCACTAAATCTTCCCTATTTTTCGTAGAAAACTTCATAAAACATCTATCTACAACTTTCTCGCTTACACTTTGTCGTAAGAATAAATAGAAAAATGTTTCCCACAGGTCGAAAATTTTGAAACTTCGACTTTTTCGTTAAATAATTATACAGTGATTATTTATAGACAATGAATCTTTCTCGCGGTGCTTGTTAATTTTTTGGCATCGCTTTGGTGTAATAAGTTCGAGAAAAAAAAATTGTGACGTTTCGTACATAATTTTTTGAGATATGGCGATGTATGTTTTAAAAGTAGACTGAAAATCGTCGATTTTGAGTGATCGAAATTCAATAGTTTTTAATTTTTTTCTTAAAAACCACAAAAGTTAGAAAAGTAAAATTACACTAAAATATGCGTATTTGTGCCCTCTATAAGTACGTATTTTTATATTTTTATATTTCTCAACTTTTTTTCCATCAGCCACTTTTCCGAAGTAGACAATACTTTTAAGCGTTTTCGACCGCTCGACCGGTTCTTGCATCGGGAGCCTCAATTGTAAATTGACAATTCGTCAAGAGTGGAAAACTTAATCTTTAAAATGGTACCCTATTTAGCGTTTTTGGTCTTGTATGAAGGGAGAAAGAAGAGTTTATCATGAAAAATCACCTACAAATAATGTATTACCATATAAGAAAATCCGTTCAAGGATTTGTATTACTAAATGATTTTCGTTATGTATTGTTTTGAGGAAATGGGAATATATTTAATAATGTTCCAATTTTTATAAATCGAAATAACGTGAAAGCGTAGCTAGTATTACAAAAATCGCGTGAAGAGTAATTAACTAGGGTGTATTCGATTGATTCGTTATTTATATTGGAAATACCAAAAATACTCTCTCATTTTCCATGTCCCTTGTCTATAAAAAAAGACAGGTGTCAATGCCGTAGGCGAATAATGATTTTCAATACTTCATGGAAAATGTGGGCTCGCTTTGAAACATATGAAAGTGGTATAGGCACCCCATCAGTCTGTCGAAATGACTTTTTTTCTCCACTCTGAAGGGTTAAAGGAATTATTATAAGCGTAGAAAGGCACCACGGCCTACAGAGTGAACGTGTTCCAGGTGCCGAAAGACGAGAGGGTGAACCATAGATCTATAGTCATTAAGAGGTCCCCCATATTCGAACCCTTCGAACTACCTCCGTGAAAATTGAGAGAGGACAGGTGCTCCTGTATCGATATTTCATATTATCGAAGAATATATTCACGAGACCCGGCAATATTGCCTCGTTGTCATCGTCACAGCTGGAAACATCGCTTGAATAGAGAAAAAGAATTGGTGTGATCTTCTAAAAATGAATTGCGGGGTCACATGTAATTATTTATTTAAATTAATTAAATCTTTCTTCATATTAATTAGATACTTCTTCCTTTCAATCACATACTATTCTATATGACTGTAAAGAAGAGGTATTTAATTGATGTATTAAAAAACTTCAATTGTGTGTGTATGAGTAAATAATTACTTGCGACCCCGCAAGTAATTTTCAGTAGATCCAACTAATTCCTTCTCTCTGCGATAACCACACTGAGAGAAGAGGTTTAGTTCTCAATACGAACCTATAATAGAAAAATTTATTTGAGATAAAGAGGAATTTATTCACATCGAACAAAAGTCTATTTGAATTAAATAAATGTTTTATGTATCCTTTTAATCGAGAACAAACCTATGTAATTAAACATTTATTTAATTCAAATGGACTTTCGTTTGACGTGAATAAATTTCTATTTATCTCAAATACATTTTTCTATTAGGTTCGTATTCAACTAGAAATTTTCCCTGGGTACACACGAATAGTTGTTTGATTCAAATAGAAATATTGATTCGATCTAGATAAACATTACCAATTCAATAGAATACTATTTCGATCAAGCTGATATTAATTTGAATACCGATAAACGTTTACTCGGGGCTATAGGTATATGAAAATACGTTTGTTCGAACCAATCAAACCAACTTACGCGATGATCCATCGAGGATACGTGAATGCCCATCTCATTAATTCCTAAATTAGGCATATTCCTCGCGATAAGCCTCGTAATATTTGCACGCGTCGCGTCGCTTCGATTCAAAATAAGCAATTGACCCAGAGGGTACACTCCTCTCTCTCGCTTCGACAAAACCGTTCGTTCGGTGTCGCACCAATATACGGGTAATTTGCACAACAAATAAAGCTTATTCTCCGGATTTGCATGTGTTTGAACTGCAGTATAATTGGCTACGCTCGGCGGCGTTGTCCGCTCTCGTGGGTTTGGACGGATTTCGCAATATTGGAATTGCCCTCTCGGTCGCGCGACGGACAGCGACTGTCGGCCGGGCGAAAACAGTTGTAACTATCCCGGTATGTTGGTCTACCGAAGTTTTTAGCATCGTATTTCGCGTGGCGTCTCCGCGAGTAAACCGAACATAGGAATCATGCGAGTGCGAGTGAGAGAGCCGATTACCCTTGGCGAATGCCGTAAGAGCTTCTCTGTCGCATCTCCCAACTAGACGGCTCCGCGAAGGACGGAGAACGAGCGAGCGAGACGCTCTTACGCGCTTACCTCGAGATTTATCGGTCGTCTCACTCGCACTCGCACGACTCCTATGTTCGGTTTCCTCGAGTCGACCCCACATAAGCGTCGCAGGGCGCTGGACTTTTGTGTCTCTCCAAAGTTCGTGCCGTTGCGAATGTTTCTTCGCGGTGTGCACACACCCCGACGTGTGACCGATGCCTGCGATGTATTCGCGGCGGCGACGGGAGAAGGAAGGGTGCAGCGTCGTCGCCCACCGCGGCGATAAGAAAGGAAACGCAGCTGTCGCAAACTTACTATCTTCGGATCGATCTCGAGGTGTACGCGTTTTCTGGTCGCCATTTTGACTCGGGGCCTCCGCGCACTTGTTGGGATTTATGTAGGTGGGCACCATTCGTGCTCGAGTTCCCGCCTTCGCGGAAAGAGACGGGGTGAAAAACGAAGGATACGTTCGCGTAAGTGCAGCACCTTTATGGGCTGTTGGGATTTTTACGTCGGAGCGGCGAGGAAAGTGGAAAGGGGAAGAAAATGGAGGGGATGGTCGCGGTGGTACGAGTGAGCTTCCGACTGTTTCGTTTCATTTAGAATTTTTTTTCCTTTAAAGATGTTGGATCGGAGCAGTCTACACTAAGAGAAAAATCTAGTTGAAGAAACTATAATTTGACTAGAAATTATTGTATATTTTAGCGGCAACCGTGACTCCATAATTGTTAAGGGTAGTGAGATTCTGGTTGAAGTAGCAAGAGATTATGGTTGTTATAACAATGTCAACCTGCAGTATGGTCGCTAAATGTTCCTAACCTTATTTTATATAATAGACATTACCATGTAGAAAGATTACTGACCTTCTTTTGTGGTTATTTTAACCACGCAATCACATTGATGCACGGTTACCATAAACTGCAACCTTATTGTTACTATAACCATGTAATGAAAGTTATTCTGACCGCATTCATGGCTTATTTAATTGTAAATATGGTACTGATAACTGGAAATATTCAACCCTATGATTATAGTTAATATTATTACCAACTTTTCTCCCAGTGTTCTCAAAACATTGTCATACTAAAATATATAAAAAACGACGCAAACAATGATATATACCTATGTATTTTTTATTACCTAGTGAAGCAGAAGTGTAGAAAATGCTGATGAATACGAATATAGTTTTTTAGCCCAGTAATTATTATATTTAGTTACCTCGTTGATCAATTGGTAATATTTCGATTTCATGTAATGCAGCAACATCCTATTTCTTTTATTGTTTTTGAGTTTGTTACCTATCAGCTTCATTCCCGCTGTATGATGCTAAAGAAGAGAGATGTCAAGATTTTCAAAAGCCGAAGTCGATAATAAATTATGGCACGTTAGAATGCGCAGCGTTGCCAAGCATTCAAGAATACCGAAACTTTATTGCTTTTCGTGACATTTCATCAGATTCAACTGAATATTTCTCATCGAGATGGTTGTGAAGCCCCTTCGTTTTCGGGATTTTGAGAATCGTTGACCTTCAGTGCACATTATTTTTCTACCTTTTTCGCTTTATCTAATCAAATAATATTTTATTCTTTTATCGAAACTTTCATGTATGAGTTCTGCCATACAAAAATTCAGAAGTTTATCTAATATCAGTTACGGTGATTCAACAGATTAAGCTTTTAGCACTGTTAGAAGTTGTCAAAATTGACACTATTTATGTTAGAATTGTAATATTTATTTCTCTATTTATTTTTATGCACTATAATCGATTTTAATCGGTCGTATTTGATTATTTCGTAAATATAATAATCGATCGCATAGTCGTGGAAAAATTTATTGCAATTTAAAGGAAGTTGCAGGCGCTGCTGACGATTTCAAACAGATTTAACAAGCGACAATATTTCGAGCAATGTTAGACTTCTTGTGAACTTATTCCGTTGAACGCAATATAGTTTCTTCCAGCACCGTAGCTGTTATTACAGTTCGCGTGACATATGTCGCTATATATGTGACACATGTGACGCTATATAGAATAGCATATTTTCGATTCTTTGACTTTTGGGAAATATCCAGTTTTATTCAAGGCTCACTAGTTCAGCAGATGTGGTAACCCAGTTAGAATTCGATGTTTATTGGATGACAGTAAGTATTAACCAATGAGAATTGAATACTGATCGAGCGATTTTCATCTGATGAATCGGCGTACCCTGTCTGTTTCCTATTCCTAATTCCTATAAGCTCATATTTTCAAATTCCCAAGAATTGAAAAATGCCCCTTAATATATACTCATCGCCTTTGATTGCCGTTTAGTCCCATCGATGCAGATTGATAATTCACTCGTTCATCGACTTCGCGATCAAAATTAATTAGCTCGACGAAAGGATGTAGTTGTATTGCGGCGATCGTTGAAATATACACGACGCATCATCGAACGCTAATTGAGGGACCCCTTCCTCCAACCCCCTCTCCAATTTGAGATTCTCGAGAATCGATCGACATCGACTCCGGATCCAGCCTCGAGCACCGGCGTACTAAAGTCCCTATGCGACTTCAAAGAGAGGCAAACAAACGGGAAGGGCCCGGCCCCGGCCGGTGCGATGAAATTCGGACACGCGCGCCGGACACAAAGCGATGACGTCATCAGCCGACCAGAAGGCCTGTCGTCCGTGACAGCCATTGTGTGTTCAACCAGCAGTTTACAAGTTCATTGCACACTATGTGGCTGGTGTCTGCGTCTGGTTGCATCTCTCTGTCCCCATCTCCCCTCTCTCTTCATCGTTCGCCTCTTCCTCCTCTTCCACCCCTCTCCCCCCCCTAGATTCGGGTGTCTGGACTGGGCTGGATTCGTCGCCGTTAGGTGATTCATTTTCTTCGATCTTTCGAATTTCAATTCAATTTCGTTTTATTTCTTACACTGAGAACAAAACTTTCCAAAGCACAGTGTCTCGGGCGGCTAATTAAATATATAGTTATCTTAACAAATATGTAGTTAATATAACTGAACTTTAGTTTAGGTAAATTGATACTTAACTGCTTCAGCTAAATATTCGTTCAAGTAATTATAGATACAATTTAATTGGATATCCGTAACTTTAAAATTATATTAACTAAACGATTTTTTTTCTCAGTGTAGTTAACACAACACTTCTATCATTCGTCTGACAAAAAACTTTTTTTGAAACAAACCAATTTGGAGTAATTTAACAAATTAGTGAAATTAAATTGATTTCCATCTACCAACAAAAATAATTTTATTGAATGAATTGAAATGACAAAAATTTAGTTATTTCAACTATACAGGGTATAATGGGCCAAGAAGGTTGGAACAGAAGGAGCCTAATTATCTTCAGAGTTTATACATTGACCAATCCTAACCAATTACTTCCTACGATCCTCTCACTTTGACAAAGAATTGACAGCCGAACGGGTTCCGAGGAACGGAGACCGTAGGAAGTCATGTCATTGGTCAGCGTACTTACTAACTTTGAACAGAATTAGGTTCCTCCTTTTTCAGTTTTCTTAGCCATTACCTATACCTTGTATACAGTCCAATCAAATAGACAATAGTTAGTTTAACGAAATTTAGCCTTCAACTCAAACAATTTGATTGGAATAACTAAATTTTTGTTAGTTGGTTGCTTTCCCTTTAGTATGATATCATATAATATGCACGACTGTTTCGTTCGAGTATGCACAGAGAAAAATAATGTGTTAGTATAAAGTTATTTAAGTTATTGTTACAAATCTTTGAGTTAAAATAGTGATAACAGAGCGATTTGTCATCATAACAAATTGATTTGTTACGGTAACGAAAAAATAAGAAAGAAAAGCTATGATTTTCATCGTAACCAAAGAAATTTATTAAGACTTTTCATCCCAATAGCAAACTATTTTTGTTATCGTAAAAAAATGCTGCTATATACTGTTAAAAATTTGTTGAAATTTGAAATACAAAGTTATGTGAATTTCAAGAACTGCAGTACTTATTGTCACGTTACGACCAACGGGACTGGCGCCTGGTTATCGCTCAAACAAACTAAGCGAAAAGGACTATTTACTATTGCGGGAGCACTGCACTTTGCTAGTGCTATCTGGACGATATCCTACGAGAATCGCGGGATACCGGCAAACACCCGGCATTAACGGGAAACCGAAACTATCTTGAACGATTATTTACCCGACACCTTTTACAATTGGCGGGTTTGATAAGAGGATTTTATAGATCTTTCACTTACCTTTTAGCTCTCGTAGCTCCTGGCGGATCGGATCCTTCCCTCTTTTCCTTGGCCTCTCTTTCTCTTTGAAGGGGATTTGCTCGCCGGAGATTTATTGACTCACTTAGGTTGATCACTATGATTTTATTCTCGAAGAGATTTTCGACAAAAGGATTTACAAAAGAGCAAAGCGTTCTACTACTATAGGTAAGGATTTTACAGCTAATCGAACTACTGCAAAAGACAAAGATTAGACGGCGCGACTAAATGACGAGATATCAAGCACGAGGCGACGAGGCTTCGTAGGTACGAGGCAGACCAAGACTCGAGAACGTTAAAAAAGGGCGAAGAAGAACCAGCGAAGAAGAAGTAGCACTAAGAACTAAGAACTACGAAAAAGGCGCGCCGAGGGAGGAATTCCGGCCTTTTTATACGACTGGTGCGGGGGGACCGATTCCTATCCCTTCTCTAAAAAACGCTTGGCTGAACTATGGACTACTTCCTAAAAATCAAAGTTCGGTTTTTGTTCTTCCTAATCACGGGCGGTGAGTCGCTACACCGGAGATTTAACTATTGCTTCCTGTCCTTATCTTTATATGGGGACTCTGTCCGTCGCTCGCTCGCTACTCTGACACACTTATCTCGATTAATCTAATGAAAACGGCTACGTCGGGACGTTACATTATTGAAATTGAAAATCATATGAAATCGTTTGAAAATTAATATCTGTGTTGTATAACTCAAACAAATATTATATTTGAATTTTGAGTTGAAATATACCTATTAATTTTCAAATGCACGTATGAAATTTGTAGTGCGAAATTGAATTTTCAAATAAACGTATTAAATTTAAGAACTTGCTTTTGAAGTTTCAATCACCATATTAAAGATTTACTATGTATGGTTATGAAATTTTATAACAATTCTTGAAAATACATACGCGAGTCGCTAAATTCGTTGCGCAGAAGTATTTATTTTCATATATATTGTAAGCATGACAAATTATTTACGAAAATTCATAACGTATTTCAATTTTCAAAACATTTGGTTATAAAATTTCATCATATTTGAAATTGAAGAACTTTTGCTTTTGAAATTTAATGACCTATTTAAATATTAAAAAATATTTGTTTGAAATTTCGTACACTTCTGCATGTGAAAATGAATACACTCGTACATATGTTAATTGCTGCTTCATACACAGTTCTATAAAAATTTTTTAACAGTGTAATAACTGATTCTCGATGTTGTTACTAAGACGAAATTATAATAGTTTCTTCTGTGAGAACACTCGCTATTGGCTGCCATTGAAATCAGTTGGAGTGAAATGAACGGTGTAGGCCACACAAGAACATTTTTTGGCTAACTTAACACACTGAGAAACGGATTTTTCGAATAGTAGCAGCACCAGAAAGTATGGGAAAAAACTCCAGGTAAGAAGTATAGTGATGGGACAGTTACGAATTTGGTTAAATACTACAGACATTCGGGTTTGGCCCTGCTATTGCCTTGAGACGGACTGGGGCTCATTCGAAGCACGAGGTACGGCTTATAAATAAATAAATAAATAAATAAATTAGAGATACTGAGGAGACCCTCGGTTGGAACGCGCTTCGCAGGGTTTTGCACGGCGAGAGAGAACGCGGAAAAAAAGAATGTTTCAAAATATAGCAATCAGTTCCAGAAAGTATGGGAGAAAAACTCCTGGTAAGAAATGTAGTGATGGAGAAATTAGGAATTCGGTTAAATAGTACACATAAGTCCTATACTATTCTGTACAGGACTAATATACAGGGTGAGTCAACAGTTATTGCCACCTAGAATAACTCCGAAAGTATAATAGTAGTAGAAAAGTTTTTGAAACAAAAGTTGCATGGGACAACGGGGGCTATATTATGATGTTAGTTTTTTGTTGCTAGGTGGAGTCGCTTCAGAGATTTGAAGGTCAACTTTGTTATTTTAAATAGGGTGCTATATTTTGGTACTTATTTTCTGATAGCGGCTATCGAGACGAATCCAATGATATGCAACATTAAGGTCTTTGAAGGTCAACGAAGGTCAAAAAGTTAAAATGAACTTACATTTACGGAAGGTGTTCGAAGTGATGACCATTGGTATCAAAATGCACTGCTTTACCTTCCGTAACTGTAAGTTCATTTTAACTTTTTGACCTTCGTTGACCTTCAAAGACCTTAATGTTACATATAATTGGATTCGTCTCGATAGCCGCTATCGGAAAATAAGTACCAAAATATAGCATCCTATTTAAAACAACAAAGTTGACCTTCAAATCTCTGAAGCGACTCCACCTAGCAACAAAAAACTAACATCATAATACAGCCCCCGTTGTTCCATGTAACTTTTGTTTCAGAAAACTTTTCTACTACTATTATCTACTATTATATACTTTCGGAGTTATTCTAGGTGGCAATAACTGGCGACTCACCCTGTATACTAGATAGGACTGTATAAGATTTAAATTTACTTCTGACAGAAGTAAATTTTATACAGTATAGTATTTAACCGAATTCATAACTACATTATCACTAGATTTCTTACCTGAAGTTTTTCCTTATACTTTCTGGGACTGATTGCTATACTTTGAAACACCATTTTTCTCAGTGCATGCTATACCTATAAATATATGGAGAAACCTGCTGTTACATTTGTCATCTCGAGAAGTAAGAATAGCCCGCGTAATGTTTTAATAAACTTCTAGATTTATATTATCTAAAATATAGCGAGAATTTTTCATAGAATGTGGAAAAAGTTGAATACTGAATTTCTTAGATCGTTTTTCCTCGAGGATACGTTTGCGACACATTGACTGTATTTTAAAATCCAGTCTTTCGACAGGTTAGTAAAGAATTTGGGCTACAATATAATTGTCTTCGAGGCTCGAGAAATCTAGATTTCGTGGGGGCGATTACACTACGGAGGAGGGCGAAAGGGGGTGGAGGTGGGGGGGGGGGGGGGGGGGAAGGGCGTAATTCAATTAACGCCTAACGACTCGTATATATTTTCTATAATCGCCGCAAAGCAGCTATCCCCTCTCCTTTCGCCGGGGAAGTTTTTCGACAGAAACGAGCTAATTAATTTCAAACACGAGGTCGATGGGAACGTAAGTTATCAAATGCGAAAACAAAGAGCTACGAGGAACATCTAAGGGCACGCCGGGAGTAACCCTTCCTCGTTTAACTCTGTTCGGAACAATTACATTTTAATTAATATTTCCTAAGAGGCCAAAAAGCCCTTTCCATCGAATTTATGATCGTTTTATCCATTATTAGGGTGAGCGCGCCGCCAGAGAGAGAGAGAGAGAGAGAGAAAGGGGGTGAGAGAGGGTCCAGAAGAGGGAGAGGGAGAGAGAAAGAGAGAAAGAGAGAGAATCTCGCGAAAACCCATAACTTCGACTTTATGGCCTCCGACTTTCGTAATTATTGTTATTTGATTTAATGCTTCTGTTTCGATAGATTACGGCCCTGGCCGCTCTGCAGTCGCCGAAAAAAAAAATGCTTATATTTTCCCTCGGGACACTCGTTGTATACCTTTGACTTCGAGCTAACCTTCCGGACTCCCCTTAATTTTCCAACTTTGACAGTGAATCGCGAATTTTCTCGCACCTCTTTTCTCTTCGGGCGGAACTTCCGATGAACTCGAAGGAAAATCTCATTTTTCAATTAATTTTTGCAAAATTCATCCAATTATTTCAATGCTTATGGCAAGGGATTTTATTAATTTCACTACAGATGGATCGGACTGCGTGTAGAATATTTTTAAACGCATTTTTTATTTTTAGAACGTCGAAGTTGTCGCTTAAGAGGAAAATTTTCTTTGAGATTGTATTCCTTTTCCTATATGTAACGATTAATTTATACCGAGAAAAATAATTGCTAGTGCCAAAAAATGTTTTCTTCAATCAAAGACATAATATAATTCCAGGATCAAACCACGATTTTCTTTATGGAAGAAAATATTTGATAGGCTCGAGTAATTGTTTTTTTTGCCCAGAAAAAATGTTTTGTTTCAACGAAGGTACACTTGAATCAAGAATATATATTCTTCAATCAAGAATCTGTATTCTTAAAAAATTGTAAGATCATGTTCTTGATTGAAGACATTTTTTTACACCACAATTATTTATCTTAGTGTAGTGTCTAGATGTATTAAAGTTTAAGCGTCACAAATTTGACTATGATTAATCACGAAATAAAATTAAGCTAGAGATATTTCATACTTCCTTAAAAACCAATATTTCTGTAATAAATCTCTGCATTTTTATAAGCTTCGCAAATATTTTATTCTCAAATTTATACTCGTAATTGTTACTTCCGATCGAATTAATTTTCCATAATTTCTCACAAATTTAATTCAATTCATTGTTTGATGCATACAAATTAGAATACTTCAAGATTAAAAGATTGAATTGAACCGCACAGTTTTGGCGTCATCCAAAGAAAGAAAAACAGGTATTCGAAATAAACTCTCAAACTCTCTTTGACGAATATCGCAGAAATAGCATCCGCAAGTTTTTTCTCGCCGCTCGAGTTTCTGACATTTTCATCCAATCGCGCGACTTGGCATAGATCCAGTTTCGACTCCGGAAGATATCCCTCCACTTGTCTCGAGTTCCGCGAAATCAGGGCGAAAGGGGTGTGGGACGAATTCTCGAGGAACTGTCTTTCGTACCGAAGAGCCAGAGCGAGGAGGACCCTCTTCACTCTCTCGAGGCTCGTTCGAGCGGAAGATTCTCCTTCCGTTCCGAATAAATGTCGAGCGAAGATAATCGAGTGCAAAGAGGCTTTCTCTTGCTCTCTGGTCCACGCGCCGCCGTCACCCTTCCTTCCTACCCTTGCGTTCCCCCTCCCTCTACTTCGCATCCCTCCGTCGACAATAGCTTTGCGTTTCCCGTCGTTGTCGTTAACGCAGGACGCAAGTAGCGTCCAACTAAACGTCGTAACGTCGTTGCATCAAACATTATATAATAACGGGGTACAAGCGTTCATATACGGTGGGACAGCGGGAGAGGTCAGTTCGGGGTTGATTGCAAAGTTATACACCCGCCCTGTGCTTTGCGGATCCTTCGAAATCGATGCTTTCGTGTAGCTCTCCTACTACTGCACTTACGCGATGCAGGTGCATCGTACTTCTATATTATTGAACTACTTGAAAACTTTGTTAAGGTCGAATCACTTAAAATAACAAATTTCAGCATGCACCTGAAATTGGAATATGTGAAATTTAAATAGATCAGCAGTATCTGATTAAAATTTCAAATGATGACATTAAAAACTAGCTGTACCCTGCCACGCTTTGCTGTTGCTCAATCTGTATACAAAGTGTCCCCGGGAATACACGCCAGCGTAGCACGTTGCATATCGGTTGGAGCCTCCGATCCGCTGCGGTTTCCTGTAATTCGGTGGTAATACCGATAGCTCACAATCAGACACGAACCAAATAGACGTTTCAGTACGAAAAACATCGGTCATCTCAATAGTGATGAATGTGACAGACGCTCTGACAGATAGTTTGATAATCGTTTGGATTGTTTTCGAATAATCAAGATAGTGAACGGAAACGTCTATTTGGTTCGTGTCTGGGCTGTCGCTATTGCCACCGAATTACAGGAAACCGTAGCGGATTGGAGGCGCCAACCGATATGCAACGTGTTACGCTGGCGTGTATTTCCTGGGACACTTTGTATAAATAAAAATGTAACTATCTACCAGTAGGGTAGAGCGGGGCTTAAAGGTCCGCGGGTATAAAGGTCCACTATATATATCTAAAAAACTAGTGACGTATCGTTTTTTCTAACTATACAAGCGAACAGAAGAGGTCGCGAGGAGCGCGAGGCATCGTTGGCAGTCGAGTGACGACGCTAGCAGAAGATATATGACTGCGTCTCGAAATTTTAACGTAAGTAAATTTTTCATTATTATTCTTTTTAGTTCCGAGCAGTGTTATTTCGTTTACCGTGCCTATAAACATCGTTTATTAGTATACGTTATTTCTTTGTTTTTCACGATTTATTATTAGTTTAAGGCTAGTTTAAACGGTATTTTTTTAATAACCTCTAACAACACTTACACTCGGTTGGGGTAAAAAGGTCCAATATGGATAAAAGGTTCTATATTCTCATAAGGAACAGTGTTGTCTTGTTTAATTGTACTGGTCAATTGAGACTGATTAGTGATAAGAAGATACTTTGTTTTGTAATAAATACTATTTAAATACTGTTTAAATACTTTGAAACTTAGAATTAAGAAAAATATTTTCTTTTGTAATAACTATTACAGTACTTATGACTTTTTCCTTGTGAAATGAAAATATAGTTTTGAAATTCATTGGATGAAATATTGTTATTATTTCATAAAACCTTTTTAAAATTAAATACTGGACCTTTTTGCCCCTACCATGGTCTACAGACGACAAGGTCTAGAAAAATTGTAAAATTACATATTTGTATTATGATAATTCAACCAAAAATTTGTTTAAACATGGTACGATAACTGTCTGTTTGATTATTGTTGTATATTTTGATATAGTAAGTTCCGTTTTCACAGTATAATTCTTAATAGTCAAATTGGACCTTTCAGCCCCGCTCTACCCTACCACAAATGGGCGGATGTATACCATTCTATTAGAAACAGTTATTAATCATTACTCCAAAGGCTTTTCATTATAAAATGACGCCGATTAACGTTTCAAATGTAATAAACATGTTAACGACTACGTTTCAAATTACGGAGTTGGCACAGACCCCTATAACATCAGATGAAATTGAAGTTCATAATCAAATTCGTGACATTATAAACACTTTTAGAAACGTAGATCTCGTACCATTAATTGAATACGATTACGTATTGGATTTTGCTAATCCACTATACAATTGTTTTAATGTATAATCCATTAATAAAATATGTACAATAGATACAAATATTTTGTTTATCAGGACTTATTGAATGAATGAATGAATGAATGAATGAATTCGTTTATTTATATGTCATAATTTGATTAATGTAACTGCGCATAAGCTACATCTTCCAGTCACAAATATGTATGTATAGTATAAATATAATAATCATAAAACGTACTTACATAAGATTTTTAACGAATGATGAAGGGATATCTCACCAGCATGCAGTGATAATAGTCACGAGTCAAACACATTCCCATTATGCAAAACGTTATCGGCTTCAATGTCGACATAGATCCTGCGTCATTCAACGTTATCATTGAGGTTCATACGATATCTTATTTGTGTTGTTTGAAAAATACGTGTCATTGATTCATTTCAATAAGTTTCATTTATCATGTAATTGTAAGTACGTGTTTTGCTAAAATAATTAAAAACTGTATGAAATGTATATTAATAAAAATGTAGATATCGTTTCATAAGACCGTTTCACTGTTTACGTTAAAACGGCTTTAAAGTTCGAGGTTTTCTAAATTAAAAAAAAAGGATACATAATAAACTAGGGACGTGTAAAAAGAGGACATTGAGAGGTATTTTTACATAAACTTAAGAAATCCAAAAACCTATTTTTATGGGTCGGTGGTGGGGTTACTTAAGAAAAATTTTTTTCCAGAATTTTTTTTCGCACCAGTTTTATAGATCGAGAAAAACCATAAAACTTTTATTTCAACTTTTTTCCCTTATCTTTCACCGTTCGGGAGTTATTCCATGAAGAAGAAAAATCTGCATTTTTTTCAAGGGATGAGTTCACCCCTTAAAACTGTTATACCGCACCAATAAAATGTATTTTTGTATTACGCTTGAACTACTCTACCTGCACACGGAATGGCAGAATTTTCTGAATTTTCGGGTTCCCTAAAGGCCAAAGCACATCTAGGCGAAGCGACGCGCAGCGAAGCGAAGCTACCTTTTATATTTCCATTGATTCTTACGAGGTAACGCACACTTGATCGAAGCGAAGCGCGGCGAAGCGAAGCGAAGCGCCGCGAGAAATGTTTATCGTGGACGGAATGTAATTCGTTAACGGATGTAAAGTTTCGTCGATCACTTCCGTTAACGATTCGAAAATCCTTTCCAAGATAGATCTCGTCAACGAAATGAATTTTCTCACACGAAATAGTATCTTATATCATAAGGCGGAAATTCGAGATTTTTTCAGACTGTGTTTAATTAGGTCGTAACACGAGGCATGGTTTGGGGAGGAGGCTACGATCTATATAAACACAGTCTTAAAAATCCGAGGATTTCCGCCGAATTACATATACTATTTTTCCTCACGAATGCCCATTTCTCAAAACAAAACATGTACACGGCTCATTTCACGTTGCGTTCATCAGTTTGAAAAAGGCGAAAATGAATGAAAAAGGCGAAAAAGGCGAAAATGACTGACATTTCACGGCGCTTCCCTTCCCTCCCTTCTCTACCCGGGTATCCATATATGGATATTTTCAGGTATAGCTGTTTATACCTGGTAGAGAAGGGGATAGAATTCGCCGCGCTTCGCTTCGCCGCGCTTCGCGTCGCTTCGCTTCGCCCAAGTGTGCGTTGCACAGCCGCGCTTCGCAACGCGTCGCGGCGCGTCGCTTCGCCTAGATGTGCTTTGACCTTAACTTCCCTTGTGAGCCACTCAATTGGTCTTTATAATTTGACAATATAGTTGTTACATAGGTTTCTATACTTCGACAATTAGCGAGCATCACTCACTAAAAACCTCAGCACACTGGACGCACCAAGCGGCAAGCTTAGAGCGTTAACTTATTGTTACTCATCCGCGTTAGATACAGTTGAGTAGTGGGAGAAAAATCACGATCATTCATTGGTTGACGCTCGAAATTTAAGTTTTGGCGCGTCCAATATGCGGAGGCCTTCACGTTTACAAGATTCTAGATTCAAGCTAGCAAATTCGGCTAATAAAATTCATGGAAAAGTGCCTTCATTTTTTTACGATTTGTTGTGACATGTCATTTGATAAATTAGCAAACGTCACTTACGTATCGAAAATGACTTTTCATGCTTTGGAGATTCGAGAATAGCGAATATCGATATGAAGTCGGCCCATAAAATTAATGAAAAAGTGGCTTCACTTTTTGAGATTCATTGTAACGCATCTTTTTTAAGAATGGACTGCATAATGGGTTTCTGCACCGAAAAAATGTACAGATACTATACAGGTGCATATAATAGATGTACAACTTTGCTTCCGCCGTTTTCGATTCGCGGATCGCTTCAAAAGATGACCAGCTTTTCTAACGCGGGATTCGTACGCTGCCCGAAAGATGGGAGAAAGTAGTGGCCAGCGGTGGACATATACTGTGAATCATAAATGTATAACCAGTCTTTTACAATAAAGCCTCGAATTTGGGAAAAACGGTGGGAGCAAAGTTGTATACCTAAAAGAAGAATCTGGTTAAAAACTATTATTTAACTAGAAATCATAGTCGATTTTTATGCCAACCGTGATTCCATATTTTTTCTAAACAGTGAAGTTCTGATTATATGTTACTATAAGAGATCACAAATGCTGCAACCAGATCAACCTGCAGTATAAATGTCCCTAACCTTTTATTATATGTATAGTTGACATTACCATGCAGTAATATTATCGATCAATTTTTCTGGTTAATTTAACCATGGTGAATGGCTATCATAAGCTATAATCTTACTGTTACTATAACCACGTAACAAAAGTTATTTCAACTGCATTCATGGCCTGTTTAATCGTAAATATGGTACTAGCAACCAGGAAAATTCAATCTGGCGATTATGATTGATTTTACCATTTACTTTTCTCTCTACATGGTAAAATTTATTAACCTCGTGTTAATACATATGTAACGAGTAAACTGATGTTTATAGTGTTACGAACTGTAAAAAATACGTTGTGTCAATTAAAAAATTCAGTATTTCATCTCAAGGATCCTTATTACTTGGATACACTGTATAAGCTCCGTGTATAAGCTTTTGGCTCATATTTGTATAATGCTCTTTTTATAATTATACTTTTATCTACAACTGAGTTTTATATCGATGTAAGCCATAAATTTATAAATAACGAGATACTAGTGATCGAAGTTCATTTCCTGGCGATTAAGTTTAACCTCATGTGGTATACCAACAGGGTTTTATTCTTGAAACCGGATATAGGACGATATATGCAGTAAAGGGGTAGGCCATACGATGTCCGGTCTCAAGGATAGGGTGAAGCCCCCAGTGATTGGCAGCAGACGAAAATGTCCAGTTATTGGCATATTTTTATTTCTCTCTATCTAATGCAGCCACATAATCGAAAAGTGCCAATAACTGAGTCACTGCCGACCATTGGGTTCTTTACCCTAATACCCTGTATGTTTCATTTTGGATAATGTGTAGATTTCTCACTCGCCACCGAGCTATAGGTACATATTACCGAGAAAAACTCAGCGTACACGGAACCCGCGAGACATCGCATATACAGCGGGCCGCTATCAAAAGCTTCGAGATGATACGCCTGGGATGCCAAGTTGAGCATACGTACCACCCCGCGGGGGATCGTGTGGTCAGGGATTCCTTGGCGGTGCGGTTCAAACTTCACGGTCCGCAAGACGAGAATGTCTTTGAGTCCCGGAAGGCATTTGCCGACCTCCCGACCCTTCGCTGTAGAAGAGAGAGAGTGGGCGGGGCGAGAAAAATGTCTCCGGTCTCGAAGTATGCGGCGCTCGGCATACCCCGCGGTGTGCGGGACGTGACGTCCCGCCAAGCTCGACCTCGGAAATCCACCCTTGCACTTAAGGGAATCTCACGTGGTCGGGTGTGTATTCCGCGTGGTCGCGCGAGCCAAGGCGTCCGGCTTCTCTCCCTCCTCCGTCCTCGACTTGACCGATGATTTCCTGCAAAGTGGCCGAAGATTTCCGGTAGTTGATTGGTCGGGATCGAGTTATCGGCAGGCGAGTCGGTGTGGCGTTTCGAAGCCGAAGGGGGTTAGATTGACTAAGTTTCCACGGAGTTTCGACAGGGCGAAATCGGCCAGCCAATCGAAGCCCTCCTCAAAGGCCAACTAACTGCTTGCGACGAGAGAGGATGGCGAGCGATGATGGGAAGAACGGGGCGGTAGAGAATTAGAGAGAGAGAGGGAGATGGCTGGAGTGGAGATTCACATGGATGAAAGTAACAATCGATATAACGAGAGGATGTGTCACACGAGTGATAAACGAGTTGGTTAATTGTCGATGTGTGTGCGTTATCGGGCATGTACGTATGTAATCTAATGGCATATGTGGTTCTGTCGTCACATATATACACATGAATTTATATTGCTTGTAAATTCAATGGCGAAGAAACCATGTTGCTTCTCGGTACTGCATATCTGAGCTCAAGTTGTATATATATAAATAGGTATTTATGTAGAACCTTCACGCGAGGCCACTCAGCAGTGCTGCTTCGTCGCTCGCTTTGCGCTTTGCTACAGCTAGCGTCAATGATCCTGATTAACCCGCTTTGAGTGATGGTACTTGTATCGAATCGACCGTAGTTAAACGGTACACCAGCGGGTCTTAATATTTTGCCATGAAGCACCAATAAAGTTTAGCCTTCGTGGCAAAACACTAAGATTCACTCGAATCTTTCAGCTATGGTCGACTCGATTGAAGTACCGCCATACAAGGCGGGTCGATCAGAATCATTGACCGCAGGTGTACACTAAAGACAAAAATTTCCAAACCACAACCTTTTTAGCGGCCAACTAAATATACAGTTATCTGAATAAATACATATGTAGCTTAGGTAATTAGAATTTAGTTGAGGTTTTTTTTCTAAGTGCAATTAACACAATACACTTCCACCATTCGTCTGTCAAGAACTTTTGTTGAAATAAATCAACTCGGATGGAGTTAACAAAGCTGTAAAGTTGAATTGACTTTTATCTACCAATAAAACGAATTTTATCGAATAAAACGTCAAAAATGTAGTTATTCCAACTGTATACAATCCTATCAAACATACATTGGTTAATTTGACGAAATTTAACTTTCAACTCGATCTCTAAAAACAAAAAAGAACCGTAGGTAAATGAGTTTTCGTGAAAAATCGGTTTTGATTTCCAAATGACTATAGGCCTCTTGCGCACTTTCACAAGCGTAGCTTTTGTTCGTGTTATACATGTACGTATAAAGAATTTACACCCCAGTTTTTCGCCAAGAAACCCAGTTTGGCGGTGTTGTTTTTCGTACACATACAATACATATTCATATGTGTGATAGTGTACACGGGAGATGCGCAATAGACGTATAGGGTCACTTTTTCTCCTGAACAAGAATACACATTTCGATGAGAAAATTCCTGCCCGATTCGTATTCAATATCAAAAGTAGTGGTTTCCATCTAAAATGTTAAAATTAACTATGAAATAACCTCTGAATATGTCCTCGAGATTAACTTCAAGGTGATAACGAAATATAATTTTCTTAGCCCTATAACTTTTGTATTCAACGTTTTTCTCTAAACCAATTATTTTCCCGAGTTCTCCCAGTGTTCCACTATTTCTTTTACACCCTGTTAATTACGCAGTTTTCTTATGTGACTTTAGAGAATATATGCATAAAAACCCTTATAAAGCTTAGGTATAGTTCTGTACAGAATAACGCCATTATTTCGTTTAATTACTCAGTTACTCGATTAATAAAACAAACACCAGTTTCTACATATATACGTACCTATATTCTATGCTCCGACATATACTATAATATGAAAATCCTTACCAAAACCATACCCACACAGAGGTCCCTCCACAAGTGCAGCTAAGCATCTACAGAGTTTCTGTTCACGAGAGGGACGCGTGGGTTTAAGTCAACGCTCGAACGTATACCCGACTAGAAATTCAAATCAGGTTCTCCTCAGGACCAAATCAGATTTGCCCGAGTTCATGCCCATGCCCTGATATGTTTACCTGATCAGGGCCCGATAAAGGATGTAACACGATTTCCTTCCCATGAGATCCGAGAGATCACGCTTGTCGGATCAGGCCCTGGTACGATATAAAAACTAAATCCTGGAATCATGTTATGTCGGTATCTTGAAGTATGATAATTTACTTTGTCATAAACTGAACAACTATTGGGATGGTCGATATCCGAGATAATCACTAATATTTTTTAAAAAAGCATGATTTACAAGATATTTACATTGGGACAATTTAAACAGCATGCGCAAGATGAATTTTTCGTTCAAATAATATGGTGCAGAGTGTAAATTAAGAAATTGCCATAAGTCAGCTGGTAATAAATAGACTCAAGATAATTTGTGGCATTGCATGCGGTGCACGATATATTGTAATTTCAAAGACAAATATCACATGTCACATATTAAACTTCTTTCAAATCTGTCAAATAGAATTTAATCGATTTCAAATATCTCAAAATGAACTTTAGTCAAAGCCGGTTTGAATTTTTTTGAATCTGCTAATCGCTCAAAAAGACTACAAAAAGTTTTGAAGTGAATTAATTTTAATATTTATTATCCTCCATTTGTGTGGAGGATACGTAAGCGTCCGTCGATAAAATAACGTGTAATTACAATACTAAAATGTGAGGGAATCATGATATGCGGTTTATCCTCAAGGGCCGTCTCGGATATGCTTTATTCAGGTAAGCCTCTTACCAGGAGGAGTTCTCCCTGATCAGGGACATTTGAGGTATGCCTTGTTCAGGCAAGTCTTACTGCTTCCTGATCAGGGTTTGCTTGGGTATACCTTGTTCAGGGGAGCCTGACCTTATCATGATCAGGCCCTTACGGGAAATCAGGTATGCCCGGGTAGATTTCTAGTCGGGTACGTACGGCAGGTTACCAGGTATTTCGCAAGAGGGTTGAGAGATCTTCCTTCCGCGCGCAAGGGTTGAAAGTGACCCCGCTCGCCCCGAGATTCCCGGGAAAAGTTCGTGTAATAAGGGCATCAAACAATAACGCGTACACAAACGCCGGGAACGCTCTCTCGGTCCTTTTTGTGGAAGGGAACAATATTGTTGACAGGCGTCTCACGAAGTCATCCGGGTTTTGGCACGGATCGCTTCGGGCGATGACGTGCAGTTTTTCCCGCGGTGATAAATGGCACGTACCCCGCGTATCCGAATCACAGAGGGTGGGTGACAAGGAGCGTGAGTCCCGGGGGTTGTCAAGGGGGTGAGAGGGAGGGGGCAAGCAGGCTGCTGCGGGGGTTTGGGGGTGCGTGGGCAAGACACTGCTCTGATTGATACGCACCGCCACGGTCTCTCTCTCTCTCTCTCTCTCTCTCTCTCTCTCTCTCTTCGCTGCTCTCCTCCACCTCCTTCTCTCTACCTCTTCGTCCACGGCGGTAGCTCCAGTAGCAATTAACAGCCGAGATCAGTGGGAAAAAGCGGATATGGAATTTCGGGGTAATTTTCAAACGACATCGTGGTGCTCCTTCCTACTCCCGAGGACCTTCGCTCTCTGCCATTGGCCCTTTGACCTTATCCTATCGGGGTCGGAGGGTCTCGTATAATTAGTTACTCGATTTATTTTCGTTCAAATTCATAAATTTATACTTGAAAATGTTTGATATCATTAATGCAAAGATTCTAAGAAATCTACATTTTTTAAGTACCTACTGAACAAATTTTTTATTGTTGGAATGTATCGTCGGATTATTCTTCGTCCTCTCGCTTTTTTTCCCTTATCCCGTCGGGGTCGGAAGGTTTCATGTTATAATTAGATACTCGATTTATTTTTATTTGAGTTCATAAATTTATACTTGAAAACGTTCAATATCATTAATGCAAAGATTCGAAAATATCTACATTTTTAAAGTTCTGATGAAATTATTTTATTATTTGAAAACAACGTCAGATTATTTTTCGTCGTCTCGCTTGTTTTCTTTATTCCGGCAGGGCCGAAGGGTCTCGTGTAACTAGGTACTCACTTTATTTTCGTTCGACTTCATAAATTTATACTTAAAAATGTTCGATATGATTAATGGAAGGAATCCAAAAAATCTACAAATTTTGAAGTTCTGAATAAATTTTTTATTGGTTTAAAATATCGTCGAATTATTTTCCGTCTTCTCGTTTTTTCCCCTTATCCCGACAGGGCCGGTAGGTCTCGTATAATTAGGTACTCGATATATTTTCGTTCGAATTTATATACCTACTTGAAAACGTTTAATATCATTAATGTGTGCAAAGATTCGAAGAAATCTGCACTTTTGAAATCCTGAATACATTTCTTTTCTTCAAAAATATCATCGGGTTAGTCTTTGTCCTCTCGCTTTTTTATCGTCCTTAATCCAGTAGGAGTTCTATCCGAAAAGACGGAGATTCTGCCCCAAACTTACAAGGTGAGCTCGGTGCAAGGATGAACCCAAGAAAAGAAGAATAATGAAATATACCTAGAGAGCATAATCGAAATGAATCCGAAATGAATTTATTCATGGAGCATCGCTCGGTATAAATGCAAAATTGGCAATACATACGAAATCTCCTCATTTCGAGTAAAAAGGGGTGAATATATTAGCCCCCCTCTTCTCCCACATCCCTGAAAATTAACCCCTTTGAACTGGCTTGCATTGGAATAATTGGGACGGTGCACCGACTCTGCGCCGTCCTTTTCAGAAACGCGCTATGTACACATCTTTATGAGAAATATAAAACGGGGTAGGGGCGGGGAGGGGTGGGTGTCCTCGTAAGGAGTCGGGGAGAAGACGCGCGGATGAGGACACATGGTACATACGTATCGCATGGCAAAGAGAGCGCAATTTGCCCCGGAAAGCGTATGCAGAGGCATGCAGCAGACATCTCGAAAAAGGGGAGATTTATTCCAGCACATGCGGGAATGAGAGATACCTACTCCGTTTCCGCGCTCGAGTGTCGCATGTGCGCCCGCATATAAACACACGACGAGGGTCTCGGTCCGGCGTTTCGTCTCGCTGCATCTTTTCCCTCGGAAGTTCTGAGAACATGGTTGCATTCTTTGTGTGGGCTTCTCTTTGGATAAATTATTACGACGGCTTCGTGTAATGACATTTTTAAGTGGATTACAGACTTACTCCCTAAAACTCGCGATTTGCTCCTTTTTTCCTCTATAATTTAATATTTTTCCTATAAAACCACTTATTATTCAGCTTCTCAGTTGAGTTTATCTTTTCATCGTCTCGGGTTATGTGGAAAGGGTCCAAGAGATTAAGGAGGTTCTATCGATAGTAGAATTAACAGAGCGATTTTGTTTAAACTCGATAAATCGATAGATATGAGTGTTAGGACCCTCCGGTTAAATTTGTATGACAATTCACTACCTTATATGATAAATATAAAATAAATATATACAGTAGACTCTTGATTACACAGGTTTACAAAAAAAAAAAGGTCCGGACTATTTGACCGGACCATGGTATTCCGAGGTATTTTTGCGTCCTGAATCCGATCCCGAGGTCATCTGAGCCACATCACGTCAGAAAAACGAGATTTCGAAATAAATAAATAAGGAAATGGGACTGCCCTGAGCAGCACCCAGAGCATAACTCCAAGGTTCTAAGGCCATTAGGGTCAGTGCTGGGTCCACTGTCGATATGTCACAGTGAACGGATCGCCGGAATTGGATGCCTTGACAAGGAGATCGTAATCTGCGAGATACAACGATTATGGCAACATTTTATCCACTGGGGTGGTTCTGTGATAGTCCCAGTCGAGATTTAGGACTCCATTCCAATGTTTGGAAGGTATTCAAGACCTAAACAGCTACCCTCCAACTCAACAGGTCGCTTGAGAAATTGTCCCGGGTCCAGTTCCAAAAAATGGTCATTTTAACCTCTAAATGACCTTGAAATCTCGTTTTTCTGACGTAATGGGGCTCAGATGACCTCGGGATCGGATTCAGGACGCAAAAATACCTCGGAATACCATGGTCCGGTCAAATAGTCCGGACTTTTTTTTTTGTAAACCAGTGTTATCCGAGGTAATTGGGACCGAGGGTACCTTGGTTAAAAATAAAACTCGGATAATCCGAAGTTCTTTTAAATTGCTCGTGGATGACGAAGAAAAATCCACAAAAGGTACATTATACAGTTTTATATTTACTTACATATGTATTTTATCTTACAAAGAAGTCTTTGGTGGATTTTTGAGTTAATTTTTTGCCTCTCTTGGAAGCGGCGATGTTGCGCCAACGCTGGAGAAACAGTAGATCATGCGGCGAATACTCATCGGTTAATCCGGAGCCTCGGTTAACCGGGATTCAGATAACCGCGAGTCTACTGTAGTTAAGAAATCATCATAAAAATCTTACTAAAGGGTTGCAACACATATCTATCGATTCAGAAATAAAAGAAATGAACATGTTACTTCTCATAAGATTCTATATCAAATGGGCATTAATTTATTTATATTGTACGTTTTATACAATTTAGTGAATCATCACAAAAATTTCACCGAAGGGTTCTAATACCTATATTTGTCGCTTTACCAAATTTGGTCAAAATTGTTCTGTTAATTCTACTATCGAGGGACCCTCCTTAATTTCTTTTATCTTTTTTTTCTTATAAAATGATACTATAATCCCTACTGCATCTAACAGCGTCAATATTTTGTTTAAAATGTAAGAATCTAATAGAATTAATGTTTCTTACTGAAAATTAAATTCTTATTTCCTTAAATCAAATTGCGATATTCAAATTTAAGGGGAATTTTCAAAAAATCGATTTTTTTTTGCTCAAACGATGCTTTATTATCATAAAATCAAGATAATATTCGATTTATAGCGAAAACAATTTTTTTTTTCACCAACTTTGAGTGCATAGCGTGAGCCTACCTGCGACGCAGTCGTAGAGTACTAGAGCGCGCAGCGCAACGCGCCCGGATTTTCGGAGCTATGTTATTAGAGATGACTAACAATGTAATGGTAAATTTAGAATATATACATATAGAGGACATTAGTTGCATACCTGTAGAGCAACATTTAATCAGTCAGCAAAATCTAAGCCAGTGTAACCGTTGAAAGGCCGCCGTTCAGTTGCTTCTCGGCTTTTCGAGTGGTACATATCTAGTAGGTATTTTGTACGAATTACAGAATTTTGTTTGTAAACAACTGAAATGAGCAACGATCAAAAAGTTTATCGATTACAGAAAGGATCAAAAAGGAATACTTGGAGTTTAAATAAAAGTAATATGCGCAGACCATTAAATCGATATGCAGCGGATCAAGATAAAGAAGGCGTGAGCGCGTCGGCCAAAAAACTGCGAAAACCAACAAGTTGCCGTGATGTTGAAGTTAACGGTGAATTCGGTTATAGATTTATAAATTTTATAACTGTTATGAACGTAATTGCTCAATAATAACGAGAGTTTCAATTCTATTGTGTAGAGTTTGGCACCCAAGAGGACTTCAAGCGGCAAGTTGGTTTTGGATATAGCTTCCAATATTGCAGTCTGTACGTTCAACGATGGCCTTAGCAGCGTCATGAGCATGATGAACATTTTGGGTATGACTATAGGGCCCCAAAGCTACAACTTTTGTTTAGAAGACGAAGCACTACGCGTCGACTACGCAGAGCGGTCACTATCGGTTGCGGCGAAGAACGCGTGTTTGGATGCAAGATCTTCAAGAAAAGCGAAAGAAGAGGAAAATCTTGCCTTGTGGAAGGTCAACTTTATGGAGCTGGTATCGCAGACTAATGGTAAAAATTTTGTTATTTGCATTTTCATGGTTTAATTACAAGAAAGTTATATTAAAACTTTAAACGCGTTTATCTCAAAACAGGTTTTTTCGAATTGGCGAGACAAATAATTTCGACAATTTTTATCCGACTGTCTTCCAATTTTACAATCATCTTTCTAATTGCATTTCGCACAGAAGTACGTAGGGAATTTTTGATTAATTAAAAACTTTCCATTTTATGAGCCGTTTCATACGAAATTTTTCACTGAAAATTCA
This sequence comes from Xiphydria camelus, assembly GCA_963678675.1. Taxonomy (NCBI): domain Eukaryota; kingdom Metazoa; phylum Arthropoda; class Insecta; order Hymenoptera; family Xiphydriidae; genus Xiphydria; species Xiphydria camelus. The sequence goes on along the minus strand of OY783192.1, from coordinate 27,688,002 downwards.
CCACTTACATTCAAATGCTTACCATTTTCCGAAAAATCAATATTTTAAAAAACCCCTACGTACTTCTGTAGATATACTTATGAAGATTAAGGAAAAAAATTGTTTTTGGTTTTAGGTGAAAAATTGCGGAAACCATTTGTCTCGTCGCGGAACACCGCAAAAAAAAAGCAGCAGCGGAAAATGTGAATAGCCAGCCATATTGAATTAAAAAAATATATATGTATATTTAAAAAAATATTTTAATACTTGTTATTAATGGATATGAAATTACTTTTGTACATAAATCACTCTTTTATAACAAAAAAATGGTTAAATATGTACCTTTTATTTAGTAACCGCTACCGTGGCCATACCCCTTAAGTTTCTTAACATGAGATATGAATTTGTAAGTCAGAAAAACATCCTTCATTCCCTTAAAAAATATTGGTGCTTCATTGTGCATTTTAGAAATTGTTATTTTTTAAAACAATTTCATGTTTCTAATTTCTGGTAGATCTCTCTTTTTTAATTAAAATTGTCCCTCTTCTTTTGCTCCAATTTCCCCTATTTCCTCTGAAATGAAAAAAGGGCTGTGAAGCTTGGTATTATGATAATTAAGATTACAATTATTGATCGTTTCCTGCAGACTTTTTACGCAGATTTATTTTTAAATATGTCCATGTGTTACTTTGACTTGAAAGGATGAAAATATTCACTTCTTGCATTAATTTCTGTAATTATTGTACAACGAATACTACACTGAGAAAAATAACTTGGTCAATCTAAACAGAATTCTGGAGACAATGACCAAAACGTTTGGTGAAATATGGACCCGCCATTTGTTTGGTTAAACTGACCGCTTTTTGATTAGAATAACTAAACGCTTTGTTGAAATAACTAAGCATTTCGTTAGAATAATTCAATAACTGACTACCTACTATTTTGGTCAGAATAACTAAATGTGTTTAGCTAGATGCATTTTGTCATTTTAACCCAATCATTTTTCTGGGTGTATTTTTAATCAAAATTGTAAGTTTAGAAATGATCAGAATGATATTACGCGGTTTGATACATTAAACGTTTTCACTTCGAATAATGAAAACTTCTAACCCGGGTCGGATGATATATGCATAGGAAATATACTAGATTAATATAAAATTGCTAAGTATAGTATAAGTGTACACTGAGAAAAATAATTTGATCAATGTCGGTAACCAAAATCCTGAAGATGATGACCAAACCGTTGGATGAAATATAGATCCTTCATTTGTGTTTAGTTAAGCTGACCAATTTTTGGTTAGGATAACTAAACGTTTGATTGGAATAACTAAACATTTGGTCAAGATAACTTGACTTTTGGTTCAACTGACCAGTATTTTGGTTAGAATATCTAAACACGTATAACTAGATTCATTCTGTCATTTTAACCTAGTTATTTTTCTCGGTATACGAAAGTATAGAAACAACTATAAAGTACCATCGCGCCAATTACCTAACATTGCCATCAAGAACGACCCAATTTTTTTTTGACATACATACATATAGTCAGTCGGAAGCGAGCGAGGGGCTCAGCTACTATCGGTAGCTCCACTCAAATCAGAGCAACTATAGTATGCGCTATCGAAATGTAACGTTCGATATTAAATTACAATGACGTATCTCGGCGAAATCTGCACATCATGCTAGGCGTTCCCAATCAGCTAATTAACAAAAAACCGAGGAACGAGCCATTAATCATCGCGAGGCACTCGGAATAGGTGTATCAGATTGGCCAACCCTTTCGATCATACTCGCAGCACGGACCCTTAGTACCACTAATTTCCGCGTGACGTCTGCCGTTCTCCGACTGCACCGATCTTATCGGTCCGCGCGTCCGGCTTCGGGTCGATTCTCGATTAGCCCACGAACCGGGCGACGCGCGTCATCCGGGGGCCATCACGGCCGATTCGCAATTTCGAGAGTTTCCCGATCGGACTCGATTTCGAGGTGGCGGCAAGCACATCGATCATCGAGAGGCATCGGCTTATTCTTTATTGACACGCGGCGCACTGTTTTAGATCGGCTCGCCGTCAGCGCGTGTGATTGATTTTTATGCTTAGCCTACCCTCCGCCGTCCGGTACATATGTTACTGGCCCCGTGAGTATGTACGTTTTTTTTAATATCTGCCGAATCCCCGCGGATCCCATTGTTTAATCGCTCACGCGTTCCTGTCACACTCGACGTTTTTCTCATTTGGACGCTGTCCCGTCTCGCTTTCTTATCGCTCGGGCCGCTCGATGCTTTTATCGTGCGTGTTTCGCGTGGAAACGCGAGTGTCCGTAGGTGGTATAGGTACCTACAAATATAATATATCAAGTGTAATTCGTCGCCGCACAATGCTCTCGATTTTTTTTTCTATTTGACGCACCACTCGAAGTGTCAGGAATGAGGTTTTATTAGAAAATTTAACAAGCGAGAAATGATTAGAAGAGTTTTCCTTCCTTCGTTCCAATGATTGTGTTTAGTAAAATGTGATAAAAGTTGCAGAGAAAAATTAGTGGAAATAACATAATGTCGAAACGGCCAAGTCGCGCGACCAGTGGTTGCCTTGGCCAAAAAGCATTGCGACTTACTTCGCAACTATGCGATCAGGGGTACGCGATGTTCTATTTACCAATGCATTTTCAGTAGTCGCGGACGACCTGGTTACGTGACTTAGCCGCTTAATCTGCGGTAAGCCTTAGTGTTACTTATATGGATAGGTATTTTTTTCATAGTTACATTTAGTTTACGAAGTATACCTATATTCACAGAGGTACTTTCTTTCATATAGTTACGTTTATTTTACAAAGTATACCTATATTTATAGAAGTACTTTCTCTTTCATAGTTACATTTATTTTATAAAGTATACCTATATTCATAGAAGTACTTTCGTTCATAGTTACATTTAGTTTGCAAAGTATACCTTTAAACATAGATATTTTCTTTCATAATTACATTTAGTTTATCAGGTATACGCGTATACTATTAGCTGACTAAAGTGATTATATTGCAAAGAATGATAAGGACTAGCGCAACCATGATAAGAATAGGATGGCAAATTGATTCAGCTTATACTTTCATTCTCAGTTATCAAGAAATTATCCTAGTATTGTGTGTGTGTGTGTGTGTGTGCTATACTATGCAATATTTTATAACACATTAAACATTATTGGGATCTGACATGTCTCGATACGCCGTCTGGTGGCGAGAAGTAAAACTATTCCTAGTATACCGTTTAGTGGGTTAGCGAGTGACTGGCATTGGATTAATGTATGTATGTCGCGTATTCGCCCAAATGCTTCTCGCATTTGGGCCCTAGACCGGTGCGAGGGAAAAATTCGACACTCCTTGGGACCCTTTGAGTCATAAATTAGGTCCGGGAAAGGTCCTCAATGCCACAGGGTCCCTTGTACGTGTACGTCGGCCGGGACATAGGAACCGAGCACTGGAGTTTCCTCGTGATTTACAACACTTAATCCTGCCTTCCGCATTTCCCTGGAAATTTCTTCGCGTTGCGTAATTATCACTCCCACCTCCGGTCGTAAGAGAAAACTAAAAAAGTCATACAACAAGCTCCTGGTCGAAGAGCGTCCAGTACGTTCAAAAACCTCGGAGCGAACAGAACATTATTATATTATTACAAATTATACCTTATTCACATATGTTGAATTAATAGAAAAATGGAAGGTGTAAGATACCTGCCCACAAGAGCAAATCGCGTTCATAGTTAAAGCCATTCGTAAATGTTCGGAAGACCAAACAAAATAGTTTGAGGAGAGAAAGGGAATGGAATCGGAATCCAGGAAAGAATGCTGTTGCGACGAAGGAGTAGACAGAAGCGAAGAAACTGGAGAGAGAGGGTTGTAGTTTGGTAAATACGTAGATTTTATTTTCGGGTTAATAACGAATGTCCGGGAACACTTAGAATGTGAGCGCGATGCTTGCGCAAGTGAGGAGCAGGAGGAGATACGAACACGATAACGAATTTTTCACGACTGCCGGGAAATGGCTCGCAAGGAAGGGGTATGCTTTGGCATAAGGGCGGGTTTTTTCCATTTCACGATGTGAGAAGAAAGTTTCGAGAAAGTGGAAAAGTAAAAACGTGAAAAAGACTCCGGGGTTGCGCGCAGATACGTCGACGTTCCGTGATGCGCCCGTCCAGGGACAGGCATATGCGCGTCTCGAAGGCTGAATTTATATTTATGGGAGGTCAACCCTGGACGATAACGGAGGGCAAAGGGTGCTCATGTCCTCCCGCGAGTCTAGTGAAAGTTGGGAAGGATTCGCGGAGCCCTGCGCGTGCCAAAACAATAAATAATGACTTCACTCCTATAAGACTCTGTATCAGTAGTATACTCATTTCGGCCATATTGGATTTTTCGAACTAAGCTCCTCCCCCATGTCAGATCCCAATACTACATTAAAACTTTTATTTAAATATAGAGGATATAGAGGAGAAGGTACAAATATAGGCCATGCCACTAATACGGGCTACAGCAATGTTTCTATGACAAAGTGACGCCATCTACTAACATGCAGGTAAATTTCGACTTCGATTGAAGCTGAAATTGACTGTAGCCCATATTAGTAGCATAGCCTACATTTTTACCTTCTCTCCTGATGCTACTATAAATCGAAAGCGTTATGCTACTAAAGTGCATTAAGATTCGTACATTTTACTCTTACATTACAAGTTAAAATTTGTATATGTTACACTAATAACAAATAATGATTCTAATTCATAGATCGACAAAGTGTGTCCCACTTCATGTTATCTTCTCTTATCAACTACCTATACATTTCTCTCGGTACATCTAAATTTCGTTGTACTTTTATCCAGACCCGAACCCGCATTACCAGTCGAACGTCGAAGGAGGGGCAATTACCTCCTGGCAGTTTGGAGATTATCCAAAAGTAGCACGGCGAACGAGACAGAGGCTATTCACGATGCAACCCTCTTCGCACAGAGGGGACTGCTTCTCCTTTTTTCCCCTCTTTCTCTTCCCCGCTCCCGCTTACTCCTACCTATATACAGGTGTACCCTCTACACGACTAACAAAGTCGCGAGAGTAGCCCTGGCCAATTTGGCAATTACCGAAATCGTCTAATACACCTCACGGCTAATGATTTCTCACACACACACACACACACATTACAAGTAATAAATCTTTGCCGGCAGACATTCGGGCTTGGTCCTGCTATTGCCTCAGGATAGACTGAGACTCGTCCGAAGCTCGAGAGATACGGTGTATAAATAAATAAATAAATAAATTAGAGGTACCGAGGAGATCCCTCGGTTGGAACGCGTTTCGCGAGGTTTTGTACGGCGAGAGAGTAGGTGCAATGTAATCGCTGGGATGTTATGTTCGTTTTTTGGTATCACTTACATACACCAAAAAATTTATTCACTTGGTGTAGTTGGCGAATATTTTTATTTCTCTAGACGACTGATACGCGCGTGCCATGTGAAACTCTCTTACATAAGGTTTCTATTATGCTGAGAAAAAAACTTAGTTGTTCCAACCAAATTATTTGGGTTGAAAGGTTAGTTTAGTTAAACTAACCATGGTGTGCTTGGTTGGACTGCATATAGTTGGATTAACTGAAATTTTGTCGTTTTATTCAATAAAATTCGTTTTGTTGGTAGATGGAAATCAATTCAACTTCACTGTTTTGTTAAATCAATCCGAGTTGATTTGTTTCATCAAAACTTTTTATCTCACGAACGGTGGAAGTTTGTGTTGACTACACTGAAAAAAAATCGTGTGAGGTTACGGGTGTTCAACTAAATATATAGTTACTTGAACAAATATTTAGTTGAAATAGTTTAGTAATTAGTTAGCTCAATTTTTTAGTTACTGTAACTATACACGGAGAAGGGCATCGTATGAGCGGACCATACCGACAATATAAAACATTCTACATATCTTCTCTCAATAACTGCTTTGAACATACGATATTTTTATCCTGGATGCTATCATCGTACAATTTCGTGGTAGCATCTGAAACAAAAATATGTCTGCTGTAGTTATTCAAAGAACTTAGGTATGTAGAATGTTTATTCATATTGTCGGTATGGTTCGACGATACGATGCTGGTATCGTAATTTCAAATGGAATATTTTCTCCGTGCATATTTGTAGAGTGCGCATATATCATTTTGTAGAAAAAATCCGAAATCATGGAATTTTGGCACTTAGATCAATTAGCCCCGCCACTCTACATTTATTGAGATAAATCAAGAGCCTCGATTGAGGCTCGCGCTAAGGACTAAGGAGAGCGAAACGCCCGCCGCGAGGCTCAAAGAGAGGCTATATTTCGTCGGCTAAGGGCCGGTTTTACCAACAGGTATAAACGCGGTATAGTGCTATACTGAGAATAACCATAAGGCTTATTGCTGGTTATTCTCAGTATAACGCTATACCGCGTTTATACCGTGTTGGTAAAACCGGCCCTAAATATGTTAACCTGCTAACTCACATGAAGTCAACTTTTCAGGCGAGAGAAAAAACTGTCTTGATCAATACAAAAATAAAATGTATGGAAATTATTCTTTTAAATAAAATCTGTGTAAATAAAATCTTTTTTTAAATAAAATGTATGTAAATTATTTTTAGTTTAATTTCCACAGCCGTAAAATTGAGAGTTAGCAGTTTTGAAAATTCTATTAATGAATACAAATAATTATTTAAGGTCACAATGTTTTTGACATCTTCATTCGAGTTGTTATTACGTTCAGCTTGTTTGGTTGCTAATTTTAAAATTTCCTTTGTTCGTTGTGACATAATCTGTTAAATAAAAAAAATTGTTTCAACTATGCAAACATTAAACATTTTTTGTTTGCCATATTGCGCTTAAATTATATTTCCATGAAGATACAATTAGTTAGACCCCATTTATATAAGCAACCAAGTTCTAAAAATAGTCAGGTACCTAAACTACTTTTCGATAAACCCGTTACGAAAGATTTTCTTTTAATCCTTTAAAGGTAAAGTAAACGTTTCTTCACGAATTATAATAAAAGTAAAATAATGAAAACCTGTTATATCCAAACCTTCTCTTCTATGTATTTAAAGGGCACGAAAAGCCGTTGACCTCAAAATTACGTTTAATGGTTTATTTTATCTCAAAATCTGATATTTAAAATTCATATAAATTATGATATAATAAATTTAATATTACCTTTTTTTAGTAAAACAGCAGAGAAAAACAAAAAAACTAACGGTAAATAGGAAAAAACAAAGAATTTCGAGAGTCAAAATAACACGTATGCATCTGTTGCCTACAATTAGCGGGAGATAGCAGCATTTCCTTGCGCATCGTACGATATGAAGTTAGCTGGTTTACGTGCAGAATAGGAAGTTAAGTGGTTTACAGGTCGATGCAAGACGCCATCTAGTTGCCGAATATCAAAAATCTCAAAATCGTAAAATATGGAGTTAGCAGGTTAACATATTTAGCCGACGATTCACTTCGCGTATAGTTCGTGCCTGTAACGAGATCTTTATTTGTCGGTAATTAAGACGTTTCAAATTACAAAATTAATATCATATTGTAGGAGGGGTAATATGTACAGAGCGCGAATAAACTAGGAACTAAGGTTTATTCGTGATCTGGGATACAAAATGGTAGCGTAAGCGTGTGGAAAGAGAAGATCCCAGGAGGGATCGAGCTCGGAGAAGCGTCGGAGGGGGTTGCCGGTCGGGCAGCTCGTAGGCGGTGCGGGTCGTCCTCAGGAACGGCTGCGTCGGTCCTGGCGTGCCGGAACTGCTCGAAGGCGGTGCGGGTCGTCCTCAGGAACGGCTGCGTCGGTCCTGGCGTGCCGGGGGCTGCTCGCGTCCCGGGAATCGTCGTCTGGCCGGAGGCGAAGGTAACTCGTCCGCGTAGAGGGTCGCCGGGTAGGCGAGGCGACGTGAGAACGTCGGCTGGAGCGGCGAGGACGCTAGGGTGTTCGTGGAGCGAAAACTGCCGCTAGCGAACCTCAAGCCGGGACGGCGTAGGGCCGTCAGAGATCTGCGCGCGAGAGGGTGTTCGCTGAGCGAAGACTTCCCTCTCGGTTGCTCGAGAGTCGATCGGTGAACCACGAGAGCTGCGATGTTCGCTGAGCGAAAACTGTCGCCGCTCGTGTGGAGACCGTTCGACTACTAGGGTGTTCGCTGAGCGAAAACTTCCCTAGGGCGTTCGACTGAGACTTCCGAGGGATAGTGGTGTTCGCTGAGCGAAAACTTCCACTACCGTGACTCGAGATGGTCTGGCGGCGATGGCTCGCCGGCCGTCTAATATACCCCGTTTGCGGACCTTGCCGAAAGCCCGCTGATGACCGATGACCGTTAGGTCCTCGGATGACGCGTCTTAACTACCTGCGCGTCCCTTATGACGCGCTCGGGGCTGTCTCCAACCCTTGAATCGTCGGCAGGCTAACGCATGCCGACTCGGCTGCGATCCACGCGTTACAATATATAATTTCGGACCAGCGCTTTTAATCGAGCCTACACAGAGTCGAATTGATGAACGGGTCCGAGAGATAGGTCTCTTCAAAGATGAGCCTTGCTAATTTGTAAGAAACGTCGTCAAAATCTCCGACTTTGTACCTTTAGAGGAAACTCGATAGTTCAAAAAAATTCCGTTTGTTCTCTACACCGTTAAATAACACTACAATAGAGAGACACGGTAGTGTCTCGCGACATGTTCGTTCAAGTGTTAGTTTCGCGCTCAGAAACGACAGCGCTGATGTCGCGGGCGCGCGCGCACCCGTGTCTCTTTACACCACAAATGTTTGCCCCCTTCACCCCTCAATTTTTACATCGAATTTTCTCAATATATATACAGTTATAACTATGCTTAGTTACGCCATGTAAATTGGCTATTCTCTATTGGTAGAGACCAGAATAAATGTTATAAGTTACATATTAACAGAGATTCTTCCTTAGCAACGCGAAGCCACGCCCCTTGCGCCTAAAAGTCGAGAATTCGATTTCTCAGCCAATATATATATGTCTAAATGTTCGAAAAATTCCGTCTATCTTCGGCGATAGTCGGCCATGATCGGAAATGTCTACACAGATGCGGCCACACGCATACGTCATCAAATGTATGTGAGAGTGTGTGAGAGAATATATTCCTTGAATGTTGGTCATGGTTTTCAAAGTTAATAAAATATTTCCATTCGCGAAACAATTTCCCTCGCGTTTATTTCGATCCTCGGGCGCGCTTGTTAATAAAAAGAAAAAATTCAGTGTAATCGGAGTAGTGAATCTCAATAGTGGTGAATGTGACAGACCTTCCGTATAGCTTGATAATTGTTTGTATTTTTTTTCGAATAATCGAGATAGTGAACGGATGCAGTGCTATGTTTCTCTGGTTGCCTGTGCATCAAGAGCAGGAAAGAAGACGGCAGTTCAGGCAACTGCTTCGTTTCGGTTGCTGTGCACCTTCACTGTCAGTGTGTGTAGGTACGCGACGCGTGTAAGCCTTCCTACAACTCAAATGCACTTTAACACTTTTTTCCCCCTCAAGTAACGCTGCAATGTCATCGTTTCTTTCCTCACTCATCCAGCGTAAAGTGTCCACAGGCCCCTATTCACATCAACAAACTTACCACTCTTAAGACCTTTGCACAAAACGCACACGATGCTATGCGACGTGGATTCCATAATAAAAAAAATAATAATTTTCACACAAAATTGATAAATCCCCGCACTAAATGCAGTTTTCAATCCTGAATCCACCACTTCGAATGTGTATTTTATACAGCAGGAGATACTGCACATGTGTATTTTATACTGCAGGAGATTACATAAATAACACACGGCGGCACGGCGCCGCGCTATCGGTTCTTTACGCTGATAGAACAACTATTTTTTTACGATATACAGCAACGGCACTTCGCGCTCCTCGGACAACATACAATCGCAAACGACGTAAGCAAACTGTCGTCGACTCACCGAGCGACAGCCGTGATAATTACATGTGAGTTTATCCCCCCACAATGCATGCCGCTTAGCGCGGGTAATTTAACACTTTCTCATCTTCGCGTCTTGTTTTTTATCCTGAAATTAAATTTTAACTTAAGCATATTCCATTACAATTACGATTATCTCCAAAACTATTAATGTTGTCAAGTATAATAGAGATTATAAATAATTTGGAACATAAATAAATAAAATTGGACGCTCGGTTGACTCGTTATGCTTAAAATTCGAATATTCCAATATGGGGCCAGTTTTCCCAAGATAGCGGATTTTCCCCAAGATAGATTTTTTGGGAATTTTGGGATTTCAATTAAAACATTTTTTATCCGTAATATTTTTACCAATTTTTAGCTTGTTATTTCAACTGTCCGGGTTCGGCTAAATTTTTGTCTTATTTGCCTACACTATATTTGTGATAATTCTATTTTTTTGTTTTCAGCGTCATACGAGTACGGGACGGATCGAATGCGAGCACGGGACGAACGCAATGGAATTGGATCACAACAATCAAGTAATTACTTTATCATTATTCTTTCTCTATCGATATATTTCCTCTTTCGAACTACTACAACTTCCAATTTACACACCGGTCTTTCAAACCTGAAGTGTACATGTACCTCACTTCTATTTCATCTGTTCTTCGTCTCCGGTGTAACGACAGTCAATGAGGAATCACTGATACCGATTAGGGTTCGAGGGTTATTCCTTATTCTTTCTAGCACAGCATCGATATTTTACTGCACCTGTATTCTTCTGGAACTTCGTAAAATAATTATAAAAACCCCATATGATTGTTATTTACAATTTGTTACAGATCGTATGCGAACCCGAGGGGTTTCTTTCGAACGAGGGATCATCCACTTGTTGTTCCAAGAACTAGTTGCATTAGTTCATTCGGCGAGCTGGATCTGCTGCCTCGAGTGCATGGACGTGCATTCATCCTTCAATATCCTCCCTACCATGGTCTTGCTGATTCTAACCTCTGTTGCCACAGCCCGAATGCTCTCGTCGAGGTTTATTCCTTATTCTTTCTAGCACAGATCGATATTATGCTGCACCTGTATTTTTCTGGGACTTCCTAAAATAATTATTAAAACCCCATATTATTCAGCTCTGACAAGTACAATCTTATCGAGCTGTACCTCATCGAGGAGATCTTTCGACGTAATGATTCCGAAACGTTTCTATGATGTATCGCAACATTCGCGAATTTATCGAGAAATATATATTTCTAACATACGGTAGTATTCACGAATATTGTAAAATATCGCAGAAATGTTACAGAAAAGGTACTTGCAAAAACGTGCTTTGTGGGCTGTATGTAAATGATGATATCTTGTAATTTCCATCGTTACAACAGAAGCGAAGAAGAGATGAAATAGAAGTGAGGTACATGTACCCTTCACGTTTGACAGGTCGGTATATAAATTGGAACTTGTGATAGTATAATACGAAAGAGGAAATGCATCACAAAGAAAAAATGATAATAAAGTAGTTACTCCATTATTATAATCCAATTCCATTATATCCCTTATTTTTCTACCACGACTTTGATTGTTGATAGTGGATGGATCAACCAATAAATTTTATTTTTCTTCACTATCAGCAATTAAAGTCGTGGCAGAAAAATAAGTGATACAATGTTATTGGATTACAATAATGGAGTAACTACTTTATTATTTTTTTTTCTTTATCGATATATTTCCTCTTTTGTATTATACGAGTACTATTACACACAAGTTCCAATTTATATACCGACCTGTCAAACGTGAAGGGTACATGTACCTCACTTCTATTTCATTTCTTCTTCGCCTCTAGTTTAACGATTGAAATTACGAAATATCATCATTTACACCCCACAAAGCACGTTTTTGCAAGTAACATTTTTGTAACATTCCTACAATATTTTACAATATTCGTGAACACTACCGTTCGTTAGAAAGAAATATATATTATCGATAAATTCGCGAATGTTGCAAAATATCATAGAAACATTTCGGAATCATTAAGTCGAAAGATCTTGATAAGGTACAGCTCGATAAGATTGTACTTGTTAGGGCTGAATTATATAGGGTTTTTATAATTATTTTAGGACATCCCAGAAGAATACAGGTGCAGCAAAATATCGATGCTCTGTGCTAGAAATTTATTTACGGAATAAATTCCAAAAAGTAGTGAAATCCCCCCACAAAAACAGGTTTTCTGTAAAAAAAAGGGCGGCATGTTCACTCAGTGCCAACAAAAATTGATACGTAAAATACTCTCCAAAAAAGATTTGAAATCAATTAAGATCGCCATATTCAAGATTTATATATAAAAACTGAAAGGCATAATTTGATAGGAAAATTATTGTAAATAAAGTTACTAAAAAATTCGGCTAAAAATTTATTTAAAAAATTTAATGAAAAAGAACTTGTCGCGTTTTTTTCCTTCAAAATAAAAAATTCAGACAGAATTATACTCGATGTTTATGCTCTTATGATTTTAAATAAATTCATACACTTACATATATGATACCACCGGTATACCGAATGTCGCACGGGAAACCGATTAGGCGGGGGCCTTCTGAATTTCTCTGAATTTGACTTCGGCAGTGCAATTTATGAATCACTCTAGCACCGTCCAAGCACTGCCAATTATTCGGTATAGTGGACAAAATATGTATGAATAAATTTTTTTATAAATTTTTTAGCCGAATTTTTTAATAACTTTATTTACAATAATTTTCCTTTCAAATGATGCCGTTTACTTTTTATATATAAATCTTGAACATGGCGATCTTAATTGATTTCAAATCTTTTTTGGAGAGTATTTTACGTATCAATTTTTGTTGTCACTGAATGAACATGCCGCCTTTTTTTTACAGAGTATCTGTTTTTGTGGTTCGTTTAATTCAATGAACGTACACTTGTCTTAAATAGATATGTTCTTAGCAATATTCGTGTCGACGGTTACTTGGATCGATAAATTACATAGGTTTACAAAAAAAAAGTCCGGACTATTTGACCGGACCATGGTATTCCGAGGTATTTTTGCGTCTTGAATCCGATCCCGAGGTCATCTGAGCCCCATCACGTCAGAAAAATGAGATTCAAGGTCATTTAGAGGTTAAAATGACCATTTTTTGGAACTGGATCCGGGACAATTTCTCAAGCAACCTGTTGAGTTGGAGAGAGGGTAGCTGTTTAGGTCTTGAATACCTTCCAAACATTGGAATGGAGTCCTAAATCTCGACCGGGACTATCACAGAACCACCCGAGTGGATAAAATGTTGCCATGATCGTTGTATCTCGCGGATTACGATCTCCCTGTCAAGGCATCCAATTCCGGCGATCCGTTCACTGTGACAGTGGACCCAGCACTGACCCTAATGGCCTTAGAACCTTGGAGTCATGCTCTGGGTGCTGCTCAGGGCAGTCCCATTTCCTTATATATTTATTTCGAAATCTCGTTTTTCTGACGTGATGGGGCTCAGATGACCTCAGGATCGGATTCAGGATGCAAAAATACCTCGGAATACCATGGTCCGGTCAAATAGTCCGGACTTTTTATATTTTTGTAAACCTGTGTTTTTTTTCTCAGTGTACCTTTTCACTTTAGAGTTTCTTGCGATGAGAAAAAAATGTCTGGCGAATAATTAATTAAAATTTCATATGCACAGCCCAATTACGAACCCCCTTTATCCGCAATAAATTTATATACACCGAAGAATGTTTTCCGAAATCAACCAAACGTTAACTCTTTCGTATCGTCATTGCAGGATGCGTTTGCAGGCTACGGTCGTACCAGAAACGAAGCAAGGTTCTCGTCAAATAACACAGAATCGACTTCGAACATTGGAGAGGTACCAAGAGCTTTTGAAAATTTCGAGGTAAATAGTGACGGTAATCAAGGATCGTTCCAGAAGCTCAATAGGGATCGTAGAGCCAATGATCTTCGAAATATGGGTCTACTAGATCCCGAAGTAGCGGATCAATTGGAAGGCTATGGCTGGCAGGATACGATGCCTGGAACACCGGGAGAGGACTACCCAAATTTAAATGGGATTCCCGATACGAGCTTCTCGTGCGAAGATAAGACATCGGGTGGCCATTACGCCGATGTCGAGACGAAATGTCAGGTTCGTTCAGTGCTCGAGTTAAGGTATTCCTAGCGCGAGATGAACAATTTCAGAGAATGCTAATTTTTTTGTAGAATGGAAATTAACATCGTAAGATTATTTTTGAAAAGTATCAAGTCCGGTCACCGGGCATTTAAAAAAGAATTTTGATTTTTAAATTTGAAAATTTAACATGTAACCTTATGGAAGAATCCACTCTTCCACATTTTAATGCCGACATCCACATGTTTAAAAATGATACACATTAAAGAAAGCCATTTCCATATATTCACAAAACTGCATAGAATTTTTTGAGTCCATAAAAACATAAGGTCTCCGACTGTTTAACAAAAATATTGATGTTCGTAAGCAACAAAACGTAGTTTTTTGACGATAAAACATAACATTAAATAGAATTGGCAACGTTGCATTATACACGTGGTGACAGTGATGTGTGTGCATCTATGCGACACAGTTTTGTTGGGAATGTGGGTATATTATATGACGTAGAATTACTGATTTATGACGGGCCCGACTGTGACACCTTGAATATACGCTCCTAAGCGCTAGGAATACCTTAATTAGAATTTAAAATAGGGTAGACTGAGGCACACAAGGCGAGTCGGATCATAGATCTATATTTTTTAAATCGAACGATTGAAATGCAAATTATAAACACGATTTTAAAAATATGATCTTATTCATCTACACTAAACAATTCTACGGTGTGGACTTATACCATATGTCGCACGGAAAACCGATCAGGTGGGGGCCTTCTGAATTTCTTAATGAATCAATCGAGCATCGTCCAAGCAGTGCCGAGTTGAAATTCAGACGGCTCCCATCTGATCGGTTTTCCGTGCGACATATGGTATAGACAATTTTTGGTGTTAGATAACAATGGCATAAGACTGAATGGCATCAGATGTGGTAGATATACTCGTAGATTCACATCGTTGAAATGGTGTTAAAAATTAACACCACTTTCTTTCTGTGTAGGTCTATCCCATTTTACTGTAACTGAATAAATATATTTATATTTTCGAAAATAACGATACAATTGCAATTTCATCAATCAGGTTTTCCACGTCTGCAACGTCGGCACAGCAAAGAGCTCCTTCCTCTGTGTGTCCGGAGGGCAGCATCTTTAAACAGAAGTATTTCGTCTGCGATTGGTGGTACGACTTCGAGTGTTCGGATGCGCCCAGCCTATATAACATGAACGATAAGGCGAATCCAGGAAGTACCGCTCGAAATAAATCGAGGGATGGCTTTCCTCGCGGAAAAGCGGAAGTCTTCAAAGAAGGGGGCAATAATTATAACGAGGGTTTCGACCTCTCTTCGGCCAGCACTGGCGAAGGTGGGCCTAGATACGCCGGGGGAAACTATCGAATTGGAGGATCTCGGAATAACGTCCTTAGAAGTGATTATGGAAAATCAACTAGACCAACGAGCGATGATAAAGCAAACTTCAGTCACTTTCAAAGAAACGTTCGAGCGAAATCTGATGTCTCGAAGTGTTCATCCAAAATAAAAAATAACGGCGATCGAAACTCCTCCATATCCGAGAATTTTAATTATTTATTACCGGCTGACAAAATAAACGTAGATAAGAATGTTCCAATTACTGGAAACGTACGAAATTTTCCCAGCAGGGAAAGTGACCAAGATGTCGTCAAAAGCAACAGTAATCGCAATTTTGCGCACGAGCAAGGAAACGTATATGATGACGAAGGACGTAGAGACGACGAGAGGATTGAAGGAAATAATTTTGAATGAAGACAGCAAGAATTCTCGCAATAATACCACCCCCTGAAAAAGCTCGGTTCAATTTTGACAGTACTCCCACGGGTTTCTCCTCGAATCGTAATCCTCTGAACTCCGAACGAAACGGCGGTAATTCTCACGACGATCGATTCTTAGAAACGAAAATCCAACCCTACGATCGGTATTTAAACTCTTTCGGAAAAGGGAACGAACAAAATACCAGAGAGGAAAGTTCAAACGCGAACAATGGAACCAATCGCCGACGCATTTTCCACGCAGCTGAAAGCGGGTCCAACGAAGGTCAGAACAGACGCAAAGCCAACGACTGCGAACGTCTCTGAAGAATTTCGAGGAACGACGGAACCAACCGAAATCCTGGTGGAAGCCGACCTCCGCCCGGCCAGGAATTACCTATCTAAATATCAGCTCGCGGCAAGATGCTTCCGCTTCGCCGAGTCCCGACAATGCCGGAGTTCTCTTCGGGGGTGCTCACCTGAGCGAAAGGCCGAGAGCCTTTTCGACGGGTGGTTCGGACGCCGTCGGATCTCCCGCCCCCGGCGCGGTGAAGAAGCTCTCGAGTACTTCGAAGGACGGTCACTCGAAGACTCCTCGTCGACTTGGGGTACCGCGGAGTACGGGAGGGCTTCGGGGTGGTTTCGGTAACGGTTATCCCGGTGCGAACAAGCAACTGCCGGGGTCGGAGGCCATCGCCGAAACGGTAGAGCCGGACCGCGCTTCCGTGAGCTCACCCGAACTTGATTACGAGAACTCGAAGGCGAATTACAACCGCGGTGGGAGTGACAGTCCCTCGGGATCGTCGGAAAATCTCGCCTGGAACCATGCTACGACTTCCCAGGAGTTCGACTCGACGGTGAGAATGGACTATCCGAGCGTCGGGCCGAGTACGAATACCGACGGAGTCCCGAGCGGTCGAGAAACTACGTCATCGGTCATGGAGAGTCTTCTGAGATCACTCGGAAGAAGCTGCGGGTTCCCGAAGGTGAATAATTATCGACCGGGGAATCCATGTCGTCCTCCGGGATCGCCGGAAATTTCTTCTGGGTACGCCGTGGGCCCCTTGCCCTTGGATTTTAACGAGGGAACGGGGTATTCCGGCGTCAGACCGAGTCCGAATACCAATGGAGTGTTGGGCGGTCAAGAGAGGACGTTCTTGGCCACGGAGACCCCTTCGAGCTCGAGGAAACCGGGATGGATAACGAGCTACAGTGTTTCCAGGGACAACGGCGCGGGATTGGGCGTAATCGGGATGCCTTTTAATGACAGAGGTCATTTTGGCAGCCGGGACCAAGCGTCTCGAGACTCCGGACGAGGAGATCTTCGGGGATATTTATCACCGCGAGGGATCCCATCCGGATCATCGTCGATGGATAAGAGAAATCCTCCGCAATCTCGACGATTTAACGATCGATACGAAAATGCGAGGCGCGAGGGAGGAAGTAATCTCGTGGGTGGTGTACAGCCTCAAGAGAGGAGATACCTGCCGGTACTGTAAAACATTTATACGGGGTTTGAGGGATTTAAATTGAGACGCATAAATATCTGTAAAATAATTAACACATTTTAGAAAAAAAATGTTTCTTGTAAAAGTTACTTGCTTTAGAGGGGGAAAGAGAATTGTGTGCTTCATTTTTCATTCAGTTTACGTTTTCAAGGCCATTCTAAGGTCAACGTTCTTTCTTTAAATAAAAAAAATTAATAAATAAACCTTTCAAACAAAAGTCGTCTGTTTTCACATAGGTATAGATAAAGAATTTGTTGAAAAAATATAGGCTTCCATTTAAAAAAAAACATTGACCATTAAAATAGCCTTGAAAACGTCTATTACCTAAATGAAAAATAAAACGTACAGTTTTCTTTCCACCTCTAAAACAAATAACTTTTATGAGAAACATTTTTTTCTAAAATGCGTTATTTTACAGATTTTTGTGTCTTAATTTAAATGCTTCATCCTGTATATAGACGGATTAAGTTGTAGAACCTCGTCAAAACTGAGCGCAAGGGACTAACGAGCACAGTTATATGGTATACCGTTCGGAGTGAGCGTGAATGAATGGAGCGGATATTTTCATCTTGGGGACGGGGCGGATGGAGGAATTATCTTGATAATCGTGCGGCGTGCGTAATTCATTCATCGGTTGTTTCACAGAGGAAAAGTATGCGAGTAATTTATTGATGATTTATGTAAATATCACTTCGCGAAGGGGATGAAAGAAAGGTGTGCATGAATGAAAGAAGAAA
This sequence comes from Xiphydria camelus, assembly GCA_963678675.1. Lineage (NCBI taxonomy): Eukaryota > Metazoa > Arthropoda > Insecta > Hymenoptera > Xiphydriidae > Xiphydria > Xiphydria camelus. The sequence goes on along the minus strand of OY783192.1, from coordinate 27,669,904 downwards.
GGGAATTGAGAGAAGTACCTCCTAATTAAAAGTATTTCGAATTAAAAATTATATTCACGAATTATAAAATGTATGCGAAAAATGTAACGTTTGAGATATACACTAAGAGAAATAATTGCTAGTGTCATATGTCTTGAATCAAGAACATATGACTACGAATTTTTAAGAATACAGATTCTTGGTCGACGGATATACATTCTTGATTCAAGAGTACCTTCGTTGTAACAAGAAATTCTTGCTGCATGAAAAAAAAAACAATTACTCGAGCCTAATCCAATATTGCCTTATAGAAAATCATGGCTTGGTCCTTGAATTATATGTTTTTAATTGAAGAAAACTTTTTTTTGACAGCAGCAATTATATCTTTCAGTGTACAAAGTACGCGAATATATTTTACATAAATTATTCATTTTTTCTATATTCTTTTTTAATAAAGTATTATTAATTACCACGCAGGAAACGCTTAAAATTATGTTGTAACTTTATATATTTAGTATCTATCAGTATCTATAATTAAAGTATAAAACATACATTGATTATTTCATATTAAGATCATTTTACACATATCGTGCAGACTATGCACCGTGCTGTAGACAACCAGTCTCGCGTGCTTGAAAGCGCCGCCGATATAGAACTAAAAATAGAGCGCCCCCCGGCAGGCGGCAGGATCCTTTCGAAAAGCAAAGCATACTTCTACATACGATTAATCCCGCATTACAATGATTGGAAATGTTAAACGAGAATTAATTATTTTCGGCCTTCCGTTCATATCTCCCATTTATACATTCAAATCAATAACACACGATCACCCCTGATACATAATTTCTCTTTTTCTCTCTCTCTTAAATAGTCTACTGCAGATTAAACAAGCATTCTCCTTAAACGACGTTACGATAAATCGACTACCTCTGTTGCAATCTTTAAACTCTTCATTCGCCGAAGTTGTAACACGAAACTTGCACATGTTCATACGTGATCTTAATTAGTAACTAATTGCACGGGAAAAAAGCGGACCAGAGAAAGACACACAATCGCAGTATAATTTAGCACCCATTCGTCACTGTACGACGTGTGAAATCATCACGGGTACCTACAACAGGAGCGAATTGTCCTGAATGGTCGTTTCACTCTTTACAAGTAAATGTAGAAAAGATATAGAATCTAATTGGCAAGAGCATAACTCCAGTGCAGTAATCATCGCGTAAAGAACTTTCATACCGGCGAGATCTTCGCACTTCGAAACAGAGCAACCATACCTACGTAAGTGTAGAGAAATCATCGGGTGGTACAATAACGTAATTACATTTCATTCGATTTCACAACGATCTCAGCGAGGTATATCAGAAAGATAGAGAGAAAGAGACGAATACCTCTAGGCATCACTGTGTAGAAGATATCTTTCTTGTCGCAACGATGACGTGTAAATTTCTGCAGTAAGAGAAATTATTGCTATAGTGTGTCAAAAAAAAATATGCCTTGAATCAAGAACATATGATTTTACAAATTTCTAAGAATACAGATTCTGAGTCGAAGAATATAATATATTCTTGATTAAAAAATTCCTTTGTCGAAATAAGAAATTCTTTCTGCGCGAAAGAAACAATTACTCGAGCATATCAAATTTTCCTACGCGAAGATAACCATAGCACGATCCTGGAATTGTATCGTGTTTTTGATTGAAGAAAACATTTGTTTGGCACCAGCAATTATTTCTCATAGTGTATGGCGGTCCTTTATTTCCACGCTTTCAAGACGCCGTCAACACCGAGAAACAGTTTATTTGTAGTTAATACATTTTTATTTGAATATGATGGAATGGACATTTTATTGGATCAAGTAAACACCTTTTTGTTACTTATTACGATATTTATTTGGCACAATTAAATCCCTCGAGGGAATCATTTGAATGAAATAAAAATTTTAATAATTAACATTTTTTTTTTGGCCTAACGAAATGTCTATTTCGCCGTATTTCCAATTACATTCATTAACTATTATCTCGTAATTAAATAAAAATTAATCATTTCCTTAAAAAGGTATAAATAACGCATTGTGAAAATTCTAAATACACATATTAACAGTGCTCCTAAATGTTCAACGGCAATCGTTAATGACCGGGATACGAAAGTTTCACGCCACGGTTCTCGTATTCTTTTCCCTTTTCACGTATCCCTTCAATGAAGTCATTTCTTTCAAGTGAAAAATGCAGTCTTTTCAGATAAATAGTAAAATCATTGACTTGAAAGACGCGTTCTTCAAGTGGAATAAAGCAAATTATTACAACGATTATTCTGCGTTCTTTGGTTCTAACAATTCATGTGTTGGTTTAAAGAAACAATTTGTTTCAAAGAAATACGTAATTCATAATGTGACCATACTATACTTCTTTCAGTTAAAGAAGAACTGCGTTATCATTAAAGACGTAAGAATTATTGACGGAAAGACGTTCTCTGTTGATTTGAAAGAATATTTCTTTCGGGGAAAGGCAAATATTCAATGAAGTCATTGCTTTCATGTGAAAAATGTAGTGTTCCAGATAAATAGTAAAATCATTGACTTGAAAGATGCGTTCTTCGAGTGGAATGAAGCAAATTATTAGAACGATTATTCTGCGTTCTTTGGTTCTAACAATTCATGTGTTGGTTTAAAGAAACAATTTGTTTCAAAGAAATACGTAATTCATAATATAACTATACTATACTTCTTTCAGTTAAAGAAAAACTGCATTACCATTAAAGACGTCAGAATTATTAACGGAAAGACGTTCTCTGTTGATTTGAAAGAATATTTCTGTCGGGGAAAGACAAATATTCAATGAAGTCATTTCTTTCAAGTGAAAAATGCAGTCTTTTCACATAAATAGTAAAATCATTGACTTGAAAGACGCGTTCTTCAAGTGGAATGAAGCAAATTATTACAACGATTATTCTGCGTTCTTTGGTTCTAACAATTCATATGTTGATTTTAAGAAACAGTTTGTTTCAAAGAAATACGTAATTCACAATGACTATACTATACTTCTTTCAGTTAAAGAAAAACTGCGTTAGCATTAAAGACATCGGAGTTATTGACGGAAAGATGATTCTTGTTGATTTGAAAGAATATTTCTTTCGGGGAAAGAAAAACATTCGATAGTCATTTCTTTCAAGTGAAAAATACAGTCTTTTCAAATAAATACTAATATCACTGACTTAAAGACGCGTTCTTTAAGTGGAAGAATTGAAAACCAAAGAATTCGATTTCTTTGATCCAAAGAATTTTTTTCTCTGTGTAGTCGCCGCGTTTGAACGATCGTCTTGTAAAACGAATCTATTCCATAATCGATATCCTTAATGGGCCTCGTTAGTTACCTCACCGCCGTGTAATACGTTGTTCCCGATGTGGGCACGAATTTGTTACTCGTCGAATCCATGACGAACCATCGTTCACATACCGCATCTCGCTATCCTACGTGTGCGTTAACGCAACGCTTACAGACCAGATCAACGCACGATCCACCGTATCGAGGTCATGGTTCGCAATGTCAGACACGCACTTTGCGGTGTTCTAAGAAGATGAGCCCTAATTCGAATTTCGCCACTGCCAATAATTGCCGAATACAGATCACTTTCGCTCATCGCTCCGCGGTATCGAAGGATGTCGAGCGAAAGACACACGTGTTTTTTTAACTAGGGAACTGACGAACCGAATTGAATCTATGCTCGTATATAAGCCAGATCTTTTTTGCAACACGCATTAAACGCCGAACATCTTCTCGTACGAGGAACCGGGGTGACACTAGAACTACCGAATGTTCGCGCTTTATAAGACGGTCGTTTTGGCGGGTGATTATCTCGTTATCCGTGGATTTTTCGTCGACACTGCTATAGAACTTTTTCGTAGACCGAAATGTGCTATATAAAAAAGTATTGTACCAATTTTGACAAAAACCTCACGGGTTACGAAATAATTGAGGTTGAATGGAACTCTGAATAAGACACCGGTCAAATTGACCGGTTGCGGTAGTTCTAGTGTTAATGATCCTGTGCACCCTTGCTGCCGCTCAGGTTCGTGATGCGAGAAAGTTACATTACGAGTTCGGCTTTCATTTCGTTAAGGATCCCGTCCTGGTTGATGAAGCCGCCATGTTTTACGTGTACTCTTACATGCAGAGTCTATCTGGATAATGAACATCAGGTGGTGTTAGTGAAAATTTAGTTCCGTTCTTATTTTCGAGCAAAAATGATTTCACTGACGGAATCAAATTGTTACACGAGGTCTTCATTTTTCATGGCAAAACTACTGTGGTCCAGTAATTAATAATTTATCCATTTCGGGGAGTTCTAGGGAGTTTTCGTGATGTTATGTTTCTATTAAAGGAACATTTATTAGCGAGACTCTATTATAAAATCACGTGTAACAATTTCATCCCTCTTTCATCGAAAAACCCTGGCTTGTCAGCGAAACATTCTTTATCTAGAAATGAGAATAGATCTAAAATGTGTTGGAAAAAAAAAAACATGACGACTTCCGTTGTTAATCCAAGTGAGACTGGGTCCTTAATCCATTAATGATCGCTGACAATTTTAGTTAGCAAGCAATTTATTATCTAAAACATTGGACCAAGCATTTTTGACTTTTTACAAAAATTTCCCTGAAAGCTTAATTTGATTAAAAAAGAGTAGAGATTCTGAAACTAATTCCTAAACAATGCAGAGACGATTAATTGAGTATCTGCAAACAAAAATTGAGATTTCAGTACGGAATCGCGAAGGTGGAAGTCAATAATAATTGTCGACGAAATAATACGCTAAAACGATTCCTTTCAGGCGCAATTGGGGATAATCCTTCCAATCAGCTGTCGTACGACCAAGGATACGGTTCTCAAGATCAGCGTTACCAGCAAATGATCGGTAACGAGGAAACCGGCGGCGAGATACCCGGGGAAGCCGGAAAGGACTACCCCGCTTACGCCGAGGTGCCCGAGATGCGATTCGACTGCAACCAGCAGCTGTACCCGGGTTACTACGCCGATCCGGAAGCCCAGTGTCAGGTCTTCCACATCTGCCAGAGCGGCGCGGGCGGGCGCAAGGACTCTTTTCTCTGCCCCAACGGCACGCTCTTCGACCAACAGAAGCTCGTTTGCGTCTGGTGGTACGATGTGGATTGCTCCCAGGCTGAGAGCTTTTACTCCATCAACGAGATGACTGTCCGAGCTATGGAAGAGGCTGACAGGTGAACTATAAAACACATGCTTCCGGTAGTGACGCTCGACAAAATCGCGGCATTTCTTCCGCTTTCCCCAGGCGAAAAGATTCTATATATTTTCGATATAATTCATATGTGGTTTGGGCTATATGTGAATTAGATACGATCTCTATATTAACCATACATTGAGAAAAAAAATGGCATATTCAATTAAATCGGCGTTTACGTATGGGGAAATGCAAAATTATTTGCTTCGGCTAATAAATTTGGTTATAGCGATTAACGGCTATTTGAAGAAAACAGCCTATTTGTAGTCCATTCGAGTCTATTAATAGTCCAAATAACTTGATCTGCATTCCCCCACTCGTAACCGCCGATTTAGTCAAATCTACTGTATATTTTTCTTAGTATAGATATAAGGACTATGTATGGATTATATAAATATTAAAAAATCTGTATACCGTCCTCACATGATTAATATAGAAATCATGCCCAAAACCACATATGGATTTTATAAAAAATATTTAGAACTTTTCCATCTGAGACTCGATTTACTTTACGCGACGATTCGCTTTCCACAGATTGCCCGTGGAGAAAAAAAAAGCATGGAGGGTTCATACCGTTACGATACCCCGGCGAATGACAACGGTTACCGTGGTGTCTCCCCCGCCGGAAGTAACAATGCGAAGAACAACTTCAACGTCGCGATGATCGACACCGCAACGGCACCCGCCGTACGCGGTCACCCGACCGACAGGTTCGCCAGTCAGCGAGGACCTCTTCTTATCGGTACCGGCCCGGCTAAAGTATTCGGACCACCTCGAACCTCCCACGCTCCAGCTGTTCAGACTGTGTCGGCCTTCAATGAACAGCAGGAAGCGGACTATGCGCACAGACAGAGTCCCCGAATCACCGAAGCTACCTTTGTCAAGCAAGCTGTCGAGCACAACGACGCTGAAGGGCCTGCCCGTGAATACCTCCCCGCGTGAATGATGTTTTTATAGAAAACGCTCGTTGCGCTCGGAACGCGATAGTTTTTCCCGAGCACGCGAAGTTAGCGAATCGAATCACCCGATGGACCGATGAAAAAGTGCACATCTTCCGGAAATGTCGGAAGACGTGAATTTCGCGTGTGTCAATTTCAGGGTGTGGACGCCATAATAATTTTGTATAAATATGAAGTTTTGCGCAATATTTATGTGTGTAGATGTAGGTAATTTATACGAGTAAGTGTAAATGTAACTTATGTTTGCAATAAATATTTTCTCGGCATTTTTCAATTGCACGCTTTTCTGAAGTTATGGGTAACGATTCGTTATTTTAAGGAGGGAGAGAGAGAGAGTTATTTAGCCAGCGTACCGTGTGATTTCATTTATCTATTCACGTGATTCGGTAAGCTTTCGTCTATCGTGTTATGATCGAAATGAAGAAACTCGGTAAGGTTTAGCGTCAAGCATATACGCATTACGAGATAAGATAGATCAGTGAAAAAATTTGCAACAGCAATAAATCTACATGGCAAAATATAAGTTCTTGCTATTAACAAATTGTTGTACTAATACGAGAGAAGAAATGCACTTATTCTTAGAAAAATTACATGTGTAGATAAGTCAGTATCCTCTCTATTGAAAGAATACCAGAGATTCTCATGGAAAACTAGTAAAAATCCCATAGAATCTCTATGGGAATTTGATGTGCTTTTGACACAGCAACTCCAGATACCCTCTAGTAAAAATGAGAAGGATAAGTAGGAATGTATTGGATTTTGTACGTATGTACCTACCTGTAAAAACAAATAAAATCTTATACACTGAGAGAAGAATTTATTTGTAGTTAATAAATATAAATATATAAGTACTCTTGATTATGGCGAAATAAATATTTCGTTGGGCCAAGTAAATATATGTTAATTATTAAAATGTCTCTTTCGTTGAAACAGAAATAGAGTAAAACTGACGAATATTTGCTTGGACCAAAAAAATATTGCTTTCACTATAGTCAAGTATACTTATATTAATTATATTTAAATAAACTCTTTTCTCAATCTAAGTTTCTATTAGTAGTTATAGATAGAACAGTCTGTACGAATTTTTATTATCTTTATGCGATTTGACTTGTTTTTACAGAGGTAGGTATGTAAAATTCGGTAAATATGATACCTATCAATTGTGTGTCTTAGATATACATACATAGAATCCAATGAATTCGTATTCATCCTTCTCAAATTTTTCTAGTAGATATCAGGAATTGTTGTGTCAAAAGAGCGCATCAGATTCCCATAGAAATTATCTATGGGAATTTATGGGATTTTTTCAACGGAGTATCAAATGTTTTTACGAAATGACGAAGCAAGCGTAATATTACAATCACCTCTTACAACAGAAATCATTATCAGCAAGACAGAAAAAGGAATAGTAATGCGCCAAAATTACATTCTCGCGAACGCAATATTTACTGACGTCTGTATACAAATTAAAAATATCGATAAGCTTAGTGAGAGATAATTTGAAGCAATTAGTTAGTGAACAACGATTAAACTTTGTCGTGCATGACGTTTAGTATTATTATTTACCATATCTACTGCGGAGATAAACCAATGACTCTAGAAAAAAACAGCACGTGGCCGATTGTTACTTGGATAAACCTTCCAACAGACTTTTCTGCTTTTTCCTTTCGTTTTTGAGATCATTAATGCGCAGCATTACACGGTTCTAAGAAATTTCATTACCAACGAGTACAGAAATGTTCTCACGAATCGATAGCGTTCATAATAGCGCAGTAGAACGGGTAATACGATTGTTCTAGTCGCGTTCACGTACTCGTTTTTATTACGTAAATCGGTGCCATGCATAAATCTGCGATCTACGTATTGCCGCGAGTCGTACAGTCGAGTGCATGCGATAAGACGCATCGATTTTGTAATGCTGCACTGAGCGCATTTTTCAGAAATACACTGATAGCTCAAGATATTTATAATTAATACTTCCGATCGATAACTTTTTGATAACCGAGAAATAAGCTCATCTCTGTGTGGAGTGATCGACTGGTCTCTGCATAACAGAAGTTACGTTTATTGTATATTACAGCGATAACCTTAAGCTATCATATCCATAAAAATGACGATAGCAATCAACAGGCAAAAGCATTATTTGAAGGAAATGATTTTCAAACAATTTATTGATGTGAAACATCTTATGCCGCGCTACGGCGGTTAGAACGGCTGTTAGCGTGGCGATTACGTCAGGGGCCCTTTTCTCTAACTCACTCGCAAAGTTACGTATACACATCTTAGCCAATAGACCAATCAGAATCAAGTATTCCGTTGTGGTGGGGGGGTCCTGATTGGTCTCCTCGCTAAGAAACGTATACGTTTCTCTTGCGAGTGAGTTAGAGAAAAGGGCCCCTGCACGGAGAAAAAAAAAAGTGAAAAATTCCCCTTTTTTATGGGTAACGCTGCACCATTGCGATAATCAATCAGAAATTACCGTGAGATAGGTAAGAAATTATCAAAGGGCTGGAAAATTATTCTTCTGAAAAAAGGGAATTATCGGTGAATTTTCAAATTCCCAGCAAAATAAAATAAAAACTACGCAGCAGTATAATAGTAGCTCTACTGTTTATGGTGAACATACATTCTTCTGCACTGGATTTTTTCCCTTTTTACTGGAGAAAATCTTCACCGTCAAGTGCTAATGTTACATTGGGTCTTATAGACCAATCAGGATCAAGTATACCGTTGTCCGTAACCCCATCACAACGGAATCTTAAACAAGATTTGCCGCTAAGGGATTAAACAAGATACTAAAAAGAAGACGTTGCTAAGAGATGTAAACACGGGGAGAGGAGTATGGGACATTATTTTTCGTGTGAGAAAATTCATTTCGTCGACGAGATCTATCTTGGAAGGGATTTTCAAATCGTTAACGAAAGTGATAGACGAAACTACATCTGTTAACGAATTACTTTCCGTCCACGAAAAACATTTCTCACGCGTCGAGAATATAGCCTCTCTGACCAATTTGAATCCTTATTGATATACTTTTTATTGAGAAATAAATAAATTTATGATTTGTCGTTTTTAGCAAGACAAATTTACATTTACATGGGTTAAATTTTACTAGTTTATTCATCAAAAATTACTTTTCGATTTTGATGAAAAAATCTCATTCCAAAAGGGGAAAAATTCTACCGTTTGTCAATTCGATGCACAGTTAGTCAGAGAAATGACACTTTTTCCTCATCTTCTAGGGGTTAGAAGTTCTCTTTTTTTTCTCTCCGTGTGGGGTCCAGACGCTGGAATGGCAATACGCTAAACTCGGGACGCATCGGCTCTCTCCGCTACGACTCGGTAGTCCCCTTTCACCCAGGGCTAGCTTCCCCACTTACTACTGCACGCTCACTGTATCGGTGTACGAAGCAGTATTTACCCTCATTAATGAAAGCATGAGGATTGATAAATCATTGGTTAGCACGTTTAAAAATAACATTTAAAAATTCCCCAGCAACAGAATACTGAAGTAAAGAAATTAATTATTTATAGGCAAGTAGTTTTAGAGGTTAATCAGAATTGAAGGAGTAAGTGGATGAAGGGGTTATCTAACAAAATACCATATAAGGCTAAACTTATTCACCAGGAAAGGAACTTTAATCGTCATTATCTCATTATCTATGAACTTTAGGCCCACATCGATGCAAGATACTTTGGTTGTAGATAAAAATACGTGTGTGTGTATAATAACATATAATATAAAACAGTTTTTATAGAAAAATTGTTAGATGTGAAATATCGAAATTCTTCTTCGTAGAAAATATGTGACAGGAAGGATGAACCACGCGTCCATCAAAAGAACACGTGCGCCAGTGCGCGCATTTGTATTTATGGCTGTGATACTATTAAACGGTACGAACCGTTGTGTCTAATTAAAAAGGCGCATTTAGTTTACTCTCTCTTAACTCTGCCATCGGTCGCTGTTCCGTCTCGCGATAAACGGAATTCGACACAACGGTTCGTACCGTTTAATAGTATCACAGCCATAAATACAAATGCGCACTGGCGCACGTGTTCTTTCGACGGATGCGTGGTCCATCCTTCCTATCGCATACTTTCTACAAAGAAGAATTTCGATGTGTTCCACATCTAAAAATTTTTCTATAGAAACTGCTTTATATTATATGTATTATATTTTTAGAAACAACAAAGTATCTTACATCGATGCGGGCCTAAAGTTCACAGATAATAAGATAATGGCGATTAAAGTTCCTATGAGATTCTCAGGCTGAAATGAGATAGGGTTAGAAAGTGAGGAAATTCGCAAGACGGCGAAGAATTCACAATTTTCAATTTTACATCACGTGACGCTTTTAAATAATGAACTGTTTTGACTCCGGGATGTTTCTCTATGTATGGTCTGACTTTTTTCAGCGTTGCGCGCGCGCGATGACGTTGAAGCACCAATAGCACCTTGTCCAGCCTGTTCCCGCGCTACGAGCGTTCGGCTTCATCAACGAATCACACGCAGCCAAGTGTCAAGAAACGCTCGCGTTGTGGACAAATAGGAAATCCTCGAGGAAACCTGAAAAAATTATTTTCCGTCGTCGTACCCTATTCTCTCTCGGGCGTTCGAAATAGGCGGTTGCACACTTCGCGCGACGCGACAACCAGCGCGCTTTGGCGACCAGTGCATTTATCTAGCTCCGGAATTGCACTTAATATCGCAATCGCATAGTTATCAGAATAGTTCACTGGTGGCCTAGGCCTAGTGCAGTTCAGAAATGGAGCAGCGAACTAAGCCAGGTACGAGCGAGAAGGCCCGGGCGCGCCCGCGCCCGCTCGCTTTCATTTATTTCTAACGCGATTTTCCGATTCTTTCGATTGCCCGCGCTATCGGGTAACGCGTGACGAGCCGCGCGGCGTTCGGCTGCAATGAAAACTCGCGGCCGCGAATTGCACGGTACGGTCGAGTGTGCGACGCGAACGGGTTACGGACCGTTAGAGTCACAGTTGTCGGGACGATGCGGTGAAACGCGATTTCCCGTCGGAGTACGCGATCGAGCATCCGGCGGTCTTCGGGCGGAATTGCACCCCGGAAATCAGGTTCGCGAGAATCACAGTGCGCGAGTACACGCTTTCCCTTCATGAATTTGCAGCGAAATTTCGTGGGTGCGAACGCGCGCGAAATGACCTGAAGCTGCGCCACGGGTCACGCAGGTATAACGGTTGAACGAAAAACTATAAATACTCGGCTAATTACACGCGTGCTTGCTCTCGCATGGATGTACACACGTGCGCACATACGCTCGCGCGCTTTGACCTCCGAGGCAATTATTTACAAGTAACGTCTTCCTCGGTGTCGTTCGTAATAACAGCGAACGATTTGAATAAATCGTGAAGGTCGGGTAAGCTGAGGTTCGATAGACGTTAGATTCTCCGATGGAGGAAATAGCGTTAATGATGACGATTCGTCAACTATAAAATGAGATTTCTATTAACTTCTTGCTATTGGAAGAAATCATTGTATGGAATCAAATTTCTATCTTGGATCAATTTCAAATTAGAATTAAATCGACGATTTTGTATTATTCAGATTGCAATTTAGCTGTAATTCGATATTAATTAGAGATGAAACGATCGGATTTAAATACGTTTATTGATAATTAAAAATGTCATTATTACCTGAATCACCAAAATTCAATGAAATATGTTTGAAACTTTTGCACCCTCATAACGTTCGAAATGAGAAGCACATGCAACTTACAACTAAATAAATAAATATTCGTCTCCGAAAATGCATCTAACCTCCAAAATAAATATTATCTCTGACACAATAATCATTAGATATTTATTAAACGTAAAACAATGCCAGACTTGCAGACGAAATTGCATTAATAATTAAAATCATCTTTATCTCAATCTCCAAAATTCAATGTTTCATTGAAACTTCTGCATTCCCATAACGTCCGAAATGCGAAACATACGAAACTCACAAATAAATATATACTCGTCTTTGAAAATGCATCCAATATCCAAAATAAATATTATCTCTCCCGCAACAATTCTTAGAGCTTTATTGAGCAGAGCAGTGCCGGTCTTGCTGACGAAATCGTGTCATAAAGTACAGTAAAAAATTTGGAATCGTCGAACTCGAAAGCACTTTAGTCGACATGGTGCATCGAACCGGAAACGAAAAGTGCATTCGGAACCTCCGAGTTTCTAGCCGATCGAACTCGCGCGTCTTCGTTCATCGCGAGAATCACCGGAGTCATTCTTCCTCCTCTCCCTTCGACAAAGCGAATTGCGCATTTTCCTCGATCGACGGAAAAGCGCGCGCTAATGCGTTCGTTTAATGCGTCACTGTCTCGCGGTCATGTTCAATACAAGGTCTTGCCGCACGTTGTACGCTATGTCAGTGGGTATTAGGGCCATTGCCAACGGACGGGCGTATTACGAGCGCGTACGGCTGCGAACGTAATAACGCATTCTCGCTCTCTTAAGCCGCATTGCCACGAGTCGACTCAGGTCGAACGACCTGGCAACTCGACCGCAGTCGACTCAAAATCTCCTTGCTATTGGTCGAATCGCATGAAGTCGCAAGACGAGCCACTTCGTTCGATTCGACTAATAACAAAGAAATTCCAAGTTGACCACGGTCGAACCACCAAGTCGCTCGACCCGAGTCGACTCGTGGCAACGCGGCTTTACGCCGTGATCCCCGTCCGCGTGTCCAGCATCCGAATGCCGGGAGCGATCATCGAATAACGCGTCACTCGTTCGTAACGCTCGGCTTCCTGATGCCGCGATGGCGTAATCGAATGTTTCCGCAGGCATCTAACGCGATTGCTCGCGAAAAGACGCGACAGAGTCCCTTTGGAGACTGAATATAATCGATGCCAATCAAGTGCGAGAGAAAGAAGATTGATCGTTCTTATCGTTCTCTTCTCAGAAATCGTAAAGCAATTCCAGCCGCTATTGAGAAGAATCGAGAAGGATGACGAACTGACGATCATGGACGTAATGGAGGAACCCGGGTGTGGTGGCGGGGAAAATTTCATGTCCAGCGTTACGAGAACGGAGATTACCGGGAAGCGCGGAAACGGCAAAAGTTAGTATTATTTTATCGGCATCGGTTACGTTGCTTGTTGAATTTCTATAATTCAAGCGCGCGTATACCTTATAATTCAGTTTCTAGAAGTCAATATAAATATTTTCGTTGATACACCGAAGACAATTATTTAATAGCAGCAGCAATATCGTTCTCGGTTTACAATTCGAACAATTACACCAAAAGAAATGCTTGGGTCGCACAGCAGTTAGCTCTGATGGCTGTACTTTAAGGCTAAGCGACACCCAGCAAACGCACGATATCCTATGGATGTCCATAGGACGTTTCTCGGACATTAGACGTCTATGTGACATCAATAGGATGTCTTTTGGATATTCGTACTATATATGGGCAGGTCAACCAGACGGTATTGAGTAATATATTCCTATAGTAATATCAAATGTGACAAGAGCAATACGCATTACTAAATGACTATACGTATAGTTGAAATGGTTATTTATTCTGATAAAGTAGACATACGCATTGCTATGGCAAACAAAAACGTATTCTCATATTAATAAGCTACTAGCGTTGCCATACAATCTATACAATTTCTCTCAATGTAGCATGTCGATTACTTTCGTTTCTCTGTTCAGCGTTCGTCTATTCCTTCATAACGAAGAACTTGCCGCATAACAAAGTAAACACCGAGTTCTTTCGGTCGGCGCTGCTTTTCAAAAATGAGATTCACACCTACCAGAAGATCCTGCCTCTATTGGGTTCGTTCGGTCCCGAGTACATCGATAGCAAAGACGATCAAATAATCTTGAAGGACCTGCAACCGCTGGGTTACAAACCCTGCGAAAGAAAAGATTTGCTCGACTTGAATCACTGTCGGGTCGTCATACAGGTACGGCAATAAAAAAAATGGTAAAGGAATTAATGTATTTAGTACAGTACACGGAAGAAAATAATTTATTAGTACATTATTTGAGTTATCGTAACAAATATTTCAGTTAAAATAGTGATAACCGAACGATTTGTTATAGTAAAAAAAACGCAAGATATAATTTTCATTGTAATCAAGGAAATCTTTCAAATATTTTCATCCCAACGATGAACCATTTTTATTAGGTACTGTAAAAAAAACTGCTATAACAACTCATTTGCCATGCTGTCGCTAAGAAAAAGTTAGTTTTCTCTGTATAAAGAACAACTCTTTTTTATTATACATAAGACATTTTCGGGAAAGCAGCACCATTGATGTTCAATTTCCATCTCAGAAACTGGCCGCCTTTCACGCCAAATCGCTGGCTCTGAAGTTCAAGGACCCCGTGAAATTCCTCGACCTGATCGCTCCGTTAAAGGAAGCGATATTTCCTCTGGACTCTGTTGATGCCCTCGGACAAACCGCCGAGAAGGGTCTTCTGTCAGCGATAAAACATCTCGAATCGATCAATCCTAAAACGGAGGAGTTGAAAGAGGCGATCGAAATAGTACGAAGTTACAAGGGCCGAACCTACGGTATATTGAGAGATATCGTTCACCCCCCCAACAGCGAGAGGTATCACGTACTGTGTCACGGAGACGCTTGGAACAATAATCTCCTTTTCAAACACGACACGGATGGTGGAATCACCGACTTGAAACTCGTGGACTACCAAATGCCCCGGCACGTCTCACTGGCGATCGACTTCCTGTACTTCTGCTACTCCAGTCCAAAGGCACTCGTCCTGGAGAACCACTACGACGATCTCGTGGGAACCTATCACGAATCACTCATCCGAGTGCTCCGCGAGTCCGACGTGAGCAAAGAGGACATTGACAAACTGAGCCTGGATTTCGTCAAGGCCGAGATCTCGAAGAACTCGCTGTTCGGTTTGTTTACCGCAGTTTGGCTGGTGGACGCTTTAGTGAGGGACGCGAGCGAACTCGTCAACATGGACAACATAACGATGGAGGTCCGCCAGGAGACGAGCACCCGGGAAATAACAGTACGTCCGGAAGTAGCCACCAGATTGAAATGCCTTGTCCTGCATTACATGCGTAAGTTTTATAAGACGTAACCTTGGAGATGCAGCAGAGAAATGTCGCATCGATCACGACCGGCAAATGTACACGATTTTTATGCATATTTTTCGACGGGAACATTTTATTTATAAATACGACGTATAACTGGCTGTCGCCCGTATCGCTGAAACTAGATATCGCCGGTTACCGAGACAATCGTTGCAAGATAGTAAGTTTGCACTTCCAAGGTCGTTATAGGAAATGCGGTATCACGATTCCAGTTCACGATCCTCCAATCAGATGACAGGGCAAATATGGCTATTTTTTATTTTACTCGGCGCTAATCGTTCTTACGTAAACGCGCGATTCTTAATCTACGACTCGATTGAACTTTGTTAAACATATTAATTAGCGGGCTATACTAGAAATTGGAACTGATGATTTCGCCAGACACGGAGTAAGCCAAGGATCGCTCTACCTTGCGATGGGTTAACCGTACGAAAATATTTTTCCAACAAAATGTGTAGATCTACTAAAAATGTACAATTTTTGCTGGAAGGATATTTCTCCTCGATCGCGGCATATCGCGAGATATAGCGATCCTTGGCTTAGTACTCTTCGAATATAGAAATGCAAATGCATCATTTTATTCATACGACTAAATATAAATGTGGTGAACGTAGAATAATTAGGAGAAAATTAGAAAAACTATTTTTATCGTAGAACAAAATGTAGTGTTTAATTGTCGTTCACCCTATATAATATAAATTTTCTTGTCTCTGTGATTATACGTGAACAAAATAGTGATTTTTTAGCGGGAATTTTAGGTGGACCATTTTTTGTGGTTACTCGCACTGATCATTAATAATAATGTACTTAGAATGCATTTGAAAAATCTTTGCTGGAAGGATTTTCGTCTTCGATCGGCAAATCGCGAGTTATAGCGATCCTTACAATTAGTTCAACACTGCTCGAATAGAAATACAAATGCATCATTTTACTCATGCGACTAAACATAAATGTGATAACATAGAATAACTATTTTTATTGTAGAACAAAATGGAGTTCTCAATTGTCATTCGTTATATATATAACATGAATTTTCTTGTCTCTGTGATTATACGTGAACGAAACATTGATTTTAGCGGGAATTTAAGGCGGATCGCTTATCGTGATTACTCGCTCTTGTCATTAGTAATAATGTACTTAGATTGAATGAGAGGAACTCAATTAATTCTCCAACGGTATGCTTTGCAAGAAGCGTAACGTAGGAAAATTATTAAAATTAGGTTTACTGCAATATAATTAATGTAGATTAGTGATTAATGTAATGTAATTATGCGAAGATATTATGTTTCCTGGTATTTTTATAAGCGTGACACGATATAACGTCAAATAATAATAATAAGCAGAGTCAACGCAGAGTCAATTTAACGAAATAGCGAATGAAAATACTATGCGCTTATCCTTATCAAAGAAATATTAACGATAATAATTAGGCCGGAATGATTGTTGGCATACATATATCTTATATACAGTTCAATATCCCGCGATGCATTTCGATTTGCGGCTTATCAATAAGGCGAAATAATGTGAAATTGCCACAAATAAGATGAAGTTCCGCATTTACTAATCAGAACTGTCAATAAATAATAAAGATTCGTTAAAGAAATCATCCGAAATCCTTCTTTTAAGTAGTGTCACCGGAAATAGTGAATAGTACGATGCGTAAAGATAGCATCAGAGTTTAATTTGAATTAAGGGGTTAGGTCCACTTGTCAGGGTCGGGAGAATCGAAAAATTTTTTATTGCATATTTGTTAATAATAAGCCTTCAAGAATATGCCCACCAAATTTTATAATAATCAGAGCATTAGAACCGGAGTTATAAGCATTTATAGCGCGCCGCCTCGCCGCTCGGCCGCGCAGCTCAAAACTTTAAACGCGATTATTTCAGAATAATGTTTTTCAAAAAACACCTTTGCGGTGGACACGATTACTCAAAATCTAGTACGTCGATCATCACCGAATTTTTTGCTGCTTGTTTGTTGAATCGATCTGTCGACCTGGTTTGATCGACAGTTGTTGCACGAATCCCGATTAATTTGCAACTGCCTCTAGCAAATTGGGATATTCGTACAACGTGATATCAGGTGACTGGTTTAATGAAGAGAGGACTGTAACTTATGGTTTACTAACAATAGTAAAGTTTGTTTTATTTCACACATTCTGGGTGAGCGTGTCAGGCCTCCGCGCGTACAATCAGAAAACTTAAAACAGACGTGATGGCGAAGGCTGACGAAAGACTACTAATACAGAAAAAATGTACAAGCTTACTCCTACGGTGCGTTACATTTGGAGGAAGCGGTGAGGGGTTTCTTAACAAAAGAAGGGAGGTGCAAATGTTGGAGATGTCCTGGTGATTGGTCGAAAAGATGGATAACTCGGGTTGCTGTGGAGATCCCTCTCCACAGCACAACCCGAGTTATCCATCTTTTCGACCAATCACCAGGAATGGTCAATGCAGTTTTTTCGGAAGGTTTAGAAAGTCACCAGTTAATGGTTGCTAGATGAGTGGAGTGCAGTAACTCGACGGAGGAAATAGAAATACCTTATAAGAGAGAGTCTAAAGAAAAAGGGAGACGAATGCCTTGAACGCGGGATTCTATGGCGACCGTCTACCCTCGGTAAAGAAGTTATGACAGCGCGAAGGGTCGCGTTCTTCGAGTGCAGGTACGCTCGTAGCCTTGGCAAAAAACATTATTAATTCGCGACTTTGCACTAAAGTGGGTTTACCACAAGGCTTGATTTTATAACACGGAGAGATCGAACTAGCGCTGCCATTGGTCTTTCTCAGGAGCGGTATGAATCAATTTACGATTGGTCTCGGGGAAGGAGTAGGGCATTAAAATAGGACCAGAGACTAACTCTGCGACAAACATTTGAAAAATAAATCATTCGCACCTTCATTCTTTCGTCGAATCGACGACCGTATGGTCGATAAGTCGCATTCTCTTCGACACGCTGTACAGACACCGATATTGTGCAACATTGAAATTAGCGTAGTTGACATCAAGAGATTATAAGACAATATAAAAGTATTGGATCAAGTTATTTAAAAACATAGTTGCTCAGTGCTATATACGCTGAGAAATTTATTCGTACAGGTAAATCTCATTGTAAAATTAAATATTTATTATTCTCTTATTTTACATCGGTGTTACCAAATATTTACACTCGTTATGCAATGTTCAACTAGTGCGCAAGTATTTGTTATAGTTTGATTTAACGATTTCCCATTGTCGAGAAATATTTATCATTCACGTAACTTACGCATTGTTATCAGAGATACATATATCTACAAGGAAATCCGTATCATTTCAGTGCGATAGTGAAGTTTCGTATCTTCCCTCGATCGTGTCACGGAGGAATTGTTTAAGAGATACTTGCGGCAGTCGCTATAGTACAATCAGGTACGTATACATGAGAAAAATAAATAAATCATAATATTTACAAAGTTTGTGGTAAATTTCGGGATATCGCCCATTTTTTGTTACGATAACTACAATTTTAATAAAAATTGTGGCAACATTTTTAGAAGTTGTAAGCGTTACTGTAATTTTTACTAGAATTGTAGTTGTCGTAACAATGAATTAGCCTTGTCCCGAAATTTACCAAAAATGTTGTAAATGCTACAATTAATTTTTGTCCGTATAGGAAAGGAAATAATCTTTATAACTTTCATCATATTACGTAACGAAGTTCGATATCGACTTCTCGAGCAAACGTAAAACTTTGAAGTAGATCGGACGTGGCATCAAATAATTGTATCTCTAATCGTGACAAAATCTGATAAAGTGATAACAATAAGGACGATAAACGATCGACTAAATAAATGGACATTTTTTATTCGTAATAATAAGAATGTGCTCCTTTTTTAAAATAAATTTGCTCGTTCCGCCTTTCAGATGTGTAGCTGCTGCAGGACGTATTGAGAGAATCGGAGAATGATTCAAATCTCAGAGTAACGTCAGTGGACGAGATTCCTGCTGTTGCGAGAGGAGAAAATTTCATGTCCGATGTGGTGCGATTAATACCTACTCAAAGGAGCCTCGGGGAATGGTTCGCGTGAGTATTTGATATTTGAAAGTAAAATTGGAAGATCGCTGTTCATCTTTTCGGGGAAAATTGTTCGTTGCGTTTGATCATCGACGTGTTCTTGCCTTCGCAGCTTTCGTCAAATACCTTATCTCAAAGCGAGCACTAGTCCTTAAGAATGGTGAAAATAAAGAAGATGAAAAATCATTACAATTGTTTAGAAACGAGACTACCATGTACAGAGCTTTTAAGGAATTGCCCACCGACTGTCAGAATTTCACGGCGAAGTGCATGCATGCAACTGATACTGAAATCATCTTGGAAGACCTAATACCTCAAGGTTTCGTCATGGCCAAAAAGCAAATAGGATTGGACCCCGATCATAGTTTATTAGTGTTGAAGGTGAGTATAAGATCTAGATTTCATAGAAAACCTCTTTGACTTCATAAAGCATTCTTCACAATTCTTTCGACAATCATTTAATACTCTTCTGTTACGTCTTTCAGTGCCTCGGCGACTTACACGCCGGTTCGTTGCTGATGAAGCGCAATGACATAGAAAAGTTTAACCTTATGGCGGATAGCTTAAAATATATATTCTTTACTAATGACGACGAATCCAATGTATTCGCAGAAGCTTTAAGGAAAGTCATAGATAGCGTACAAAGTATCTTAAAAGACGATGTCGAGGCTGCTGACAAGTGGGCTTCAGCTTTGAAATTCCTCAACGATAAAAGTCGAGACGATAGCACTGAAATACAGGTGAATTCTCGGAAGAAACATATTTTTAATACTTCAATTAATTCTTTTTAGTCTAAAATGACGTGCATATATCACCTATACACAAGAAAATGACACAACTCAACAAATTCACTTTTCTCGATTTAGATACAAAAACTTGTAGGTATCTGAATGCAACTTAAAGCTATATGTTACGTTTTATAACCAAAAATCCTAGATATTTTACAGATTAAACAGTAGGAAGGGTTTAATAGTTTTGCAAAAACTTTAAAGGCTTCTCATGTGAAAACATCAATTTTGAATTGTCACTTTTCTTGTGTATAGGCGACCCCACAAAAACAGATTCTCTGTAAAAAAGGCGATATGTTCATTCAGTGCCAACAAAAATTGATACGTAAAATTCTCTCCAAAAAAGATTTGAAATCAATTAAGATCGCCATGTTCAAGATATACAGGGTGTCCCAGAGAATACACGCCAAACGATTATCAAATTCTGTCACATTCACCACTATTGAGATGACCGATGTCTTTCGGACTGGAACATCTATTCGGTTCGTGTCTGGGCTGTCGGTATTACCACCGAATTTTAGGGAACCATCTTGGATCGGGTGCGTCTACCGATATGCAACCCGCTACGCTTTCGTGTATTTTCTGGGACACCTTGTATATATAAAAAGTAAAAGGCATCATTTGAAAGGAAAGTTATTGTAAATCAAGTTACTAAAAAATTCGACTAAAAAATTTATTTAAAAAAATTTAATAAAAAAGAACTTGCCGCGTTTAAGAGTGTTCATATTTTGTCCACCATACCGAATAATTGGCAGTGCTTGGACGGTGCTCGAGTGATTCATAAATTGCACTGCCGAAGTCAAATTCAGAGAAATTCAGAAGGCCCCCGCCTGATCGGTTTCCCGTGCGACATTCGGTATACTGGTGGTATCATATAAGTGTATGAATTTATTTAAAATCCATAAGTGCATAAACATCGAGTATAATTCTGTGTCTGAATTTTTTATTTTGAAGGAAAA
Organism: Xiphydria camelus; assembly: GCA_963678675.1. Taxonomy (NCBI): domain Eukaryota; kingdom Metazoa; phylum Arthropoda; class Insecta; order Hymenoptera; family Xiphydriidae; genus Xiphydria; species Xiphydria camelus. The sequence goes on along the minus strand of OY783192.1, from coordinate 27,648,803 downwards.
ACGCTTCGTTCTTTTTTATTAAAATTTTTTTATAAATTTTTAGTCGAATTTTTAGTAACTTGATTTACAATAACTTTCCTTTCAAATGATGCCTTTTACTTTTTATATATAAATCTTGAACATGGTGATCTTAATTGATTTCAAATCTTTTTTTGGAGAGTATTTTACGTATCAATTTTTTGGCCTTTTTTTTCACAGAGAATCTGTTTTTGTGGCAAGATTATATTGTACACAAAGTATATATGGTATTGCAGTCATCTTGCGCGATGAGATATGAGAAACTAATATTTTAAATGATTATGTAATTATTTATTTCGGCCCTGTGAAACGTCAGAGAGGCATTCAATACTTTGATATTACCATAGCACCATCTAAGAATTCTGCGAAGAGACTGAATTGTTTATACAAATATTTATTTGGACGCATGAGAAGTTATGGTTTGAAAATTGTTATCCTTTGTGTATTATCAGGTGCGAATGCAATATGACGCTTCATCGGGAACAATTATTGCACTTACATCAAATGGTTTTTGAAAAATTATAACTCATTTTATTCGTTAAGAGAGTAATGTTTACTAGTAACGCAATTCTGCTTTATGTAATACCTATAACGTAATTAACGATTTAAAATAATACCTCACCGTCCAACTTCCAACCCGGAACTTTCGGTTACCGATAGCATTATTTCGACCGTTTTGGATCGTTTCGAGAAGAGCGCCGCGATATACGCGTTCTCTCGAGACGATCTCCCCTCCCCTCGAAGACTGCTCGAATAATCGCGCACAGTCACGAGGGAGAAAGGACTTTTCTTTTCCTCGCAGTTTCCGGGAAAGTTTCCCCGAGTTCGCCGATATACATATATTACCCGAGGGGCAAACTCGCGGAGGTTTCGTTACAGGTAGCTCAAAATTGCCTGGAATTAAACATCGCCGTTCCTATTCACAGTCGCCAGACTCCATTCAAGCCGGTTTCCTTCGGAATAGGAAATACCTGTCGCCTGTATGGACTTTTGCCATCGGGCTTGCATACACATACATGCTGGTACGAGAAATAATAATGACAGTAGACGGTTCAGAATATAAAAAAGAAGGAGGAAACTTAGGCAGCCGAGACATTAATGTTTATTGATGGTTGGTCCATCTATAGCTATTTGCGTCCTTTAGATTGAACACGTTTTACGATAGTCTTTTTTTTCTAGTTCCTAAGATAAAAAATATTTATAATTGAAAATTTGAAGTAGAATTTTTATTTTAATCCATAACGAGCGTTTTTCATTTTTTTTTCGAATGATAGTTGTGATAATAATTCAATATTAGCCTTAAGTTAGTTCGTCATTTTGTAACTGACATTAGGGGCAACTAGCAAAATATATTGAAAGTTTTTGATCATTAAGCTGTATGGTTTAGATTTTTTATAAATGTCATTTATGTAATTTGTTATTTTACTTTTCCAATTCTTTGCTTTCGTTTTATGTTCCATTAATCAAATTCGCTTAGAGGAAAGTAGAGTAAAATTAGGTATCCGAGTTGGCCTCTAATTATCGTTATTATCGATATCTCATTTCACCTCGCTTTCTCTTAGACGGTATTTTTATAGATAGGTATATTTTTTGTCCTTTTGTATATACCTATTATTCTGTTTCTAAGGTTTCATACTGTACGTGAAAGCATTTTACTGACGATTATTCTTAACTGCACTCGATAAAGGCAACCTTTCGTAATCTTCTTCTATTATTATTCTTATTATTATTATTATTTTCATGCAGATTTTTGTAATTTTAAGAGATAAGATGAAAAATAGTTCAGGGATCATTGTTTCATAATACTTCATTAGATTTAAAAATCGGGGAGATTAATATGATATATAAATCCTTACATTTTGCACAGAGAAAAAGAATTAGCTGGATCTATTGAAAATTACTTGCGGGGGCGCAAGTAATTATTTATTTATACCAATGACATTTTTTAATACCTATATCAATTAGATGTCTCTTCCTTAGAGTCGTGTGAAATAGTAATGCAAAGAATGTAATTGTGAGGAAGAAATATTTAATTAATATGAAAAAAGGTTAATTAATGTAAAGAAATAATTGCTTGCGCTCCACAAGTAATTTTTAGTAGATCCAATTATTTTTTTCTCTGTGTGGACACTTTGAAATTTCTTGAGTTTTTAAATTATTCAATATCTATCGGAGAGAGTATTTATTTTGAACGCACAGTGGATCATTCGACAGCTTCATGAAAAAATTATCCTCGAGAAATGTTTTCATTCCCAGTCTTGACCAACATAACTATATTTATTCATGAATACGTACTATATCTAGGTACCCATACTCTTTCGCAAGAAAAAGGAGTCTAGAACGGACCGCGCCGAGACGTGAGATTTTTTTCTTCCCTCTCGTCTCGACCCTCACGCGGGAAGGCTATGCCCTAACAAACTCGACTTATTTATTTGCCGCGCGCGAGTACGCGGCCAATTATCGGGCAGAAACCTACCGAATGTATAGAAGCCGCCCGCTTTTAATTTAATTCGAAAATTTTTATGGTCAGCGCGCGGAACACAAAGGCCCTCAGCTCTTCCACGGTCGGGGCAGTCCGCTGCAGCACCAACAAACTACCCATAATTACAAAGTTCTATAGAAAATTGCGTCCATTCGAATCTTAAATGGACCGCATTGTCTTAGCTGCTCTTGGAGTTGCGAGAGAGAAAGAGAGAAAAAGGGAGACGGCTAACCCCGGGGAAGTTTGATTTATGAGTTTTCGGTTTCGGAGTAAAAAATACGAATTAGTTTTCGGAGATGATCGCGCGGAGATAATGGGCCCGATTAAGAATCCGTAGGAGAGCCGAAGTCTGGCCCAAGGCGAGGTGATTCTCCTCTCGCCCTCCTCGCCTTCACCTTGCCCACCCCTCGCACTCTCTAAACGCATTTCGTACTTGACGATATCTTCGAAACACCCTCTCATCCTCGAGAAGCTGCGCGAATGTGCTTTTTCTTCAATTTTTATCACCATCGATATAGGCTTTCACACTACTATCTAAATCTGAGTCAGCCAAAATGACTGACAATCAGCTAACAGTAGCTAAAAGTCAACTATTATTCGTTGACTGTCACTTATTTTGGATGATTTAGATTTTGAAAGTAAATGTAGATTTTTAAAAAGAGGAAGTATAGATTTTTTATAAAAGTAAATATAGATTCGAGAAAGGGTATCGTGCATTTTATCAAAAATATGAGATACATACATATCTCTCAATTGTTGGTTTCCTCTGTTTTTGCCGTTTCTTCTCTTTATTATTCATGTATTCATTCTATTTTTTATTTCTCTCTCAGCGCGATGCGTCATCTGATTATGGGGGAGGCTATATGGGGACTTTCGAGTGTTGAGATTGTGATCCACAGCTGCCCCTACAATTAGGTAACACATCTTACACCGGTGTATATATACATATGTAGGTACATGTATTCTGGGACACCTGGTATGGCTTCTTTTGTAAACTATGTTGCGTTTATTGGATGAGACAGAGGTTGAAAAAGTACAATACGAGTACCTTTATTATTATTTTTGGAAATTTTTTTATTTCCAACCCTTTCGATACGCGTTTCTTCCTCTATTATAATTGGTTTTACAATTGGCCCAACAGTGGGCTATCGTTGAGTGCCAGACGTCCGATAATGACGCAATAATGGCAAACTTACTGCCCAGCAATGGGAAAAAGCTGGATGATAACTCCGTTCAATAAACGGTTGTTGGCAATGGCCCAACTATGGCAATTTATACCGACACAACCGTGGATATTCGGCCAATCATGGCAACTTATATTGGCCCAACCATTGCTGTTGATAATGGGCCAATAATAATAAATAAGGTAAGTGTACTCAATATGGCCTACCTAACTTGACCCCTTGCTACACTACAATTGACAGCCGTAGTAAAGAGCCAAATCAGTTAGGCCATATTGGGTGCACTTACTTTTATTTTAATTTTAATTATGATGTTAATTTTATTCTGGATCGTTATCAACAGTGTAGCATTAATGTTTTTTTTTTCGAAATTCGCGATATTTTTTACACGATAACAAGTTGACAACATCTTTATAATTATACCGACGTGATGATAATACAGACGTTGGTTACCGTAATACGAGCAGTGGTCCAGTGATGGTAGGTATAAGTTGGGAGTTGGTAATTGAATCTGCCGAAATCACTTCAAAAAACTGTTGGCACACAAATGTTGGTCCAGATATACGTAGGCTATCACTGGCTGCCTTTATTCCAGTGATAATAGCTGGCATCCTGAAATCTACCATCTGTGGCCCAATGATAGGCAACCTATACTTGGCCAATTACCGGTAACCAAACATCGGTCAAGTGTTGGCCCTGTCGTCAGCGCTGGGGACCTTTTATGGGTGGCTGCCATAGTTGACAAGAATTGCCAGGAGTCAGCCGAGTATCCCAATATGGGTTATCGACCCCAATTAAAGGTTTTAATGATACACTAAGTAGAAATCTGTTGTTACGATTAATAACTATTGCACAGGGGTCCGAAAAATCGATAAACGATTCAGAAATAATTTCATCTCCCGAGTTTAACGCACTATACTTTACGCTTCCAGTGCATCTAGGTATACGGAAAGACTGATAGCAGTACATTTTACGGTATTTACAATAAAAAATGCACACGAGAGGGTTTTCGGGTGTTTTTACATTACAGTACAGTAATTTTCCTTTTGAAAACATAAAATCACGATAGTTTATATTACAGTTTACTAATTTCCAAGGAAAAATTGTTCTCCGTCACAGTAGGAAAATTCGAAAACTCTTATGTTTACCTCTTTTATTGTAAATACGGTAAAATTTACTGGTATCAGGTTTTCCATGTATAGACTATATACGGGCACTTGCTTCGTATTCACGTGCGAAACTGTGAATATGCTTCTCTCTCCCTCCTCATTCTCTACTCTTATTAATCCGCGGAAAATCGGACGTTACACGCCGCTGGTACACGCCGGCAGAACCGTGTAATTACGGAAACGAATAATCGTGCATACGATCATCTCGCTACGAATTTTCTCGCTTCGTCGATCGCGCTCTCTCTCTCGTGCAATAATAATGGTTCGCACGAGACGATTAAAATTACACGCTAGAGTGAATGGTGATGCACTTAGGAACATAAATACTCAGGGAATTCCGCTCGTCTTTTGAGGTAATGTTTTACTGCACCAAGCAATAGAGATATTCAATCGATTGAAGTAGACGTTATTACACGAACCCATAATATTTCTAAACGTCCAAATTATTTATTGTTTTAAATAAGTGAGAATGGGCGAGGATAATTACCGTCATATTAGTTTTATAGATGAATGTAAAAATGTACGAGGGTGTATGAAATATAAACGAGACTGATTTTCCCTTAATTACAGAGGGGGTCCCTGACCTTGAAGGAGTTGATGCACAGATGACCTGTACCGTTAGGGAGAGGGGAGAACCGACCGCAATTCGCTCGAGTCCCTTTAGTATGAAAAGAAACCATGAGCGAGACACAGAAGTGCATGTCCCCGTGGAGCAACGGATTATAATCAAGTTTTTGGCCAAGGAGGGCATAAATCTAACCGAAATTTTTCGGCGATTACAGGCACAGTTCAGGGACAACGCCATTTCAAGAGAGGATCACGTGTGTTTGCATGCCACAAAGAATTTTCTGGAGGGCGTGAAAAGGTCGAGAACGAGAGCCACGCTCATCGTTCAAGGTAATCGCAATAGTGTTTTTTGATCGGGCAAGGTGCTTTTCACGTTGACTTTCTCCACGATCGACGCACA